>CM035147.1:76848876-77216376 GCA_020205605.1 Panax ginseng | reverse complement strand
TGATGTATATAATTGGTAATTGTGAGTATATGTGTTTATAATGATTAGAGTTGTGTTTAAACAAGAATTCGTATGCTAATTACAGTTTAAAAAGGAAGAAAAGTATGACAGTGTATATTTTGTCATATGGCTTGTGTAAGTATTAATTTAGATGATCAATTCATATGTTAAACTGCAAATTAAAGCTTGTTTATGCTAGTCCATTAAGAAACGAAGATAACGTAGTTTGAACGAAGTGATTTGGTGAAAAATTGAGATGTCAGTGATGATTCCTGTGAAGAAGTTCAAAAATAGAGTTCTATATAAAAATATGGAATTTTGAGAAATTAAACTAGTTTTAGTTGTTGTTAAATTATTCTATATTGATATATATGTGAGGAAACATGTTTGTGATAGTTCTATACCATTTGTATGTGTTATTATCACTGTTTTGTGGGTGAAATTCGTGTTAGTTGACTTATAAAAAGTGTCGTAACCATGTTTTGCAAAACTGGAATCAGATGGTATGTGACCACACATGATCCCTTGGCGGCGGGTGCTTGTGATAAACCAAAGATAAAGCTGGCGTGGCCATGGCGGTGCCAGATCTCTCGCGATGAATTTCGCTAATTTCTGCAGACTTTGGTCGTTCAACATAACTTAGCTTAATGTTAGGTTAATGTGAGAACCATGTAACAACAAGGTTAAACAAAGTTGTGTTATGTGAATTGTAAATTTAAAGTTGTAAAAAATGATTTATAAGTCATGAACGTGTTATGTTATAACTTAGCTTATACAATGAAGGTTAGTTAAGTATTGTGATGTTAACACTTGGGAATTCTGAAATGTAAATGGTAGCATAAGACTTGTAACATTCCAGAATTTTAAATGTAATATTAAATATTTATTGATTTTTATAAATATTTAATGGATGTATTTTCGTTGAATAAATATTTGTTTGATGAAGTTAATTTTATTTGGTTAATTATTTGTTTGTTAAATAAATAATTGATGAATTAAGGAAATTATTATTATATTGATATTTCAATTTAAATGATTAATTATTTGTATTGTGTTATGTGATTAAAGGATTTATTTAATTAATTGTGATTTGAATTAATTAAAAATAAAAGGAAGGCTTGATTAAATATAGTGTGACAAATAATTATATTATAAGGAGTTATTAAAATAAATTAAAGTAGTTTAATATAATTTTAACAAACAAGGCTTAATATATTAATTCTTTAATATTTAAAGGGTTTTTGCCAAACAAGCCTTATGGCTTTTGAGATTTCTAGTTTATTTAAATAAATTAAAATAATAAATATAATATATTTATGTTATATACGTTTATCCTAATAACTGATATTACTTATATGATGAGTATTAAGCTCTATGGAGCTTTTTTTTTTTATATCTTTATGCATACTAGTTGGTGGGTTGGATATTGGCTTAGAAATGCGAGTTCGAGAGAGTGATAGAGAGCTTGAGAGATTTGAGAGGAAACTAGTAAATCTTCACAACAATTCCAGTGATCGTAGCAAGAATTACACGTTAATTGAAGGTATGTTCACAACCTTTGAGTTATATATGTGTATGTACATGTATATGTGTTTTACGGCAGAAATTTCATGTTCTGTAATTTCATCTCATTCAAATTGTTGTTAGATAATTGGGTACTTGTGATTATATGAGTATATGGTGATTAAAGATTATGTTTATACAACAATTGTATGCTAAATTCGTTTGACAGTGGAAGAAAAAGTTTTGACAGTGTATGTTTATATATATTTTCATGTGTTCATGAAAAGTACCATTTTAGATGGTCAATTCTTATGTGAAACTGTAAATTGAGGCTTGTATATGTTAGTTCAATGAGATATGAGTATAACGTAATTGGAATGAGGTAAATTGGACAAGAATTGAAATCACAGTGTTCAATTTTGTGAAGGAACTCGAAAATGGAGTTTTGTTTGAAAACTTGAATTTGGAGAAATTAAAATAGTTTTAGTTAGTGTTAAATTGTGCTAATTGGTTGTAAATGTGAGCAATCATGTTTGTGATAGTTGTATATTTATTATCGTGTTAATATTACTATCTATTAGGTGAAATTTGTGTTTGTTGGGCTAAAATTCTGACTCTTGTTCATAGCCTTCTCTCTGCGTCGTTCGAACACAAAGCGCAATTACTTGGGGTTAAGGCAAAAAACTAGCAGAACATTGCGCTTCGATCCCAAAGTTTTGTATGCGTGAAATTGCCATACCCTACAGTTTGAGATTCTAACTTCTACTATTACAGCAGACTTGGGGGAAACATCCTAGCATGGTCTGAAATTCTGTTAGCATGTTAAATGAGTAATGTTAAGGTTAACATAACATAGTGAGTTGTGGTTAGTATGATCAAAGTTGCAAAAATGATTAGTAAATTCAAAACGCGTTATGTGGTAATTTAGTATACATAACGAAAGTTAGACAAGTGTGGTGAAGTAAAACACTTAGAGTTTCTGAAATGTGAATGGTAATGAACATGTTATGATATGGTAGCATGTTTAATGGGTATTGTGGTTCTAAAATTATGTGTAGGTGATCGTGAGTTTAATTTTATAGCTTACGCTTAAGGCAGGTTTTCTAATTCTACACTTTCGTTGAGCTAGTTCGTTTATTACATTGTGCAAGTTTTCTAACTCTACACTTTTGTTGAGTTAGTTCTATTATTATATTGTGTAACTTCATTCTTTTGATTGAGCAAGCTTTGTATCTTAACTGTTATTGAATAAGTCAATTGTTCCTAAAATTCATTCAAGAAAACTCTAACTCTAATGTTATTGAAATTCTTATTTGATTGATTCATTCTAACTTGTTTACAGTTAAGTAAGTTTCTTAAAGTTCAGGAATTTTATTTCTAATGTTATAAGACTCGAACCTTAGCTTATTTTACTGTTCAACCAAAGATTAACCATTTTATTCATTTTATTTAATGCTTATGCTCTACAGTTATTTCAAGCATAAGTTTGATATGTAGAACAATTCATTTAAGATTCTCAAATGTTCTAAGTTATGTTGTTATTAAACAACTATGGTGTTATCAAGCATTGTTGATTCAACTAGTTCCCTAGTTGATGATCATTAAACTTTAATTACCCTTGAAATCTTATCCAAACCAAACTTTCTTTGGTGCGGACTTGTATTCTAAATACTGAGATGAACAACCCTATGTTTAGGGGTTTACGCTTAGCGTTGAAATGGTTGTGCACAATACATTGTACAAACGATTGATCCCCCTAAGTACGTGGAGTCCTTATAGTCATATGACTGTTAAAGTTAAATTTGAAAGATTACTTATAACTGTGGACATGGTTCATGGTCATTTGACCCTCAGTAGTTTATTTAAGAATGTTACTAGAACAAATTATTCAGTTCTATTGAGCCTATGAGTTGGCAAATGTTGAAATGTTAATAGAACATATCATTCAGTTCTATTGAGCCTATTATTTGGCAAATGTTGTAATGTTAATAGAACATATTATTCAGTTCTGTTGAGCCTATTATTTGGCAAATATTGTAAAGATATTTATCCCGATCTCAAGTGAGCTTTGTTTGCTCACTCTTGCATATTTATACACTTATTGCAGCTATGGTTGAAAAGGTAGATAAACCAACTAGCAAAGGAAAGGGAAAAATGTAAAAGTGATGAAGACTTGTAATTTTGATTTATCGTTATGATGATATACTTTTAATAATGATGTGATGTAATAATTTTATTTCCGCATTTGAATGATTGTATTAAAGGTTAGAGAACCTGGAAGATAATATTTTTATTAAAGTAATCCTGTATGGGCAAGTTTTTATTATTCAATTTGTTATGATTGGGTAGTTAGATATGAATGTTTTGATTACGTGAACACCGAATCTTGAGGTAATGAAGTACCGAGATTTGGGGGTGTCACAAGTTGGTATCAAAGCCTTAGATTATGAACCTTAGGTGGGAAAAAGCCTTAGGAAGTAACCTTTGAAAAGATAGTGGTGATTAACTCTTATCGAGTTTTAAGGAAGAAATAATAAAACACTTATATGATTATGTGTTTATATTTATGTGCTCGTGAGTGTCGAGTAGTAATGATTAATGATTAAAACTTAAAAAATTTATTATCAGGATGACTAATGTCAGAGAATCCAGTCAGGCTAGGGAGGATAGACCTCAAGTGCCTACAAAGGAGGAGCCTCGCGACATTCATGTTAGTTGGAAACAGCTACTGCCACGGGAGTCAGCCCCGTTGGTCACAGTGGTTGAAGATGAGGATGATGATGTGGAGACGGATGAGGATGATCCCGTTGAGTTGCCACAGGAGGATGAGGATGACGAGGAGGAGGAGGAGACTCCACTAACCTCGATAGCTGCTCGAATGTACGATGAAGTCTATGACCATAACGTAGAACTTCATGATATAGTCAAGGAATTGCAAGAAATAGTAGTTGAACAACAGACTGCAATGACATAGAAAGATGATGAGATCCTAGATCGTGAGGAACGACTGACTAATGTTGAGGAAAAGCTAGAACGGACTGAAGGAGAGAAAGACCAACTGATCGAGGAGGTCGCTGAACTGAAAAATAAGCTAAGGGAAAAAGCTACGAAGAGGACAAGAGTCGAGGACGCATATGAGGTAATGTTTCAACGAACCGGGATAGCAGTAAAAGACGCACATGCAAAGAGAATGAAGATGGAAGAAATGAATAGAGTATTCAACACCGTTGTTAATCGAGCTCAAGATAGGGTCATGAGTTATCCGATTCAGTTCGAGACGATGCCATCATATGTATTAGAATGCAGAACAATGTTCCAGATCATGGAGGAAGAACGTAGTAAGGCTAAGTAGTATCTTAGTAGAACATCGTAGTTGTTGTACGATGAATAAAATGTTAAATAAATTATAAATCCCAAGTGTTATGAAACCTATGCGAAATGATGATGATGTTGTCCTGAAACTTTTGTAGTTCAGGAAAGTAATGAAAATAGCAGTGATACTATTGTTTTATGTTTTCAAAGAGGTTATGAATAAATAAAAGTTGTTATTTTATTCAAAGTGTTACGTGATTATGTGGTTATTTCTTTTGTGGAGGCAAGTTAAGTAGAAATTACTTAAAAGAGTTGAATAATAACTTAATGGGTGTATTTTTAAAACAGAAAATACCTCCCAGACGTCAACCACCACGACAGAGAACCAACGAAGGAACCAACAATAACGACAATGTGGATACTAACCCAGTTCAATAATTAGTGACGTTACTGACAGGAGCGTTGCAGAATCAACCACAGAACCAAGGAACAACGTTTAAGGAGTTCAAGGCGGTTGGACCACCTGAATTTTGTGGGTTAGTGAATCCAGTCGAGGCACAGACTTGGATTATGGAGATAGAAAAGGTGTTCAATGTTGCTAGGGTAGGAGATGACCAGAAGACTGCTTTCACAACATTCATGTTGAAATCAGAATCTAGTTATTGGTGGCAGGCCAATAAAACTCGAGAAGGACTAGGGATAGGTTTAAGGAGATATTCTTCGAGACCTATTTTCCCGAGAGTTCGAAGGGTTAGCTGGAAGTGCAGTTTCTAGAACTGAGGCAGGGAATGATGACGATATCTGAGTATGCTGCTAAATTCAAAAGTTGGCGAGGTTTGCGCCTTATCAAGTCAGCACGGACGAACGCAAGGCTGAGAGATTTGAACAGGGACTGAAGCCCTGGTTGTATAGTAGGGTTTCCCTATTTCAATTAAAGACTTTCGCAGCAGTGATGGAGAAAGCAATACTCGCTGAAGGTGGAGGCGAGGCAGTGACAAAGTTCAATCAGGAACATAAGAAGAAGAAGAATGAGGTGGAAATTAAGAATGGAGGTGGTAGTGGTGGAAACAACAACAACAACAACAACAACAACAACAACAACAACAACAACAACAACAACAACTTGAAGAGGAAGTGGAATGGAAACGTGGGTGCTGGAAACTAGCAAGGTAACCAGCAGAACAAGAAGTTTGAAGCATGTGCTACATGCGGGAAGTTTCACAAGGGTGTGTGCTTGATGGGGAAACGAGTATGCTACAATTGTGGCCAGGAGGGTCACATCGCCCCAAATTGCACTCAACCTAAGAAGAACGTGTGCTTCACGTGCGGATCCAAGGATCATTTTGCTCGTGAATGCCCTAAGAAGAAGGAAGGAGTGACAACCAGAAGAAATGGAGGTAACAATGGATGTACAACATCAAACAAACCCACAGCTAGAACCTTCAACATGACTGTGCAAGATGTTGTGCAATCAAAAGATGTCGTGTCAAGTATTATCCCAGTCAATGATATTGATGCTTATGTATTATTTGATTCGGGTGCTACTTGCTCGTTTATCTATGATGAATTTGCTAAGAGGTTAGAATTGCCTAGAGAAGAACTGAATTTCCCTTTAAATATAGAAATTGCGAATAAAGAGATAATCCTGTTAAATTAAATGCATGGAAGAAGCGTATGGTGAACATTAAGGAGAATATCTTGATGGTAGATTTGATTAGATTAGACATGGAGAGTTTGATGTTATTTTGGGAATGGATTCGTTTATTTCAAATATGTAGCAATAATTGATTGCTAAAAAAGTGTGTAAACCTTATGACCCCGTCAAAGGTAGTATTTTACGGTAGCAAGTAAATCAGACAAATGAAATGTTTGACGATTATGCAGCCAAGAAATTTTTGAGTCAAGGTTGTGTGGGCTATTTAGCTTACATAGTCGATACTCGAGAAGAAGAATGCGAAACTGGAAGAGATACGGTGGTGAGGAATTTGAGGATGTGTTTTAGAGGATTTTCCGGGACTTCACTTTGACGGAGAAATTGAGTTCGTGATCGACTTTAGTGTCGGGGACAAAGACCGATATCGAAGGCCCCATGCAGAATGGCTCCGAAGAGAAATGAAGGAACCGATGGTACGATTGCAAGAATTATTAGACAAAAGTATATTCAACCAAGTGTATCACCGTGGGGAGGCGCCGGTGTTATTCGTGAAGAAGAAGGATGGGTCAATGCGTCTTTGCATTGATTATAGAGAATTAAACAAAGTCACTATTAAAAACAAATATCCATTACCAAGAATAGATGACTTGTTTGATCAGTTGAAGGGTGCTAAATACTTCTCAAAAATAAATTTGAGAAGTGGGTATCACCAGTTGAAAGTGAGGAAGGAGGATATACCACGAACGGCATTCAGAACTCGGTATGGACATTACGAGTTTCTGGTGATGTCTTTTGGTTTAACCAATGCACCTGCTGCATTCGTGGATTTGATGAATAGGGTGTTTAAACCATTCTTAGACAAATTTGTAGTGGTATTCATCGACGACATTCTGGTGTATTCCAAAACTCAAGAAGAACACGTGGAACACTTACGTTTGACATTGGAAACACTAAGAAAGGAAAAGTTGTACGCGAAATTCTCTAAGTGCGAATTTTGGCTAGATCGTGTGCAATTTCTTGGGCACGTGATTGACAAAGATGGGATTTCCGTGGATCTATCAAAAGTGGAAGTTGTAATCAATTGGGAACAACCAAGAACACCGTCGGATGTGACGAGTTTCTTGGGACTGGCCGATTATTACAAACGATTTATTCAAGATTTTTCTAAGATAGCTACTCCATTAACAAATTTGACCAGGAAAGTTGTGAAATTTGTTTGGACGGAGAAATATGAAGAAAGTTTCCAGGATTTGAAGAAGAAATTAAGCATGCTTTTTGTGTTGTCATTATTACGGATAGTACAAGTAACTTTGTGGTGTATAGTGATGCCTCACATAAAGGGTTGGGATGTGTTCTACGCAGAAGCGGAAAAGTAATTGCGTATGCATCAAGACAACTGAAGGATTATGAGAAAGGTTATCCGACTCATGATTTGGAATTGGCTGCAGTAGTGTTTGCTCTCAAGATATGGAGACACTATCTCTATGGAGAGAAATGTGAAATCTACACAGATCATAAAAGTCTGAAGTATATTTTCACACAGAAGGATCTGAATATGCGACAAAGAAGGTGGATGGAATTGATAAAGGATTAAGATTGTGAGATCTTTTATCATCCGGGCAAAGCGAATGTGGTTGCAGATGCTTTGAGCAGGAAAGGTTGGGAGAAGTTGATGCTGATAATTACTCAGGAGGAGCTTATTTCAGCAATGACGAAGCTAGAGTTGGAAATCAAATTTCCAAATGAATTCGATGAACGACTATTCTAGATAGATACCACTCCAACTTTGGTGGATAAAGTGAAGAGTGCTCAACTACAAGATAAAGAATGCGAAACGATCAAAGAGAAAGTGGTTGAGGGTAGCGATGTAAAATACAAGATCGACACTGAAGGACTACTATGATACGAGGAAAAATTTGGGTTCCAGCAGTGCCAGAACTTAAAGACGAAATCTTGACGGAAGCATACAACACAAGATATTCGATTCATCCAGGAAGTAAAAAGATGTATCAAGATTTTCGGCGTCATTTTTGGTGGCCAAATATGAAAAGAGACGTTGCAGAATGCATTGCAAAATGTTTGACGTGTCAGAAAGTGAAAGTTGAACATCAACGACCAAGCGGGTTACTTCAACCGTTGGAAATACCGGAATGGAAGTAGGAGCATATCACAATGGATTTTGTGATAGGACTTCCAACGACTCAGAAGGGATATGATGCGATATGGGTAATAGTAGACCGATTGACAAAATCTGGACACTTTTTGCCAATAAAGATTAGATTTAATCTTGACCAGCTAGCGAAATTGTACGTTAAAGAGATCGTGTTAAGACATGGAGTTCCAGTGTCAATTGTGTCAGATAGAGATCCAAGGTTCACATCAAACTTCTGGAAGAGACTACAAGAATGTATGGGAACACAGTTGCGAATGAGTACAACATACCATCCGCAAACTGACGGACAAAGCGAACGAACTATCCAAACGTTAGAAGATATGCTGAGAGCATGTATCATGGATTTCAAAGGAAGCTGGGATGAACATTTACCGTTGGTAGAATTTGCCTATAACAACAGTTACCACGCGAGCATCGGCATTCCACCTTACGAGGCATTGTACGACAAAAAGTGCAGAACTCCACTGTGGTGGGATGAAGTCGGTGAACACCAACTGTTAGGATAAGAACTGGTACAACAAACTGTTGAAGTTGTCAAACTCATCAGGACGAGATTGGTAGCAGCCCAAGACCGACAGAAAAAGTATGCCGATCAACATAGGCAGAATCGCGAATTTGAAGTAGGAAATTTTGTTTTCCTAAAAGTTTCTCATTGGAAGGGGAAAATTCGTTTTGGCAAGAAAGGAAAGCTCAGCTCAAGATTTATTGGACCGTTTGAGATACTACGAAGAGTGAGGGAAGTGGCTTATGAGGTAGCTCTACCTCCAGACTTGGAAAACATTCATAATGTTTTTCACATCTCGGTGTTACGACCGTATAAACCCGATTAAAAACACGTGATCGAGTACGAACAAGTGCTCAGAAATAAAGTGATCGATACCTTCTGTGAAGGTGATATGGAGAAACCATAATGTCGAAGAGGCAACGTGGGAACTCGAAGCTGATATGATAAAAAGTTACCCTGAGTTATTTTTTTAATCTATGTTTTCGATTCTGGGGACAAAATTTTTGTAAGTAGGGAAGAATGTGACGATTTGATTGTTTGAATTGTGATTCTGAGGACAGAATCCTTTTAAGGAGGGAATGATGTAACATTCCAGAATTTTAAATGTAATATTAAATATTTATTGATTTATATAAATATTTAATGGATGTATTTTTCATTGAATAAATATTTGTTTGATGAAGTTAATTTTATTTGGTTAATTATTTGTTTGTTAAATAAATAATTGATGAATTAATGAAATTATTATTATATTGATATTTCAATTTAAATGATTAATTATTTGTATTGTGTTATGTGATTAAATGATTTATTTAATTAATTGTGATTTGAATTAATTAAAATAAAAAGGAAGACTTGATTAAATATAGTGTGACAAATAATTATATTATAAGGAGTTATTAAAATAAATTAAAGTAGTTTAATTTAATTTTAACAAACAAGGCTTAATATATTAATTCTTTAATATTTAAAGAGTTTTTGCCAAACAAGCCTAATGGCTTTTGAGATTTCTAGTTTATTTAAATAAAATAAAATAAATTAAAATAATAAATATAATATATTTATGTTATATACGTTTATCCTAATAACTGATATTACTTATGATGAGTATTAAGCCTATGTCAGTTTTTTTTTATATCTTTACGCATACTAGTTGGTCAGTTGGATATTGGCTTAGTCTGAGTTTAGAGAGAGTGATAGAGAGCTTGAGAGATTTGAGAGGAAACTAGTAAATCTTCACAACAATTCCAGTGACCGTAGCAATAATTACACGCTAATTGAAGGTATGTTCACAACCTTTGAGTTATATATGTGTTTCACGGCAGAAATTTCATGTTCTATAATTTCATCTCATTCAAATTGTTGTTAAATTGGGTACTTGTGATTATATGAGTATATGGTGATTAGAGATTATGTTTAAACAACAATTGTATGCTATATTCATTTGACAGTGGAAGAAAAAGTTTTGACAGTGTATGTTTATATATATTTTCATGTGTTCATGAAAAGTACCATTTTATGTGAGACCCCAGATTTTATGAATAAATATTTAATTTTCTCGAAATATTTTTTTTGAATATTATGATGTGGATTTGATATAATGTTGTAGTTCAGGTAATATTTATAAATTTTGCAAAGTACGCAAGTTGTTATATAATATTCGATTGGTCTGGGAATATTCATTTTAACAGGGAATATTCGACAACCAAGACAATCATTGGTGGACCCCATAACGGAATTATTTTCGGATTGAGAAAACGACAAAAATATTTTTTATGAAAATAACGATGAAGTTTTACCGTTATTATTGTTGAACTACTTGTAGTAAAAGTAAAAAAGAATACGTGTGGTTGATAAGTGATAAGTAGCACACGATATTGATTATTGATGCTTATGTGATAAGTCACTCAAATTTTGTTTTATTGGTATTATTAATGTAATAAAATGTAATACTTTTATAAAGTTATTTTATAAATAGAATATATTATATTCTATTATGATAGTGTGTATAGTGTCTCGCATAGTGTTTTGTATAGTAAAATCTTTTATATAAAAGCAGAATACTTTTTTTTATAAAGTTATTCTATAAATAGAATATATTATATTTTATTATGCATAGTGTTGCATAGTGTTTGCATAGTAAAATCTTTTTTATAAAGTTATTCATTTTATTAGATTATAAATAGAATATATTATATTTTTATTTAAAAGATTTTACTTTAAATATGGACCGTCGATTAAAATAAATCAATCTGGACCGCTCATGAGTTAGTTATTATATATGCAGATCCATTTTTCTATAAATAGAAGCTCATTCATTCATTATTTCATTTAATTCCTTTGAAACTCTAGAGAGAAACTATAGAGAAAAAGAAGAAAGTATTCTCGCTACTTCACTACTTATATATCCAAAGATTTTTCTTCTTAAGGTAGGGGAATATTATTTGTTGTACTCATAAGGGTATTCTTTCTTTCTTATTCATGAAGGAACTTCGTTATTCCATTCTTTATTATTCTCATTGAATAACTTTGTACGCTGGATACCCTATACTTGGTGAAATTCTTTCATTATTCCATTCTTATTATTTCGTTTGAATAACCTATTTATCGCAAGCACCGCATACATGGTAAAATTCTATTGTTATTCCATTCTTTATTATTCTCGTTGGAATATCCTCATCATGCGTTTTCTTTGGGACCGGTTAAAATCTTTATTATTATTATCATTGGAATATCCCTGTCTGCATGCGTTTTTACGGGACCGATTCCGCCCTTATTAGTATTCATTGGAATAACCTGTCTGGCAAATCTAAGTACCGCATGCATGGTGATTTGCTTTTATTCCATTCTTTATTATTCTCGTTGGAACATCCGTCGATGCGAATTTACCGACCGGTTCCGTTATTTATTATTCGTTGAATAACCTATCTATGCGCAAGCAATCGCATGCATGGTGATTTCTTTTGTTATTCCATTCGTTATTATACTCATTAGTTAAAGTTTTGACTTCTATACTCCATGAAATTAGTGGAATATCCTCGATATTTGCGCTTCATCCAAAGATCTTTTCATGGAAATATTCTTCCGAGCATTCTTGAATTTTACTCTACAAAGCAAAGTATCATGTTGACAATTTGGACGTTATAGGTCCTAGATAAATTAATTCTTGAACTTGTTTTATTGAATTCTTATATCATTGTCATCATCCTCATGTTTATATTTTTTGAAAGTCATCTCGTGGCTCAGTAGTGTATAGATGGACTTGGTATGATTATGACCAGGATTATTCGGTGTATAATCATATAACCGTAATGTTACAAATGATGTGGAAAAAGTCCTCATCGCCCGTAGTAGCATTGATGGATAGTTTTTGGTATGATTATGGCTATGGATTCTCTTTGTCAGAAGCAAAGATGAATTATTTTATGGCATGATCGGGACATTGATGAAAACATGATTATCTTTAGCCAGTAGTGCATGGATAATTCGTGGTCGTGATACTAAAGAATATCCTTGGCCTCAGAAGTGCGGGGATGATTTGATGATGTGGATTATTTATTGTCGAGTCTCAAATGATAAAAGTGATGAAAACCTTTTAAATCATAGAAGATAGTAGATTTTATTCTCTACGACTCTTCTAATGGATTGCTTGTTCCACCGCAGCTTAAACTTGATAGTTATTATATTTTATCGTTTAACACCGTTGAAGGCTAATGATAAATTATTCGCATTATCTTAGTCATAATATTTTTATCGGGCTAGTTGAGCTCACCTTTTTCTTTCACCGTTCTCTTCGTGAAATGAGAATATAGCCGGGACTAATCTGGGAACGGAGTGATGGTCCTAGATGGTGCATTAGTAGTCCTCACTATTTCGTGATGTAGTGTGATAATAATTGTAATGAGGACTCCTTTTGAGTTTATATACTCTCTAAGAGACAATATTTGTATTCAAACTCACGGTTTATGTTTTGTCGTATTGTATATACCTACAGTTTGTATTATTAAGTTGTATTTGAATTCTATACCATGTATCCGGCGACTCAAGATGGGTGATGTATACCTATTTGGGGGGCCACAACAGTATCAAAGCTTAGGATATAATCCCGGCTAAGATGTGAGAATAGAACTAGGAGGGAGAGACGGGAATTCCTTCACTAAGTAAGACCTACCTAAGTTTATTTGGTATTTAATTGGTCACGAGTATAGGATAATATGTGATATGTTAATTAACCCTTGTTTTGTGGCAAGATTTGAAAATGACATCCGAGAATGTTGAGAATAGCAATGGAGCACATGACCATGGTGGAGACACCTCTAATCACCAACCAAGATAATGTGATTAGAGATATCCATGTGGTGATTGAGGAATTAAAAGTTGCACTCAAGCTAGTCGCAAAGGTAGCAACTGAGAGTGAGGAAGAAGAGGAACCTGAGGAGGATTTATTAGAAGAACTTAATGATCAAAACTTAGAATTACAAAATCGTGTTCATGAGTTAAAAGAGCAGGCTGAAGAACGGAAGGCGGTCGTGGAGCAAAGGAATGTAATAATTCAAAATTGTATTACCCGATGTGCGCGATAATGAACAGAGCGCTTTTGGCAGAGAGTATACGATATTAAAGTTGGAATCGAGAATTCAAATGTCAAGAGCAAAAATTGAAAGAAGAAACAACCGAACGAGTGAGAATGAAAGATGCATGGGTAAAAAAGCCACACGACGCGTTGATATTGTGGAAAGAGAAGTCCGATCCAAGAAAACTAAAATAGATGATATGTATTTTCTTTTTCGACAAAGAATTGGGAGAACCCATCATCGAAGTTTTGAATTACCCTATACATCATGGTCAACCCCAATTCGATATGGATCAAGGCTAATGATTCAGATCATGGAGCAGAGTACGATCAAAGCAGTTGAGGGTGTAATATGTCCTATAGCGTAAAGTTAATTCCAGTGGTAATGACGACACCAAAAGACCATCCCTAACAAGTCAAATTTAGTTTAAGGGGAGAGTTTTTGTGACGAGGAATCGAAACGGGTTATCACGGATTAGTTAATTATAAATTTTGCTAAGTCTATACCTTATTCGACAATCTGGGATCTACCTATTCTTTTATCTCTCTTGCTTGCGCCAACGCTTAAATTTGTTTAAATTTGACTTGACTTATTGGTTGAAAATTCGATAAGAGAAACCTTTGTTACCTCCAATATTTATAAATCTTGTTTAATTCAAATCGACACTTTCACGTTACTCCGCCAATCTTATCTCTTTGAAAATACTTGCCTTTGATGCGATTTTAGGAATTGATTGGTTAATACCCATCATGTTTTTGTAAGGTTGTTAGCTTTCATATTCCTAACCAACCTCGTTATGCTAATTCAAGCAACCAAACCACTAAAGTCAATCATTGTCATATCAAGGCATAAGTAAAAAGAGCCCGTCCCTTTGTTGTTGACTTTCTTGTGTGGAATGCACAAGCCGGACTTTACTTCTCGTAGGCGACGTCGTGAATGATGATGGCAAGTTGATAGGTATCAATGTGACGTATTATCCAAGTCTTGGATGAGGGTCACAGTTTTTGAATAATATTTCTATTGTTAATAAATTTCCGACGTATTCTTGAAGACTTCTTAGCCTACCCCTAGAGCGTGAAATCGAATTTTGTATTGACCCCAATACAAAACCCATTTCTAAAACCCTCAAATATTTCTTCAACTAAAACAAACGTAGCATGCGCCAAAGACGTTGGCTCGAGCTGTTGAAGATTACGATCGTACCATTCAATACCATCGTAGGAAAATGAACGTAGTAGATCGACGCGCGTTGAGTAGAAAATCATATGTTAACATACGACTACAAGTGCGAATATATGAACCCACGTGAAGATAACTTAATATACGAAAGTAGAATCGACTTTTAATCGATAAAGTTAAAGTCGTCGCCAAGCTACACACCCGAGAGTGATGAATGTGAAGAAAAGGTTCAAGAGGCGTTATTCTAGAAGCAAGAATCGACGAAGAGAGGAAATCTCAACCCTCGATTTAATGGCCCATTTGAAATCCTCGATGAAGTAGGAACTGTGGCCTATAGACTCGCTTTTACCGCCAAGTATGTTGCGTGTTCATAACATTTTTTTAACGATCGATGTTATATAAATATGTGGACGATTCAACCACATTATTAAATTAGAACTAAACGATATAGCAGAAGATTTAACGTATGAGGAGATACATATTAAAATCTTGGATAAGAAGGATCGTATTCAACACTCAAAGGTTATACCTCAAGAGTTAGAATTTGAAGTGAAGTCAAGGTATCCTCACCTCTTCTCTAAGATACTAGTACGCACGTAAATTTCGAGGCGTAAATTCCATAAGGAGGGAGATTGTGAGACCCCAGATTTTATGAATAAATATTTAATTTTCTCAAATAATTTTTTTGAATATTATGATGTGGATTTGATATAATGTTATATAGTTCAGGTACTATTTATAAATTTTGAAAAGTACGCAAGTTGTTATATAATATTCGATTGGCTCTGGGGAATATTCGTTTTAACAGGGAATATTCGTACAACCACGACAATCATTGGTGGACCCCACAACGAAATTATTGTCGGATTGAGAAAACGACAAAAAATATTTTATGAAAATAACGACGGAAGTTTTACCGTTAATACTGTTGAACTACTCTTTAGTAAAAAATAAAGAATACGTACGTGGTGGCATACATAAGAAGCACACGATATTGATTATTGATGCTTATGTGATAAGTCACCGCTTTTGTTTTATTGGTATTATTAATGTAATAAAATGTAATCTTTTTTTATAAAGTTATTCTATAAATAGAATATATTATATTCTATTATGCATAGTGTGCATAGTGCATAGTATTTTGCATAGTAAAATTTTTTTATATAAAAATGTAATACTTTTATAAAGTTATTCTATAAATAGAATATATTATATTTTATTATATATAGTGTTGCATAGTGTTTGCATAGTGTTTTGCATAGTAAAATCTTTTATAAAGTTATTCATTTTATTAGATTATAAATAGAATATATTATATATTTTATTTAAAAGATTTTGCTTTAAATATGGACCGTCCGATTAAAGTAAATCAATTTGGACCTATTTCATGAGTTAGTTACTACGTACCATTTTTCTATAAATAGAAGCTCATTCATTCATTATTTTTATTTAATTCATCAAACTCTGAGAGAGAGAAACTATAGAGAGAAAGAAAGAAAGAAAGTATTCGCTACTTCACTACTACTTATATCCAAAGACTTTTCTTCTTAAGGTAGGAATATTATTTGTTGTACTCATAAGGGTATTCTTTTCTTTCTTATTCATGAAGAGAACTTCGTTATTCCATTCTTTATTATTCATTGGAATAACTCAGATACGCTGGATACCCTATACTTGGCAAAATTCTTCGTTATTCCATTCTTATTATTACGTTGAATAACTTTCTTTATGCGCAAGTACCGCATACATGGTGAAATTCTATTGTTATTCCATTCTTTATTATTATTATATTGAATATCCGTCTGCATGCTTTTACGCCGCACTCTAGTTTCATCTTTTTATTATTATTCATTTGGAATATCCATCTGCTCGTATTTTACTGGACCGATTCGATTCCGCCCTTATTAGTATTCTCGTTGAATAACCCCATACATGCAAGTACCGCATGTATGGTGATTTGTTGTTATTCCATCCTTTATTATTCATTGGAACATCCTCGCTTGCAAATAATTTGCTTCGACCGGTTCCGTTATTTATTATCCTGTTGAATAACTCCGTCATGCATGCAAGCACCGCATGCATGGTGATTTCTTTTGTTATTCCATTCGTTATTATACTCGATTAGTTAAAGTTTTAACTTCTATACTCCATGAAATTAGTGGAATATCCTTGATATTTGCGCTTCATCCAAAGATCTTTTCATGGAAATATTCTTTCCGAGCATTCTTGAATTTTACTCTACAAAGCAAAGATTATCATGTTGACAATTTGGACGTTATCGTTCCTAGATAAATTAATTCTTGAACTTGTTTTATTGAATTCTTATATCATTGTCATCATCCTCATGTTTATTTTTTTGAAAGTCATCTCATGGGCTCAGTGTAGTGCATAGATGGACTTGGTATGATTATGACCAGGATTATTATTAAGATAATCATAATCGTAATGTTACAAATGATGTGAAAAAGTCCTCATTGGCCCGTGAAGTGCATTGATGGGACGCTTTTTGGTATGATTATGGCTATGGATTCTCTTTGGTAGTAGTACAAAGATGAATTATTTTATGGCATGATCGGGACCGTTGATGAAAACATGATTATCTTTAGTCAGAAAGTGCATGGATAATTCGTGGTCGTGATACTAATGAATATCCTGGCCCAGTAGTGCAGGAGGATGATTTGATGATGTGGATTATTTATTAAGCTAAGTCTCAAATGATAAAAGTCATGAAAAATCTTTTAAATCATGTAAGATAGTAGATTTTATTTCTACTTGACTCTTCTAATGGATTGCTTGTTCTACCGCAGCTAAACTTGATAGTTATTATATTTTATCGGTTTAACATCGTTGAAGGCTAATGATAAATTATTCGCATTATCTTAGTCATAATATTTCATCTTGGGCTAGTTGAGCTCACCCTTTCTTTCACTCGTTTCTTAAGGAAATGAGAATATAATTTGGGACGAATCGGGAACGGAGTGATGGTCCTAGATGGTGCATTAGTAGTCCTCACTATTATTCGTGAAATAGTGTGATAATAATTATAATGAGGACTCCTTTTGAGTTTGTATATACTCTAGTAGACAATATTTGTATTCAAACTCACAGTTTATGTTTTGTCGTATTGTATACATACAGTTGTATTATTAAGTTGTATTTGAATTACATACCATGATATCCGGCGACTCAAGATGGGTGATGTATACCTATTTTGGGGGCATCACATTTTAGATGGTCAATTCTTATGTGAAACTATAAATTGAGACTTGTATATGTTAGTTTAATGAAATATGAGTATGACGTAATTGGAATGAGGTAAATTGGACAAGAATTGAAATCATAGTGTTCAATTTTGTGAAGGAACTCGAAAATGGAGTTTTTATTTTAAAACTTGAATTTAGAGAAATTAAAATAGTTTTAGTTAGTGTTAAATTGTGCTAATTGGTTGTAAATATGAGCAATCATGTTTGTGATAGTTATATATTTATTATACGTGTTAATATTACTGTCTATTATATGAAATTTGTGTTTGTTGGGCTAAAGTCGGCTACTATTCATAGCCTTCTCTCTGTTCTGTCAACAAACCAAACAATTGCATTCAAGAGTTAAGGTAAAAATCAATAGCATTGCTACCGTCTCTAAGCTTTTTGTATAATAAGTAATTGCGCATACATACTGGTTTGAGATTCTCGACTTTCGCTATTACAACAGACTTGGGGAAACATCCTAGCATGGTCTGAAATTATGTTAGCATGTTAAATGAGTAATGTTAAGGTTAACATAACATAGTGAGTTGTGGTTAGTATGATCAAAGTTGCAAAAATGATTAGTAAATTGAAAACGTGTTATGTGGTAATTTAGTATACATAACGAAAGTTAGACAAGTGTTGTGAAGTAAAACACTTAGAGTTTCTGAAATGTGAATGGTAATGAACATGTTATGATATGGTAGCATTTCTAATGGGTATTGTGGTTCTAAAATTTTGTGTAGGTGATCGTGAGTTTAATTTTATAGCTTACGCTCAAGGCAAGTTTTCTAACTCTACACTTTTGTTGAGCTAGTTCGTTTATTACATTGTGCAAGTTTTCTAACTCTACACTTTTATTGAGTTAGTTCTATTATTATATTGTGTAACTTTAGTCTTTTGATTGAGCAAGCTTTGTATCTTAACTGTTATTGAATAAGTCAATTGTTCCTAAAATTTATTCAAACAAACTCTAACTCTAATGTTATTGGAAATTCTTATTTGATTGATTCATTCTAACTTGTTTACAGTTAAGCAAGTTTCTTAAAGTTCAGGAATTTTATTTCTAATGTTATAAGACTCGAACCTTAGCTTATTTTACTATTCAAGCAAAGATTAACCATTTTATTCATTTTATTTAATGATTATGCTCTATAGTTATTTCAAGCATAAGTTTGATATGTAGAATCAGTTCATTTAAGATTCTCAAATGTTCTAAGTTATGTTGTTATTAAACAACTATGGTGTTATCAAGCATTGTTGATTCAACTAGTTCCCTAGTTGATGATCATTAAACTTCAATTACCTTGAAAGCTTATCCAAACCAAACTTTCTTTGAGTGCGGACTTGTACTCTAAATATTGAGATGAACAACCCTATGTTTAGGGGTTTACGCTTAACGTTGAAATGGTTGTGCACAATACATTGTACGAAGGATTGATCCCCCCCAATGCGTGGAGTCCTTATAGTCATACGACCGTTAAAGTTAAATTTGAAAGATTACTTATAGCTGTGGACATGGTTCATGGTCATTTGACCCTCGAGTAGTTTATTTAAGAATGTTACTAGAACAAATTATTGATTCTATTGAGCCTATGAGTTGGCAAATGTTGAAATGTTAATAGAATATATCATTCAGTTCTATTGAGCCTATTATTTGGCAAATGTTGTAATGTTAATAGAACATATTATTTAGTTCTGTTGAGCCTATTATTTGGCAAATGTTGTAAAGATATTTATCCTTATCTCAAGTGAGCTTTGTTTGCTCACTCTTGCATATTTATACACTTATTGCAGCTATGATTGAGAAGGTAGATAAACCTACAATTAGCAAAGGAAAGGGAAAAATGTAAAAGTGATGAAGACTTGTAATTTTGATTTATCGTTATGATGATATACTTTTAATAATGATGTGATGTAATAATTTTATTTCCGCATTTGAATGATTGTATTAAAGGTTAGAGAACCTGGGAGATAATGTTTTTATTAAAGTAATCCTGTATGGGCAGATTTTTATTATTCAATTTGTTATGATTGGGTAGTTAGATATGAATGTTTTGATTACATGAACACCGAATCTTGAGGTAATGAAGTACTTGGATTTGGGGGTGTGTCACAAGACTTGTGCTAAAATGATAAGTTTAGCTAGAAATGTACATGTTGTGGTATGTTAGCATATCTAATAGGTATTGTGGTTTTAAACCTATGTGTAGGTGGACGTGAGTTTAATATTATAGCTTACGCTCGAGGCAAGTTTTTAAACTTCTCTTTATATTGAGCAAGTTTTCCTAATTCTACACTTTCGTTGAGTTAGTTCTATTATTACATTGTGTAACTTCATTCTTTTGATTGAGCAAGTTTCTAAACCTTAACTCTTTACATTGAACAAGCTTTCTAACTTCATTCTTTTCATATTGAATGCAAGTTCCCATTCCTATATTATTATTGTACAAGTTCCTAAAATTCTTTGTAGAGTTGAAAGCAAGCTAATCTATCTTTCAAGGTGATGTTGCAAGCAAAGCTTTTGTAACCTAATTCGTTACATCGAGCAGTTTCATTTTCCTAATTATTATTCAAAGCATATATTGTTCTAATACATTAACTCAAGTGAGATTGTTCTAATTCTTTTTAGTACTTTGCATGTATATCATGTTATTCAATTATATATTGTTGATATCCGATATTTGACTTTGATAGCCTTGTTCAGTTATACATTATTGTATTAAACCTTTATTGATGGAAATTGAATAGTGTTCTAAAATTCTAGAAACACTGATAAGCTAGTTCCAAACTAAACTTTCTTTAGTGCAGAAATTCTAAATTCAAACTGAGATGAACAACCCTAACATAGGGGATTTTGTACGTGTAACGTTTAGATGTTTGTGCACAATACATGGTACAAAGGGTTGATCCCCAAGACGTTAAAAAGAGTCTCAGATAGTCTAAATGATCTATTAAGGTTGAGGTAATAATACCTAAATATCAAGATATAGTTCGTGGGTCATAAGACCCTCAGATATTAAAGTTCGAACTTGTTTCTGTTTCTATTCATGGAACGAGTTCATTATTGTACATCATCCGTTGTTCATTCTCATATGGTTATTATTACTACTCTTTATGTCAGTGAACAATTGTTTGCTCACTCTTGCAATTAACAATGCAAATTAAAGTCGAAAAAGTGATGAGCCATCTACTAGCAAGGGAAAGGGCAAGATGTCCAAGTGTTGAAGAATTATTTAAAGTTTATTTAAATGCATGATGTTATAAAACATGTTTTATTTTATAATGTATTCCGTAAACTGATGTAATAATTTAAGGTTAGATTACCTGAGATTATTTATGAGATGATGTAACCCTTTAATGGGAAAGATTATTGTTTAAGTTATTTAATGTTTTATCCTTTATCATGGGTAGTTAGATGTAATTATTTTGATAGTGAGCACCAAATTCGGTGGAAATGAAGTACCCAGATTTGGGGGTGTCACAGTATAGACTTCGCAAGATATTATGATTAGCTTACCTGTGATAACTTCGTTCGGGTTCCTCATTTTTTGGGAAGTCACGAAAAACGCTCTCCCTTGAACCACCGACTTTGACTTTTCTAGGGCAGCCTTTGGTGTCACCATCCCAGCTTGTCTTGACTTCATTGCATGGAAAAATCGAGCTAAGTGACCTTCCTTTCCGCAATTGTGACACACTTTGGGTTGTTGCATACAGTTTGAACTGATGTGTCCCTCCCATCCGCATTTTTAGCATACAACCGGTGGTCGTTCTCCTTCCTTAGAAATGGGTGTTGGTGTTGTTGCCGATGTCTTTTCATTATCATTGTTGAATCTTCTTTTCTTAAAGTTGTTCCCACTTAGTTCACATCTCCTATTATCTTGGCCATGATTACCACCGAAGTGGTTACCATTTCTGGCATGATAATTTCCTCCACGATGGTTATCATTGTTCCAATGGTCGTTGTCAACGGTACGATTATTATCGTGTTGTTGGTCATTGTCTTTTGGTTGAAAAGTTTCATTATCTCGCTCCAATAATTGACCCTTATTCACAACATCTAAATACAAACAAAGTTTATGAGAAATGAGGTATTGACGATTTTTCAGGTTTCAAACCTCTCGGAAACATTCGTCTCATTCGCATCCACGAAATGGGATGCAAATTGGGATAACTCCGTAAACTTGACCTCGTATTGTGATACAGTCATATTGTTATGTTCAAGTTTGATGAATTCCACCTCCTTCATATGACGAATACTTTCTGGAAAATACTTGTCGTTAAACAATTCCTGGAAATTCTCCCAAGACGTCTTAAGTGCGGAAAAATGAGTACGTTTTACGAATTCCCAGCAGTAATCTGCCTCTCCACGCAACATAAAGGTGGGAACCTTTTTCTCCTCTGTGCATCCCAAGACATCAAATATCTTGGATATTTGCTTCATCCATGCTTTTTCCTTAAGTGGCTCTGGCTTTCCCAAAAACTGCGGCGATCCCAAATCCTTGAATTACTTAGTAGTGACCAGTTATGAGTTACCATTTTTTGACCTTCATTTTGAACAGGAGTCTCTCTCGTTTGGTGTTGCATGAATTGTAGAAAGCTCCTCAACATCTCATCATTTATCGTTTGGTCGGTGTTGTTGTTTACAAGAAGATTATTGCCATCCTGATGCACATTATCCTGGTTATTGATTGGCGGTAACTCAATGGTCGCATGTGCTCCATTGTTTATCTCAAAATTTTCCAAATTCATTCTCAAATACTGCCACAAAATAAAGGTTAATTAAAAAAAATTGACATGTCATATATTATCCCTATATTCTGACCGACCAATTAAATAACAAATAAGCTTATGTAGGACACACTAGCGAAGGATTTACTCTTCTCTCCCCTCCTAATTCTAA
Source organism: Panax ginseng (assembly GCA_020205605.1). Taxonomy (NCBI): domain Eukaryota; kingdom Viridiplantae; phylum Streptophyta; class Magnoliopsida; order Apiales; family Araliaceae; genus Panax; species Panax ginseng. The sequence continues at coordinate 77,193,328 of CM035147.1, read as the reverse complement.
TCCTAGATCTCCACCAGAGATCATATCCCTAAGCTCTGATACCAACTGTGACGCCCACAAAATCAATCCACACAACCCATTATGAGTCGCCAAATACATGGTACATAATTCAAATACAACCTTCATTTATACAACTATTAACTGTCGTGCAAAATACGACAAAACATAAGCTGTGAGTTTTAATACAAATATTATCTTGTAGACAATATCCAAAGTCCTCATTACAATTATTATCACACTATTTTAAAATAGTGAGGACTACTATAATAACCATCTTGGACCTTTACTCCACTTCCCGACTAGTCCAAGCTACATTCTCACCACCTAAGAAAACAATAGAACCAAAAGGAAAAAGGGTGAGCTCAACTAGCCCAGTAAAGAATATTATGACTAAGATAATGAAGAAAAAAAATTTATCCTTAGTCCTCAACAGTGAAAAACTTGGTAGAATACAATAGACAACAAGTTTTAAATCAACAACTGCAGTGGATACAACAATCCATTAGAAGAGTCAAGTAGAGCATGATGTCTATTACCTTCTATGATTTAAAATTTCATCGTCAATATTTTATCCCTGTAACACCAATCAATAATTATTTCCAATCAACGAATTATCTATGCATTACGTGCCAAAAATAATCGTTTGTATCACCAATGGTCATGATCATGCCAAACACCTGTCCATCTATACATTACGGGCCAAAGAGGACTTTCACCACAAACCTTTATATGTAACATTAAAGGTCGTGATTATACCAATACACAATTCCTGGTCATAATGATACCAATCAACAGTCCATCTTTGCACTACGGGCCAAAGATGACTTTTAGTACAATATAAGCATGAGGATGATGACAATGATATAAAGAATCAATAAAGTGAGATCAAGGATAAATATTAGAGATTTATAATTCAATTTATCCCAAGTTCAAGAATATCCAAATTGTCAACATGATAACTAATTATGGAGTAAAATTCAAGAATGATATTCATGTATCAAAAATAATTTGGACAGAAAAGAAAATTAAATTATGTAATGAAAAGTACTCGTGAATAGTACCCATTAATAGTACCATATAAATAGTACCCCGGCATGAAAAGATTAAAATTTAATAAGAAATTTCAGACCAATATTCCAGTTAAATGATATTAGATGAAACACAAACCTTAAGGAATTTCTAATCATTTCAGGAATTATAGAAGAAATACTTACCCTAATAAGTTTAAATTTAGGAATATGTAATGAAATAATATCACTTACATAATATGGATTATGAAAGAAAATGATATTTCTTACGAGTATTGAAATAAAATAATATCTTTTACCTTAGAAGAAATTAGATCTAACTTGGTATAACAGATATTATCCTGAGAAAATCTTGCAATATAAGCTACACTCAAAATATTTCTATACTCAAAAGAAATACTCACAATATTATATAGAAATAATTTATGATATTATGATGGTGTGTTTCTATTTGCAGCAAATGGTTGCCTTTTATAGTGCATCTCAGAGGAAGAAACAAATTCAATGTGCCTAACTCTTTTTTTTCTTCCCTGCCTAACTTTTTTTTCTTTCAATGCCTAACTTCCTCACTTCTTATTGGTTGGGGGCCCACACCTTAAGAAAACATGGTTTGCAGGAGAAATCACCCACTTGAAAATGAGAAGTGTATGCATGAACTTCAACACACTCAATTTGGAAAAAAATAATAATTTCAAAGCAACTTGTTCACCTCCATCCTTTTCTCACATGCTTAAATATATATATTATAATAGTATTATTATTTAAATAATTATAATATATTATAATAATATATTTGAATGAATATTTTATCGGAGAAGATAATTGTGATTCCATAGAAAAATATGTCAAACTTTCAACAAATGTTTCATGTTAAATTCCTTCATTTATATCAAAATTGAACCAATATCCACCACATAATAATTAATCATAATTAATATTATAAGCTCACAATATTAACAACCAGATTATTCCAAGGAAAGAGGGGGCTTTCCGATAAGGATTTATCCTAATTGGCGTGCAATTATATAACCTAACCTCTTTACTCGACAGAACTTTCTAGACATTACCAATAATGCTAAAAAATAATATTATTCAAATAATATAAATTATTGTGCAGATGTTACTGTAAAAATTATTGAATCAATGATATGAGATATTATGTAGCAACTACTGTGGCAATTATTCAATACTGAGTGACTTTTTACGTAAGAATCAATAATCAGAGATATTGTGCAATACCGTGTGCTACTGTGCAACCACGCTTATTACTATACTTTTATCACCGGGTATTTCAACAGTTAACGGTAAAAGTTTTGCCGTTTTTTTATAAAAAGGTTATTTTTGTCACTTTCTATATCCGACAGTTATTCCGTTATGTGGTCCACCAATGATTGCACCGTCGTACGAATATTTCCCGACAAAAAGAATATTTCCCGACAAAACGAATATTTTATGACAACTTACTTTGCAAAATTTGCACATATCACCCACAACTATAACATTTATTAAATCAACACCTTACTATTCAAAATAATATTTAGAGAAAATTAAGTCTTTATTTATAAAAAGTTGGGGTCTTACACATGCTGCAACGGAAGGTTGGTGTTTACATTTTTGCTGGTCAGGTCATTGGACCACAATACTGCTACTTTCGATCAGATTTTGGATTTTATACTTTAAGGACCAACAATCTTGTGTATCGTGTCTCGGAGACCCTGAGTTATAAACACATCTCTGGATGGGATTGTATCTTTTTCTTCCTGGATCCAGAGGGGGAGCCAGTTCAGTAATTTTCTTATAATCCATTAACATCACCAATACATTTTCAAGAGAATAGCCCAATGGAGTGAACACCCAATTTTCTGTTCTTTCAAATTTTCTCTTTATGTCCTGGCATTGGTTGAATGTAGCCTGTTGTTGAAATGGCAGATTGCCTTACTTATTCCAAATGGGGGGACTATAGGTTGGTCTCCTAGCTTGCCCCTGTAAAACAAGGGATACATCTTCATTGCCTTTATCAGGTACCCTCTTGGGAGTGCTTGCATAGTTGTCAGACTGTATATGCTCGTCGACTACTTCCAAGGCCGTGAGATCTTTAATATTGCCTGCCTTCAGGCCCATCTCTGCCATTTCTCCGCGTTTGATCATCTCCGAGAATGGTTTTCCTATGTCTGCTAGGATTCTCTCATAGTAAGGTGCCTCTTGGATATCCATGAATGTCATTACCATCTCAGGTTCTTTCATTGATGGAATGACTTGCGCTGCCAGACGTCTCCACCTTTGGGCATATTCACGGAAAGATTCACTGTTCTACTTTTTAACTTTGGTAATTTGATATCTGTCTAGAGCCATTTGGGATTGAAAGTTGTACTAATTTAGGAAGGCGTGGACTAACTCTTCCCAGTTATAGATTTTGGCATTGTCAAGTTGGGCATACCAGGTTCTACCCTCTCCAGTGAGATTATTTTGGAAAAGCAGCATTCTGAGGCTTTCATCTTCAGCATAAGACCCCAGCTCGCCAATGTATACTTTCAGGTGTGTATAGGGATCGCCTGCCCAATTGTACTTTTAAAACTCTGGGACTTCGAGCCCCTGGGAATATGCAGAGATCTGAATAGGTGACACTTCCAAGGTTTCTAGTCCCTTTGATTGACCGAATGGTTTCCTCCATTTGTTGGATTTTCTTTCTTATATCCCCAATTTCCCAATCTTCCCTGAGATTTGTGATTTCAGGGGGGTTTTTGGTTCCTTTATTGGAATGAGGTTCAGGTATCTAGGTTTCCATCTTTCTGTCAATACCTTGACTGCCCCCTTGTGTGAATGACTCTGGTTGAATAGGCTTTGACTAGCGCTGAGTGCTTTTACTTTGTTCTTTAAGAAGGATAGCCAACTCTGTTATTTGATTCATAAATCCCTCAAAATCCTCTCGGGACACAGAATTCAGATCAGATTGGACACTTTCAGCCAAGACAATGGATGGGAAGTATCTTACCTACATGAAGAGTAGGTAGTTTATTCTTGATAAGCATTAACAACATGCATTAATGCAGTGTCTTAGTTTTTTTATGATTTTTAATATTTTCCTGCAAAACAAATATCAATTGTTTTGATGACAGAATTTGACAGGGAATGGAATGCATATTTACATTTTCTTTTCTTTTCTTTACATTTACATGGAATCTTAATTTACATTGAATCAAAATTTACATGGAATTGAAAAGGGAAAAGCATTAAGAGACTCTTCTACGCGTTTGGTTTATCATAGGCTGACCTATCTTAGGTTACTCTCGCAACGTTTTGGCATGAAGGTCCCCAGATCATCGCAATCTACTAAATAGGAAGCTAATCTGATCTTTCAATTAGAGCGGATCTGAGTGGTGCCTTTCATGAGACTCGTGGGATTATTCTCCGTTGAGTCCAATAATCAAACACTGACAGGTTCGCCTTCTGGTGGAGGAATCACATAACATACATTTACATACATTGTGTCTCACCGTATGAAATGATGACATTGTGTGAGGCACTAATACAACACGCAAAGATTGTGAGAGGCACTAAAGTGTTGTAAATAGAGCATTCATTCACATCCATTTAATGTAAAGACAGCATTCACACACAAGTAGATAAGAAGGGTTTTTAAAAAGAATGAAATGCGGCTTAAGCCCTCTACTGTCCCCATCAAAATCGCCACCTGTCGACGTCAGGAAAATTTTCCTTTTTTTGGAATTCCTCTTTTAGTCTTACTTACCCTTTATGTTTTCTATGTGTTGAATTTTATTTGAAAGGGTGAGTTTGACAAAAGGGTCCGACACAAAATGTCGACGATTTTGAAAATTTAGAGTTGCCATTTGGTAATAGTGAAATGGTTGTACCAACTCAACCGAATTTGAAAAGGTTTGCAAAAAGGCCCAATTATTGAACTCTGTTTAACAGGCTTTGGAAACCAAGATTCATAGAGTTTTGGGGCTTGATTAAGCTTGGGGGGAGTGTTAGGCACCTCCCGACTTCCGTGAAAACACATCTTTTCAATTCCTTAATTTATTTGAATTGTGTGTGTGTGCAGTTAATTGGGCCTAAGTGCTTTATTTGGAAGTAGTGTTATGCCTCGTTTACACCTATATACAAAAGGTTTGATTTGTATAAAAATCCAATTTTAAACAAAATATATAGAAATGATGTTTTGAAAATAAGTTTTCAAACCCTTATGCTCACATTGTAATTGAGGCCTTTAATACTTCCATTTTATTCCATATTCGGCTTGTTTTGATTTTATTCTCGAGATGCGAAGCATCTTCGACAAAATAATATACATATAAGTGTCGGGCTCCTTATGGGCCTAAAAATATGATTTACAAGCTGATTGTATAACTGAAAAGGGTCCATCATGGGAACCAGATCTAGATCCATCAGCGGGACCTTAGATCCCGTGGCTCCTAGGCTCACGTAATATTTTATTAATAACCTGCATTGAAATCCGTATATATATATATATATATATATATATATATATATTTATATGGCTTAGTTTTGCCTGAATTGGAAATTCGAGGCTCTTATTGCCTTAATATATATATATATATATATATATATATATATAAAAGCGAATAAAAGTTTCAGATCTGAAAGGATCTTATAGTGTGTAGCAAGGAGAGTTTTAAACCGCTTTTGAAGCTTCAAAACTCTGTTTTCACCGGTTAAAATTTGATATGTTGTAGTATATATGTATATAAGTGTTTACAAAGAAGAATATCAAAGTTTGGAACACTATAGGAAGGGTTAAGAGCTGAAATGGACAGAATTCCCTCCGTTTTCTTCTCTTTTTTATTTTGGCGGATGGGGGGGGGGGGTCTATTTATAGACCAAAGTAGCCGCGGGTTTACCCACGACATCCGCGAGTCTACCTGCGGCTTCCCAGGTGAGTCCTGTTGTCTTGAAGTACGTGCACTCAAATCAATGTGTTGTCTGCTCGAACCTTCATAACTTTCAATCCTGGAGTCCGATGAAGGTGTATCATACCATTCCGGAAAGCTCTTTCTGAGAGCTACGCAATGACATAGGGCTTGCCCTTTTCCAAATTCGGGAAGATGGGTCCATGACCGAAATGGCATCTTCAGGTCTTCGCAAGCAGTCCGTTGAGCTGTTTTGCGTAGTTTGCGCTCAGAAGTGTTGCAATGGCTCTTTGTGATCCTATTTACATTTGTATTAGGTTTGTTGAAGTTGACTTATCAAAATGACCATTTGCCCTTCCGGGGGTTGTCTCCAAGGTTGACGGGGCTTTTGGCTGTCCTCCGGGGTTATCTCTAGGGTTTGATTGCTGCCAACTTTTCTTTTCCTTAGGGTTGATCTCCAAGGTTGATTTGATATTCCACGGGGATGTCTCCGTGGTTAGATTTGATATTTTGGTCCTCCGGGGTTATCTCTGGAGTGTGAAAAAGTCATTTTCCCTCCTCCATTGTTAGTAATAGGAAAACAAAATTTCGAGTGTCTACACCTTGAACCTGCCAATGGTGTTGTTGTCCAATACTGCATTCGGTTGTTTAAAAATTTTATTCAGGCCCAATACAACTTCGGCGTTTCTGCACAACCCAGATGGGTATGGAATTACGCTGGTGGAACCGCCCCTCAATGTAACACCCCCAAATCCCGGTACTTCATTACCTCAAGATTTGGTGTTCACGTAATCAAAACATTCATATCTAACTACCCAATCATAATAAATTGAATAATAAAAACCTGCCTATACATGATTACTTTAATAAAAACATTATCTCCCAGGTTCTCTAACCTTTAATACAATCATTCAAGTGCAGAAATAAAATTATTACATCACATCATTATTAAAAGTCTATCATCATAACGATTTAAGCAAAATTACAAGTCTTCATCACTTGTACATTTTTCCTTTTCATTTGCTAGTTCTAGGTTTATCTACCTTCTCAACCATAGATGCAATAAATGTATAAATATGCAAGAATGAGCAAACAAAGCTCACTTGAAATAAGAATAAATATCTTTACATCATTTGCCAAATAATAGGCTCAATAAAACTGAATGATATATTCTATTATCATTTCAACATTTGCCAATTCATAGGCTCAATAGAACTTAATGATTTGTTCTATTAACATTCTTAAATATACTACTGAGGGTCAAATGACCATGAACCATGTCCACAGTTGTAATTTTTAATGAATAAAATCGAATTTCCTCTATTTATTATTGTGAATAATAAAGTGTTAATTTGATATAATGCTTTGGTTATTGGTGAAATGTGCAAATTTTTCAAAATAAGCAAGTGGTTATAAAATATTCATTGTTGTCGGGGAATATTCGTTTGGTCGTGGAATATTCTTTCTGTCGGGGAATATTTGTACAACGGCGCATCCATTTGTGGGCCCCATAATGAATAGCGGTCGGATGAAGAAAAGCGACAAATTTGAGTTTTTTACAAATAGCGGCGTAGTTGTTACTGAATTAGTAACTTTGTTGGAATACCCGGTGGTTAAAATCTGATGAATGGCGTGGTTGCGATAGCAGCACGTTTTTTTGCATGATATTTTTGAATTATTGATTCTTACGTAAGAAGGCACTACTCGATAATTATTACGATAATTCTTTATTCAATATTTTATTTTATTGGTTCAATAATTGTTGCGTTGATATTTTATATTATTGTTGTTTCAATAATTGTCATTTTACGATATTTCCCATTATCGGATCAATAATTCATATTATTTGAATAATATTAAGAGATAACATTATTGGCAATGTCTAGAAAGTTACATCGAGGAGAGGTTTGGTCACCTAATTTGGCGTCGATAAGAGAGAAATCCTTATCGGAAAGCCCCCTTTCCGGAAATTGCACTGGTTGTCATTATTGTGATTACATAATATTATTTATGAATAATTAATTATTGATTTATATGATAAGAAAATATTTATTTTATGTGGATATAATTGAAGGAATTAATGTTGAGGTGTTTTTTTGTGGAATGGAGGTATTAAAAATTAAATCATTATTCTTAAGATATATTGCGTGAGTTATAATTTTTAATCGTGTAGTTGGATCGTTGTGATTTTTGGATATGTTATACATATATAAGTTGAGTATATGTCCACAAATTTTGAACCGTTAAAAATAAACTTATAATTTTTTATGAATTTTAAGAGGTGACTGATTCGGAAATTAGGTTTATAAATGGTTTTTGTGGAAAATTCTAGAATTGAGTGGGCCCCACTTGTTGTTGGTGAAGAAGTGTACTGGATTTTATTTCAAATGTGGTGGGTGGTAATATTAGCGAGTAAAGCCATCAGTGTTGTGGTCAAGTCGATTAAAGGCGTCTTAACATTTTCCTATAAATAGAGGGCTGAATTAAAATTGAAAATCACACCAGAGACATAAGCTTTTTCTATATTTCTCTCTCTATATTATCGAGTGTATTTTGTGAGTATTTAGATACTTTGTGAGTTTCTATTTATCGATTACAAGTTTCCTTGATTTTATCTAGATATTCCGATCGAAATCTTGCTTTTTGAGGTAAAGGATTTTAAGGGTTATTATGTTTTTCAGGTTTTGTAATTTTTCGACCTTCAAAAATTCTAGAAAAATTTAAAATGATAATTTGATGAGTTTTCTAGATTGTGTCCAAATATGACGATTTTTGGATGTATAGATTAGGAGTTATGAATTTTATGAGAAAAGACTATTTTAAAAGTAAACCCTTATAACTCCTTGTGGTTAACTCCAAAATTGGTGAAATTGTTATTGGGAGTACATGTATATGATAGAAGTATACTCTTTAAATTTCGAAATTTTTGGACTAAAGTACAGTTTATGATAAATGTCTAAATATTCGGCTGTTTTGGCCATCTAAAAAATTGTAAATGAATTTTAAAAATTTTGAGAAAAATATATGTTCAATATGGAACTATATTCTGCTAAATCCCAGAAAAGAAAATTTGTTTGTACTGATTTGGTATTTTTCATGAAAATGGACTAGTTATGAGTAAATGAATTAAATATGTTATGTGAAGTATGAAAATTGGAAAATAGGATTTTATGGCTTGAGAATCCTATATGAGGTATATCTGATTTTGATGAGGGTTTTGGTTATTGGTGATGAAATCTTATGAGTTTGGCATTTTAGGATGATTAAATGCATTATTTAGTAAAGTGTAAACAATTAAAATAAATTATTTATAAGTTTAAGAAATGTTATTCTTTCAATATCATTATCTTTGAAATATTGGTATGGATTTTATTGTGGAATTTCTATATTTTTCATGTTGGGATTACTTATTCATAAGTTCTATTCATGACTTCTTATTTCTTATTCATGAGTTATTATTCACGGTACTATTCACGACAAAATTGGTTTCTTTTTCGACCAAATTATCGTTGATTTATGAATCTTACTCTTGAAATTAAATCCAAGTTTTGATTATATTGTTTTTATTATCATATATAATATTTTTATAATCCTGGTGATGAAATTTCTCTTTGACTTGAGTGTAAAGATGGGTAGATTATTGGTATGATCGTAACTATGGGTTCTCTTTGGCGATGGTGCAAAGATGAATTGTTATTGGTATGATCATGACCATTGAATTTATAATTAAATATCTTTAGCTTAAGTGTAAAGTTGAATTGATCAACATGGTTATAATTATTGTTTATATAAATTACGAAATGATTATATATTTCTTTTGAGATATTAATATTTTTGGCTGTAGTGCAAAGATGAAAGATGAATATCTTTGTTGTTGAATATCTTTGAATATCGTAGTACAAAGATGAACTGTTGTTGAATATCTTTGGCCCGTAGTGCAAAGATGAACTGTTGTTGAATATCTTTGGCCCGTAGAGCAAAGATGAATTTATTAGTATGATTATGAACAGGAACTGTGATTTGGTATAACAACGATCTTTGATGTTTCAGGTAAAGATATGTGATAAAATTATCTTCGTCCTGGATGCGAAGAGAAATTTAGAATCACAATTATGATTATGAGTTTTTCATATGATTGTGGACCAGAACTGTTGATTGATGTTACAGGGATAAGACATTGTTGGTGTTTAACATGGAGAAGATAACAGACTTTATGGTCTATTTGACTCTTCTAATGGATTACTCGTTCCGCTGCAACTATGGTTGAAAAGTTTTATCATCTACCATATGTTCTAAATCTCTGATGTATTACTGATGAATGTTATTGATAATTTAATTATCTTTAGTCAGGATATTCTTTACTAGGCTAGTTGAGCTCACCTTTTGCTTCACAATTCCTTTCAGGTAATAAGAGTGTAGCTGGGTCAAGCTGGGGTAACAGGGGAATAGAACGGTGGTCTCTAGCGGTGGAAGTTCTTCCTAAACAGTATAGAAAAGTGTGTTGTGTTTTATACATCATTTAGTAGTTATATTTGGTGAATCAAATAGGGTGAGGCGAACCCAACGTTAGAAGGGTGTTTTGCCACTATCATACAAGATGTCTAATGACATACAACCTCGTGTTATCATAAGACAGGGTTATGCACATCCACTTGCTGAGTATATCTACGAGCACTACCTATATGATCTTGAAGTTTATTTCAAATATAATTTTCAACTGGAGACAGTGGAGATAGTTATATGTCAAGAGAAGACTCACTATTGGAAAGAATATGATAGTAATCTTCTTGTTTTTCTTTGGGGTCTATTATGTCAAACAAGGATAATTCTGTGGACATATGATATCTATAATAACCTAGACGCATGGCCTCCCATGTACGAAGGTTTCCTTGAGCACTTCCCAAAGGTTTTAATTTCTAAAAGCAGGTTTTTGACTATACCTTTATGTAAGGTGCCATTGTGACGTCTTTATCCAAGGTTGGGATGAGAGTCACGGTTGGTATATATTTGTATCAAAACTCACAAAGATATATGTGTTGTTGTATTTTGCACGACAATTGTTGTAATAAAGTTGTAGTTGTTTTCTGTACCATGTATTTGGCGACTCAGAATAGGTTGGATGGATTGGACCTATTTTGGGGTTGCACAGTTGGTATCAGAGCTTAGGGATATGGTCTCTGGCGGAGATCGGGGAATAGAACTAGGAGGGGAGAGATGAGTAAATCCTTCGCTAGTGTGTCCTACCAAAGCTTATTTGTTGGTCGGTCATAATATACGGATATTATGTGATACGTTAATTTGTTTAATTAACCCTTGTTTTATGGCGATATTTGAGAATGGCAAATTTGAGAATGTTAACAATGGAGTGAATGAGACCAGGTGGGGATACCTATAATCACTAACCATGATAATGTGATGTCCGTGAAGAAGGAATTAGAGATATTCTTGTGGTGAGGAAGAATTAATAGTTACTTTTTGAGCTAGTCGCAGAGGTATGTGGTGAGAGTGAGGAAGAAGAAGAACACGAGGAGAATTTATTAGAAGAATTTTATGATCGAAATGTAGAATTGCAAAATCGTATTCATGAGTTAGAAGAAGCAGAGTTGAAGAACGGCGAAGCGATCGTGGAGCAAAAGGATGCAACAATTCAAGCTTGTGTTACCCGATATGTGATGCTTGAGCGAAGCATTCTTTGGCGAGTATAAGATGATAAATTTGGAATCGAGTGAAAGAAGAAACAATGAGCAGTGAGAGTGAGTGATGCATGGGTAAAAGCCGCACAACGCATTGATATTGTGGAAAGAGATGTCCGATCTAAGAAGGCTAAAATAGATGATATGTATTTCTATTTTTGGACAGCAATTGGGAGAACCCAACATCGAATTTTGAATTACCCTGTACAGAGCGATCAACCTCAATTCGATATGGATCGAAGATTGATGATTCAGATCATGAATCAGGAGTACGAAGAAGAAGTTGAGGGTGGAATATGCCCTATAGAAAAGTATATTCCAACGGTAGTGATGACACCAAATGCTGCCCCAGACAAGTCAAAGCCGGGTAGTTCAAGGGAGAGCGGTTGTCATGACTTCCCAACAAGTGAGGAACCCAAATGAAGTTATCACGGGAGATGAGCAATGGAGAAATCATGATGACCAGGGAGATAGAATCCGAATTGATAGCAAGGTATTCTCATCTCTTCGAAATACCAAGTACGTAAATTTTGGGGACGAAATTTCATAAGGAGGGGAGGTTGTAAGACCCCAACTTTTTAATGAATAAATTGAATTTCCTCTATTTATTATTGTGAATAATAAAGTGTTAATTTGATATAATGCTTTGGTTATGGGTGAAATGTGCAAATTTTTTAAAATAAGCAAGTGGTTATAAAATATTCATTATTGTCATGGAATATTCGTTTTGGTCGTGGAATATTCTTTACGTCGGAGAATATTAAATATGATGGTAGTGACCATTTTTGTGGGCCCCATAATGAGAATAATATCGGATGAAGAAAACGACAAATTTGAGTTTTTATAAATAACGGCGTAGTCGTTACTGAATTAACCTTATTGGAATACCGGTGGTTAAAATACGATGTCTGGCGTGGTTGCCACGATAGCTACTACGGTTTTGCACAGTATTTTTGAATTATTGATTCTTACGTAAGAAGGCACTACTCAATAATTATTACGATAATCTTTATTCAATATTTTATTTTATTGGTTCAATAATTGTTGCGTTGATATTTTATATTATTGTTGTTTCAATAATTGTCACCGCATATATTTCCCATTATCGGATCAATAATTCATATTATTTGAATAATATTATGAGATAGCATTATTGGCAATGTCTAGAAAGTTACATCGAGGAGAGGTTTGGTCACCTAATTTATTGCGGCGATGAGGAGAAATCCTTATCGGAAAGCCCCCCTCTTTCACAGGAGCGCACTGGTTGTCATTATTGTGATTACGTAATATTATTTGTGAATAATTAATTATTGATTTATATGATAAGAAAATATTTATTTTATGTGGATATAATTGAAGGAATTAATGTTGAGGTGTTTTTTGATTATTTTGGAATGGAGGTATTAAAAATTAAATCAACGTTTCTTGAGATATATTGCGTGAGTTATAATTTTTAATCGACCGTTGGATCGTTGTGATTTTTGGATATGTTATACATATATAAGTTGAGTATATGTCCATAAATTTTGAGCGAATTAAAATGAGCGTATAATTTGTTATGAATTTTAAGAGGTGGTGATTGGAAATTAGGTTTATAAATGATTTTGGTGGAAAATTCTAGAATTGAGTGGGCCCCACTTGTGGTTGGTGAAAATGTGTCTTTGAATTTTATTTCAAATGTGGTGGGTGGCAATAGTAGCGAGTAAGTAAATCCATCGGGTAGCTTGATGTCAAGTCGCTTTGAGGCGTCTTAACATTTTCCTATAAATAGAAGGCTAAGTTAAATTGAAAATCACACCAAAAACATAAGCTTTCTCTCTTTCTCTCTCTATATTATCGAGTGTATTTTGTGAGTATTTAGATACTTTGTGAGTTTTTATTTATCGAGTGCAAGTTTCCTTGACCTTTATCACCGATATTCCGAGGTGAAATCTTTATTTCTTTTGAGGTAAAGGATTTTAAGGGTTATTATGTTTTTCGGTTTTCATAATTTTCCGACCTTCAAAAATTCTGGAAAAATTTGAAATGATAATTTGATGAGTTTTCTAGATTGTGTCCAAAAATGGCGATTTTTGGATGTATAGATTAGGAGTTATGAATTTTATGAGAAAAGACTATTTTAAAAGTAAACCCTTATAACTCCTTGTGGTTAACTCCAAAATTGGTGAAATTTTTATTGGGAGTACATGTATATATAGAAGTATATACTCTGTAAATTTGAATTTTTGGACTAAAGTACGATTTATGATAAATGTCTAAATATTAATTTGTTTTGGCCATATGAAAAATAGTAAATGAATTTTAAAAATTACGAGAAAATATATGTTCAATATGGAACTATATTCGCTAAATCCCGAAAAAAAAAAATTTGTTTGTCTTGATTTGGTATTTTTTCATGAAAATGGACTAGTTATGAGTAAATGAATTAAATATGTTATGTGAAGTAAGAAAATTGGAAAATAGGATTTTATGGCTTGAGAATCCTATATGAGGTATATCTGATTTTTGATGAGGGTTTTGGTTATTGGTGATGAAATCTTATGAGTTTGGCATTTTAGGATGATTAAATGCATTATTTAGTAAAGTGTAAACAATTAAAATAAATTGTTTATAAGTTTAAGAAATGTTATTCTTTCAATATCATTATCTTGAAATATTGGTATGGATTTTATTGTGGAATTTCTACCTTTTTTTCATGTGGGGTTACTTATTCACGAGTTCTTATTCATGAGTTCTTATTTGATTATTCATGAGTTTATTATTCTATTGGGTACTATTCACGACAAAATTGGTTTCTTTTTACGACCAAATTATCGTTGATTTATGAATCTTACTCTTGAAATTAAATCCATGTTTTGATCATATTGTTTTTATTATCATATATAACATTTTATAATCCACGGTGAAGAAATTTCTCTTTGACTTGAGTGTAAAGATGGGTAGATTATTGGTATGATGATCGTAACTATGGGTTCTCTTTGGCGATGGTGCAAAGATGAATTGTTATTTGGTATGATCATGACCATTGAATTTATAATTGAATATCTTTAGCTTAAGTGCAAAGGTGAATTGATCAACATGGTTATAATTATTGTTTATATAAATTCTGAAATGATTATATATTTCTTTGAGATATTAATATCTTTGGCCATGTAGTGCAAAGATGATCTATTGATGAATATCTTGATCGTAGTGCAAAGATGACTATTGTTGAATATCTTTGGCCTGTAGTGCAAAGATGATCTGTTGTTGAATATCTTTGGCCGTAGTGCAAAGATGAACTGTTGTTGAATATCTTTGGCCTGTAGTGCAAAGATGAATTGTTGATGAATATCTTTGGCCCGTAGTGCAAAGATGAATTTATTAGTATGATTATGAACATGAATTGTGATTTGGTATAACCATGATTTTTTTGATGTTTGGTAAAGACATGTGATGAAAATTATCTTCGTCTCTGGATGCGAAGAGGAATTTAGAATCACAATTATGATTATGAGTTATTCATATGATTGTGGACGTGACTTATTGATTGATGTTATGAGGATAAAACATTATTGGTGGATTTTTAACATGGAGAAGATAATAGACTTTATGGTCTATTTGACTCTTCTAATGGATTGTTCGTTTCACTGCAACTATGGTTGAAATTTTTTATCATCTACCATATGTTCTAAATCTACGATTTATTCTTTGTTGAAGGCTATTGATAATTTATTTATCTTTAGTCATGATATTCTTTCTTTGGGCTAGTTGAGCTCACCTTTTGCTTCACAATTCCTTTCAGGTAATAAGAGTGTAGCTGGGTCAAGCGGGGGTAACAGGGGAATAGAACGGTGGTCTCTAGTGGTGGAAGTTCTCCCTAAACAGTATATAAAAGTGTGTTGTATTTTATACATCATTTAGTAGTTATATTTGGTGAATCAAATAGGGTGAGGCGAACCCAACGTTGGAAGGGTGTTTTGCCACTATCATACAAGATGTCTAATGACATACAACCTCGTGTTATCATAAGATAGGGTTGTGCGCATCCACTTCTTTGAGTATATCTCTGAGCACTACTATATGATCTTGGAGTTTATTTGAAATATAATTTTCAATTAGAGAGCGGTGGAGATAGTTATATGTCGAGAGAAGACTCACCATTGGAAAGAATATGATAGTAATCTTCTCGTTTTTCTTTGGGGTCTATTGAATTGACCAAGGATAATTACGTGGACATATGATATCTATAATAACTGAGCGCATGGCCTCCCGTATACGAAGGTTTCTTGAGCACTTCCCAAAAGATTTTAATTTCTAAAAGCAGGTTTTTGACTATACCTTTATGTAAAGGTGTCATTGTGACGTGTTATCCAAGGTTGGGATGAGAGTCATGATTGGTATATATTTGTATCAAAACTCACAACATATGTGTTGTTGTATTTTACACGACAATTGTTGTAATAAAGTTGTAGTTGTTTTACGTACCATGTATTTGGCGACTCGAGAATAGGTTGGATGGATGGACCTATTTTGGGGTTGTCATAGTTGGTATCGAGCTTAGGGATATGGTTTCTGGCGGAGATCGGGGAATAGAACTAGGGGGAGAGATGAGTAAATCCTTATTTAGTGTGTCCTACCTAAGCTTATTTGTTGGTCGGTCGTATATATACGGATATTATGTGATATGTTAATTTGTTTAATTAACCCTTGTTTTATGGTAGTATTTGAGAATGGCGGTGAGAATGTTAACAATGGAGTGAATGAGAATGAGTGAGGATACCTATAATCACTAACCATGATAATGTGATGTCGGCGAAGAAGGAATTAGAGATATTCTTGTGGTGAGGGAAGAATTAATAGTTGCACGATCTAGCTAGTCGAGAGTAGCGGTGAGAGTGAGGAAGAAGAAGAACACGAGGAGAATTTATTAGAAGAATTTTATGATCGAAATGTAGAATTGCAAAATCGTATTCATGAGTTAGAAGAAGCGAGGTTGAAGAAGCAATGGTGATCGTGGAGCAAAAGGATGCAACAATTCAAGCTTGTGTTACCCGATATGTGATGCTTGAAGCGAAGCATTTTTTGGCGAGTATAAGATGATAAAGATGGAATCGAGATGAAAGATGAAACAAATTGAGCAGTGAAAGTGAGTGATGCATGGGTAAAAACGCACATACGACGCATTGATATTGTGGGAAAAGATGTCCGATCTAAGAAGGCTAAAATAGATGATATGTATTTCTCTTTTTGGACAACAATTGGGAGAACCCAACATCCAATTTTGAATTACACCACATACAGGCGATCAACCTCAATTCGATATGGATCGAAGATTGATGATTCGGATCATGAATCGAGAGTCTGAAGAAGAAGTTGAGGTGGAATATGCCTATAGAAAAGTATATTCCAACGGTAGTGATGACACCAAATCTTTGCCCCTGACAAGTCAAAGTTGGGTAGTTCAAAGGAGAAGCGGTTGTTATGACTTCCCAACAAGTGAGGAACCCAAATGAAGTTATCACGGGAGATGAGCAATGGAGAAATCATAATGGCCAGGGAGATAGAATCTGAAATGATAGCAAGGTATTCTCAACTCTTGAAATACAGTGTACGTAAATTTTGGGGATGAAATTTCATAAGGAGGGAGGTTGTAAGACCCCAACTTTTAATGAATAAAATGAATTTCCTCTATTTATTATTGTGAATAATAAAGTGTTAATTTGATATAATGCTTTGGTTATGGGTGAAATGTACAAATTTTTCAAAATAAGCAAGTGGTTATAAAATATTCATTATTGTCATGGAATATTCGTTTGGTCGTGGAATATTTCTTTTTACGTAGGAGAATATTAAATACGAATGGTGGCTTGACCATTTATAGGACCCATAATGAGAATAGCTTGATCGGATGAAGAAAACAACAAATTTGAATTTTTACAAAAAGCGGTGTAGTTGTTACTGAATTAACTTATTGGAATACCGGTGGTAAAAATAAAGATGTCTGGCGTGGTTGCTTGCGAGCTTACTACGGTTTTGCATAAAGATTTTGAATTATTGATTCTTACGTAAGAAGGCACTACTCAATAATTATTACGATAATTACTATTCAATATTTTATTTTATTGGTTCAATAATTGTTGCGTTGATATTTTATATTATTGTTGTTTCAATAATTGTCACTGCACAGTATTTTCCATTATCGGATTAATAATTTATATTATTTGAATAATATTATGAGATAGCATTATTAGCAATGTCCAGAAAGTTACATCGTCGAGAGAGGTTTGGTCACCTAATTGCGTAGCGATAAGGAGAAATCCTTATCGGAAAGCCCCTCTTTCACAGGGGCGGCCGTTGGTTGTCATTATTGTGATTACGTAATATTATTTGTGAATAATTAATTATTGATTTATATGATAAAGAAAATATTTATTTTATGTGGATATAATTGAAGGAATTAATGTTGAGGTGTTTTTTTGCCGGAATGGAGGTATTAAAAATTAAATCGTTGTTGCTTTGAGATATATTGCGTGAGTTATAATTTTTAATCGATCGTTGGATCGTTGTGATTTTTGGATATGTTATACATATATAAGTTGAGTATATGTCCATAAATTTTGAGCGAATTAAAATGAACGTATAATTTGTTATGAATTTTAAGAGGTGGTGATTAGGAAATTAGGTTTATAAATGGTTTTTGTGGAAAATTCTAGAATTGAGTGGGCCCCACTTGTGGTTGGTGAAGAAATGTCTTTGAATTTTATTTCAAATGTGGTGGGTGGCAATAGTAGCGTGTAAATCCATCGGTAGCATGTCAAGTCCGATTTAAGCGTCTAACATTTTCTATATATAGAAATTTGAGTTAAAATTGAAAATCATACCAAAACATAAGCTTTTCTCTTTTTCTCTCTATATTATCGAGTGTATTTTGTGAGTATTTAGATACTTTGTGAGTTTTTATTTATCAAGACAAGTTTCCTTCACTTTTTTATACCAGATATTCCGATGTAAATCTTGCTTTTTTGAGGTAAGGGATTTTAAGGGTTATTATGTTTTTCGTTTTCATAATTTTCCAAACCTTCAAAAATTTCGAAAAATTTAAAATGATAATTTGATGAGTTTTCTAGATTGTGTCCAAAATGGCATTTTTGGATGTATAGATTAGGAGTTATGAATTTTATGAGAAAAGATTATTTTAAAAGTAAACCCTTATAACTCCTTGTGGTTAACTCAAAATTGGTAAAATTTTTATTGGGAGTACATGTATATGATAGAAGTATACTCTAAATTTTTGAATTTTTGGACTAAAAAGTGCAATTTATGATAAATGTCTAAATATTAAATTTATTTTGGCCATATGAAAAATAGTAAATGAATTTTAAAAATTCGAGAGAAAAATATATGTTCAATATGGAATTATATTACGCTAAATCCCGGAAAAGAAAATTTGTTTGTCTTGATTTGGTATTTTTCATGAAAATGGACTAGTTATAAGTAAATGAATTAAATATGTTATGTGAAGTAAGAAAATTGGAAAATAGGATTTTTTATGGCTTGAGAATCCTATATGAGGTATATACTGATTTTTTTATGAGGGTTTTGGTTATTGGTGATGAAATCTTATGAGTTTGGCATTTTAGGATGATTAAATGCATTATTTAGTAAAGTGTAAACAATTAAAATAAATTGTTTATAAGTTTAAGAAATGTTATTCTTTCAATATCATTATATTTGAAATATTGGTATGGATTTTATTGTGAAATTTCTACCTTTTTCATATCGGGGGTTACTTATTCATGAGTTACTATTCATGGGTTACTATTCATGATTACTATTCATGAGTTACTATTCACTGGGTACTATTCACGACAAAATTGGTTTCTTTTTCGACCAAATTATCGTTGATTTATGAATCTTACTCTTGAAATTAAATCCATTTTTTTGATCATATTGTTTTTATTATCATATATAATATTTTTATAATCCTGGTGAAGAAATTTCTCTTTGACTTGAGTGTAAAGATGGGTAGATTATTGGTATGATCGTAACTATGGGTTCTCTTTGGCCAGTAGTGCAAAGATAAATTGTTGACTGGTATGATCATGACCATTGAATTTATAATTGAATATCTTTAGCTTAAGTGCAAAGGTGAATTGATCAACATGGTTATAATTATTGTTTATATAAATTCTGAAATGATTATATATTTCTTTGAGATATTAATATCTTTGGCCAGTAGTGCAAAGATGATCTGTTGTTGAATATCTTTGGTCTGTAGTGCAAAGATGAACTGTTGTTGAATATCTTTGGCACGTAGTGCAAAGATGAACTGTTGTTGAATATCATTGGCCCGTAGTGTAAAGATGAACTGTTGTTGAATATCTTTGGCCTGTACTGCAAAGATGAATTGTTGATGAATATCTTTGGCCCGTAGTGAAAAGATGAATTTATTAGTATGATTATGAACATGAACTGTGATTTGGTATAACCATGATTTTTGATGTTTCAGGTGAAGACAGGTGATGAAAATTATCTTAAATCACGGTGCGAAGAGAATTTAGAATCACAATTATGATTATGAGTTATTCAAATGATTGTGTGGACGTGACTTATTGATTGATGTTACTGAGGATAAAACATTATTGGTGGACTTTTAACATAAAGAAGATATAGACTTTATGGTCTATTTGACTCTTCTAATGGATTGTTTCGTTCAACTGCAACTATGGTTGAATTTTATCATCTACCATATGTTCTAAATCTCTGATTTATTACTGATGAAGGCTATTGATAATTTAATTATCTTTAGTCATGATATTCTTTACTGGGCTAGTTGAGCTCACCCTTTTGCTTCACAATTCCTTTCAGGTAATAAGAGTGTATTTGGGTGAATTGAGGTAACAGGGAATAGAGCGGTGGTCTCTAGCGGTGGAAGTTCTCCCTAAATAGTATAGAAAAGTGTGTTGTATTTTATACATCATTTAGTAGTTATATTTGGTGAATCAAATAGGGTGAGGCAAACCAAACGTTGGAAGGGTGTTTTGCCACTATCATACAAGATGTCTAATGACATACAACCTCGTGTTATCATAAGATAGGGTTGTGCGCATCCACTTGCTGAGTATATCTACGAGCACTACCTATATGATCTTGGAGTTTATTTAAAATATAATTTTCAACTCGAGACAGTGGAGATAGTTATATGTCAAGAGACGACTCACCATTGGAAAGAATATGATAGCAATCTTTTCATTTTTTTTGGGGTCTATTGAGTCAACCAAGGATAATTCCGTGGACATATGATATCTATAATAACCTAGACGCATGGCCTCCCATGTACGAAGGTTTCCTTGAGCACTTTCCAAATGTTTTAATTTCTAAAACAGTTTTTGACTATACCTTTATGTAAGGTGTCATTGTGACGTGTTATCCAAGGTTGGGATGAGAGTCACAGTTGGTATATATTTGTATCAAAACTCACAGTATATGTGTTGTTGTATTTTACACGACAATTGTAGTAATAAAGTTGTAGCCGTTTCTGTACCATGTATTTGGTGACTCAGAATAGGTTGGATGGATTGGACCTATTTTGGGGTTGTCATAGTTGGTATCAGAGCTTAGGGATATGGTTTCTGGCAGAGATCGGGGAATAGAACTAGGAGGGGAGAGATGAGTAAATCCTTCGCTAGTGTGTCCTACCTAAGCTTATTTGTTGGTCGGTCATAATATACGGATATTATGTGATATGTTAATTTGTTTAATTAACCCTTGTTTTATGGTAGTATTTAAGAATGGCAGCTGAGAATGTTAACAATGGAGTGAATGAGACCGTGAGGATACCTATAATCACTAACTATGATAATGTGATGTTAGGCGAAGAAGGAATTAGAGATATTCTTGTGGTGAGGGAAGAATTAATAGTTGCACCCGGGCTAGTCACAGAGGTAGCAGCTGAGAGTGAGGAAGAAGAAGAACCTGAGGAGAATTTATTAGAAGAATTTTATGATCGAAATGTAGAATTGCAAAATCGTATTCATGAGTTAGAAGAGCAGTTTGAAGAACGACAGGCGGTCGTGGAGCAAAAGGATGCAACAATTCAATCTTGTGTTACCCGATATGTGATGCTTGAACAGAAGCATTTTTTGGCAGAGTATAAGATGATAAAGCTGGAATCTGAGATGAAAGATGAAACAACTGAACGAGTGAAAGTGAGTGATGCATGGGTAAAAACCGCACGACGCATTGATATTGTGGAAAAAGATGTCCGATCTAAGAAGGCTAAAATAGATGATATGTATTTCTCTTTTTGGACAACAATTGGGAGAACCCAACATCCAATTTTGAATCACCCTGTACAGAGCGATCAACCTCAATTCGATATGGATCGAAGATTGATGATTCAGATCATGAATCAGGAGTACGAAGAAGAAGTTGAGGGTGGAATATGCCCTATAGAAAAGTATATTCCAACGGTAGTGATGACACCAAATGCTGCCCCAGACAAGTCAAAGTTGGGTAGTTCAAGGGAGAGCGATTGTTATGACTTCCCAACAAGTGAGGAACCCAAATGAAGTTATCACGGGAGATGAGCAATGGAGAAATCATAATGACCGGGGAGATAGAATCTGAATTGATAGCAAGGTATTCTCAACTCTTCGAAATACCAGGTACGTAAATTTTGGGGATGAAATTTCATAAGGAGGGGAGGTTGTAAGACCCCAACTTTTTAATGAATAAAATTGAATTTCCTCTATTTATTATTGTGAATAATAAAGTGTTAATTTGATATAATGCTTTGGTTATGGGTGAAATGTACAAATTTTTCAAAATAAGCAAGTGGTTATAAAATATTCATTATTGTCATGGAATATTCGTTTGGTCGTGGAATATTCTTTCTGTCGGAGAATATTCGTATGACGGCGCAGCCATTTGTAGGACCCATAACAGAATAACAGTCGGATGAAGAAAACAACAAATTTGAATTTTTACAAAAAACGGTGTAGTTGTTACCGTTAACACTATTGGAATACCCGGTGGTTAAAATCTGATGTCTGGCGTGGTCAGCACAAGATGCTACTACGGTTTGCACAGTATTTTTGAATTATTGATTCTTATGTAAGAAGGCACTACTCAATAATTACAGTAATTACTATTCAATATTTTATTTTATTGGTTCAATAATTGTTGCGTTGATATTTTATATTATTGTTGTTTCAATAATTGTCACTGCACAGTATTTTCCATTATCGGATTAATAATTTATATTATTTGAATAATATTATGAGATAGCATTATTAGCAATGTCCAGAAAGTTCTGTCAAGGAGAGGTTTGGTCACCTAATTGCGAGCCAGTAAGGAGAAATCGTTATCGGAAAGCCCCCTCTTTCCTGGGAACTGCCTGGTTGTCATTATTGTGATTCTGTAATATTATTTGTGAATAATTAATTATTGATTTATATGATAAGAAAATATTTATTTTATGTGGATATAATTGAAGGAATTAATGTTGAGGTGTTTTTTGTCGGAATGGAGGTATTAAAAATTAAATCACTGTTCTTGAGATATATTGCGTGAGTTTTAATTTTTAATCTGATCGTTGGATCGTTGTGATTTTTGGATATGTTATACATATATAAGTTGAGTATATGTCCATAAATTTTGAACCGTTAAAAATGAACGTATAATTTGTTATGAATTTTAAGAGGTGACTGATTCGGAAATTAGGTTTACAAATGGTTTTTGTGGAAAATTCTAGAATTGAGTGGGCCCCACGTGTGGTTGGTGAAGAAGTGTACTGAATTTTATTTCAAATGTGGTGGGTGGCAATAGTAGCAGGTAAATCCATCAGGTAGCATGTCAAGTCTGATTCGGCGTGCTAACATTTTCCTATATATAGAGGGCTGAGTTAAAATTGAAAATCATACCAAAAACATAAGCTTTCTCTCTTTCTCTCTCTATATTATCGAGTGTATTTTGTGAGTATTTAGATACTTTGTGAGTTTTTATTTATCAGTACAAGTTTCCTTCAGCCTTATACCGATATTCCAGTCAGAAATACTGCTCTTTTGAGGTAAGGGATTTTAAGGGTTATTATGTTTTTCAGTTTTCATAATTTTCCAGCCCTCAAAAATTCTGGAAAAATTTAAAATGATAATTTGATGAGTTTTCTAGATTGTGTCCAAATATGGCAATTTTTGGATGTATAGATTAGGAGTTATGAATTTTATGAGAAAAGATTATTTTAAAAGTAAACCCTTATAACTCCTTGTGGTTAACTCCAAAATTGGTAAAATTGTTATTGGGAGTACATGTATATGATAGAAGTATACTCTCTAAATTTCGAAATTTTTGGACTAAAGTACAGTTTATGATAAATGTCTAAATATTCGGCTGTTTTGGCCATCTGAAAAATAGTAAATGAATTTTAAAAATTCTGAGAAAAATATATGTTCAATATGGAATTATATTCTGCTAAATCCCAGAAAAGAAAATTTGTTTGTACTGATTTGGTATTTTTCATGAAAATGGACTAGTTATAAGTAAATGAATTAAATATGTTATGTGAAGTAAGAAAATTGGAAAAATAGGATTTTATGGCTTGAGAATCCTATATGAGTTATATACAGATTTCTTATGAGGGTTTTGGTTATTGGTGATGAAATCTTATGAGTTTGGCATTTTAGGATGATTAAATGCATTATTTAGTAAAGTGTAAACAATTAAAATAAATTGTTTATAAGTTTAAGAAATGTTATTCTTTCAATATCATTATACTGAAATATTGGTATGGATTTTATTGTGGAATTTCTACCTTTTTCATGTCGGGGTTACTATTCATGAGTTCTTATTTATTCATGTTCTTATTCATGAGTTACTATTCATTCACGGGTCTTATTCACGACAAAATTGGTTTATTTTTACGACCAAATTATCGTTGATTTATGAATCTTATTCTTGAAATTAAATCCATGTTTTGATCATATTGTTTTTATTATCATATATAATATTTTTATAATCCTGGTGAAGAAATTTCTCTTTGACTTGAGTGTAAAGATGGGTAGATTATTGGTATGATCGTATGTACTATGGGTTCTCTTTGGCCGATGAGTGCAAAAAGATAAATTGTTGATTGGTATGATCATGACCATTGAATTTATAATTGAATATCTTTAGCTTAAGTGCAAAGGTGAATTGATCAACATGGTTATAATTATTGTTTATATAAATTCTGAAATGATTATATATTTCTTTGAGATATTAATATCTTTGGCGATGAAGTGCAAAGATGATACATTGTTGAATATCTTTGTGCAGTAGTGCAAAGATGAATGTTGTTGAATATCTTTGTACGTAGTGCAAAGATGAATTGTTATTGAATATCATTGGCCCGTAGTGTAAAGATGATCTATTGTTGAATATCTTTGGCTTTGCATCGCAAAGATGAATTGTTGATGAATATCTTTGGCCCGTAGTGCAAAGATGAATTTATTAGTATGATTATGAACATGAACTGTGATTTGGTATAACCATGATTTTTGATGTTTCAGGTGAAGACAGGTGATGAAAATTATCTTCGTCCTGGGTGCGAAGAGGAATTTAGAATCACAATTGTGATTATGAGTTATTCAAATGATCGTGGACGTGACTTATTGATTGATGTTACAGGGATAAAACATTATTGGTGGACTTTTAACATAAAGAAGATATAGACCTTATGGTCTATTTGACTCTTCTAATGGATTGTTCGTTCCGCTGCAACTATGGTTGAATTTTATCATCTACCATATGTTCTAAATCTCTGATGTATTACTGATGAATGCTATTGATAATTTAATTATCTTTAGTCATGATATTCTTTACTGGGCTAGTTGAGCTCACCCTTTTGCTTCACAATTCCTTTCAGGTAATAAGAGTGTAGCTGGGTCGAGCGGGGGTAACAGGGGAATAGAACGGTGGTCTCTAGCGGTGGAAGTTCTCCCTAAATAGTATAGAAAAGTGTGTTGTATTTTATACATCATTTAGTAGTTATATTTGGTGAATCAAATAGGGTGAGGCGAACCAAACGTTGGAAGGGTGTTTTGCCACTATCATACAAGATGTCTAATGACATACAACCTCGTGTTATCATAAGATAGGGTTGTGCGCATATACTTGCTGAGTATATCTACGAGCACTACCTATATGATCTTGGAGTTTATTTAAAATATAATTTTCAACTGGAGACAGTGGAGATAGTTATATGTCAAGAGACGACTCACCATTGGAAAGAATATGATAGCAATCTTTTCATTTTTTTGTGGGGTCTATTGAGTCAACCAAGGATAATTCTGTGGACATATGATATCTATAATAACCTAGACGCATGGCCTCCCATGTACGAAGGTTTCCTTGAGCACTTTCCAAATGTTTTAATTTCTAAAACAGTTTTTGACTATACCTTTATGTAAGGTGTCATTGTGACGTGTTATCCAAGGTTGGGATGAGAGTCACAGTTGGTATATATTTGTATCAAAACTCACAGTATATGTGTTGTTGTATTTTACACGACAATTGTAGTAATAAAGTTGTAGCCGTTTCTGTACCATGTATTTGGTGACTCAGAATAGGTTGGATGGATTGGACCTATTTTGGGGTTGTCATAGTTGGTATCAGAGCTTAGGGATATGGTTTCTGGCAGAGATCGGGGAATAGAACTAGGAGGGGAGAGATGAGTAAATCCTTCGCTAGTGTGTCCTACCTAAGCTTATTTGTTGGTTCATTATAATATACTGGATATTATGTGATATGTTAATTTGTTTAATTAACCCTTGTTTTATGGTAGTATTTAAGAATGGCAGCTGAGAATGTTAACAATGAGTTTGGCATTTTAGGATGATTAAATGCATTATTTAGTAAAGTGTAAACAATTAAAATAAATTGTTTATAAGTTTAAGAAATGTTATTCTTTCAATATCATTATACTGAAATATTGGTATGGATTTTATTGTGAAATTTCTACCTTTTTCATGTCGGGGTTACTATTCATGAGTTACTATTCATGGGTTACTATTCATGAGTTACTATTCACGGGGTACTATTCACGACAAAATTGGTTTATTTTCTGACCAAATTATCGTTGATTTATGAATCTTATTCTTGAAATTAAATCCATGTTTTGATCATATTGTTTTTATTATCATATATAATATTTTTATAATCCTAGTGAAGAAATTTCTCTTTGACTTGAGTGTAAAGATGGGTAGATTATTGGTATGATCGTAACTATGGGTTCTCTTTGGCCAGTAGTGCAAAGATAAATTGTTGACTGGTATGATCATGACCATTGAATTTATAATTAAATATCTTTAGCTTAAGTGCAAAGGTGAATTGATCGACATGGTTATAATTATTGTTTATATAAATTCTGAAATGATTATATATTTGTTTGAGATATTAATATCTTTGGCCAGTAGTGCAAAGATGATCTGTTGTTGAATATCTTTGGCACGTAGTGCAAAGGTGAACTGTTGTTGAATATCTTTGGCCCGTAGTGTAAAGATGAACTGTTGTTTAATATCTTTGACCTGTAGTGTAAAGATGAACTGTTGATGAATATCTTTGGCCCGTATTGCAAAGATGAATTTATTAGTATGATTATGAACATGATGGTCTATTTGACTCTTCTAATGGATTGCTCGTTCCGCTGCAACTATGGTTGAAAAGTTTTATCATCTACCATATGTTCTAAATCTCTGATGTATTACTGATGAATGCTATTGATAATTTAATTATCTTTAGTCAGGATATTCTCTACTAGGCTAGTTGAGCTCACCTTTTGCTTCACAATTCCTTTCAGGTAATAAGAGTGTATTTGGAGTCGGAAGGGGGTAATGAGGAATAGAACGGTGGTCTCTAGCGGTGGAAGTTCTCCCTAAATAGTATAGAAAAGTGTGTTGTATTTTTTACATCATTTAGTAGTTATATTTGGTAAATCAAATAGGGTGAGGCAAACCAAACGTTGGAAGGGTGTTTTGCCACTATCATACAAGATGTCTAATGACATACAACCTCGTGTTATCATAAGACAGGGTTGTGCGCATCCATTTGCTGAGTATATCTACGAGCACTACCTATATGATCTTGGAGTTTATTTAAAATATAATTTTCAACTGGAGACAGTGGAGATAGTTATATGTCAAGAGACGACTCACCATTGGAAAGAATATGATAGTAATCTTCTTGTTTTTTTGTGGGGTCTATTGAGTCAACCAAGGATAATTCTGTGGACATATGATATCTATAATAACCTAGACGCATGGCCTCCCATGTACGAAGGTTTCCTTGAGCACTTTCCAAATGTTTTAATTTCTAAAACAGTTTTTGACTATACCTTTATGTAAGGTGTCATTGTGACGTGTTATCCAAGGTTGGGATGAGAGTCACAGTTGGTATATATTTGTATCAAAACTCACAGTATATGTGTTGTTGTATTTTACACGACAATTGTAGTAATAAAGTTGTAGCCGTTTCTGTACCATGTATTTGGTGACTCAGAATAGGTTGGATGGATTGGACCTATTTTGGGGTTGTCATAGTTGGTATCAGAGCTTAGGGATATGGTTTCTGGCAGAGATCGGGGAATAGAACTAGGAGGGGAGAGATGAGTAAATCCTTCGCTAGTGTGTCCTACCTAAGCTTATTTGTTGGTCGGTCATAATATACGGATATTATGTGATATGTTAATTTGTTTAATTTATGGTAGTATTTAAGAATGACAGCTGAAAATGTTAACAATGGAGTGAATGAGACCGTGGGGATACCTATAATCACTAACCATGATAATGTGATGTTAGGCGAAGAAGGAATTAGAGATATTCTTGTGGTGAGGAAGAATTAATAGTTGCTTTTAGCTAGTCGCAGAGAGGTAGCGGTGAGAGTGAGGAAGAAGAAGAACACGAGGAGAATTTATTAGAAGAATTTTATGATCGAAATGTAGAATTGCAAAATCGTATTCATGAGTTAGAAGAGCAGGTTGAAGAACGACAGGCGGTCGTGGAGCAAAAGGATGCAACAATTCAAGCTTGTGTTACCCGATATGTGATGCTTGAACAGAAGCATTCTTTGGCAGAGTATAAGATAATAAAGCTGGAATCTGAGATGAAAGAGGAAACAACTGAACGAGTGAGAGTGAGTGATGCATGGGTAAAAACCGCACAACGCATTGATATTGTGGAAAGAGATATCCGATCTAAGAAGGCTAAAATAGATGATATGTATTTCTCTTTTTAGACAACAATTGGGAGAACCCAACATCGAATTTTGAATTACCCTGTAAAGAGAGATCAACCTCAATTCGATATGGATCGAAGATTGATGATTCAGATCATGAATCAGGAGTACGAAGAAGCAGTTGAGGGTGGAATATGCCCTATAGAAAAGTATATTCCAATGGTAGAGATGACACCAAATACTGCCCCAGCCAAGTCAAAGCTGGGTAGTTCAAGGGAGAACGGTTGTCATGACTTCCCAACAAGTGAGGAACCCAAATGAAGTTATCACGGGAGATGAGCAATGAAGAAATCATGATGACCAGGGAGATAGAATCTGAATTGATAGCTAGGTATTCTCAACTCTTCGAAATACCAGGTACGTAAATTTTGGGGATGAAATTTCATAAGGAGGGGAGGTTGTAAGACCCCAACTTTTTAATGAATAAAATTGAATTTCCTCTATTTATTATTGTGAATAATAAAGTATTAATTTGATATAATGCTTTGGTTATGGGTGAAATGTGAAATTTTTTCAAAATAAGCAAGTGGTTATAAAATATTCATTGTTGTCGGGGAATATTCGTTTGGTCGTGGAATATTCTTTTACGTTGGGAATATTAAATGCACCAGGCGTTAAACCATTTGTGGGTCCCATAACTGAATAACGTTCGGATGAAAAAAATGACAAATTTGAGTTTTTACAAAAAATTGTGTAGTTGTTACCGTTAACACTATTGGAATACCCGGTGGTTAAAATCTGATGTCTGGCGTGGTTTGCAGATGCTTTACGATTTTGCACGTGATTTTTGAATTATTGATTCTTACGTGAAGAAGGCACTACTCAATAATTACAGTAATTATTGTTCAATATTTTATTTTATTGGTTCAATAATTCTTTGCGTTGATATTTTATATTATTGTTGTTTGATAATTGTCACCGCACAATATTTCCCATTATCGGATTAATAATTTATATTATTTGAATAATATTATGAGATAACATTATTAGCAATGTCTAGAAAATTACATCAAGGAGAGGTTTGGTCACCTAATTGCTTGTATTAGTAAGGAGAAATCGTTATTGGAAAGCCCCTCTCTTCAGAGGCCGCTGGTTGTCATTATTGTGATTTTGTAATATTATTTGTGAATAATTAATTATTGATTTATATGATAAGAAAATATTTATTTTATGTGGATATAATTGAAGGAATTAATGTTGAGGTGTTTTTTGTTCGGAATGGAGGTATTAAAAATTAAATCATAATTCTTTGAGATATATTAACGTGAATTATAATTTTTAATCGGTAATTGGATCGTTGTGATTTTTGGATATGTTATACATATATAAGTTGAGTATATGTCCACAAATTTTGAACCGTTAAAAATGAACGTATAATTTTTTATGAATTTTAAGAGGTGACTGATTCGGAAATTAGGTTTATAAATGGTTTTGTGGAAAATTCTAGAATTGAGTGGGCCCCACTTGTTGTTGGTGAAGAAGTGTACTGGATTTTATTTCAAATGTGGTGGGTGGTAATATTAGTGAGAGTAAAGCCATCGGTGTGGTCAAGTCGATTAGAGCGTCTTAACATTTTTCTATAAATAGAGGGCTGAGTTAAAATTGAAAATCACACCAGAAACATAAGCTTTCTATCTTTCTCTCTCTATATTATCGAGTGTATTTTGTGAGTATTTAAATACTTTGTGAGTTTCTATTTATCAGTGCAAGTTTCCTTCAGCCTTATACCGATATTCTAGTCAGAAATACTGCTCTTTTGAGGTAAGGGATTTTAAGGGTTATTATGTTTTTCAGTTTTCATAATTTTTCAGCCCTCAAAAATTCTAGAAAAATTTAAAATGATAATTTGATGAGTTTTCTAGATTGTGTCCAATATGGCGATTTTTGGATGTATAGATTAGGAGTTATGAATTTTATGAGAAAAGACTATTTTAAAAGTAAACCCTTATAACTCCTTGTGGTTAACTCTAAAATTGGTGAAAATTTTATTGGGAGTACATGTATATGATAGAAGTATACTCTCTAAATTTCGAAATTTTTGGACTAAAGTACAGTTTATGATAAATGTCTAAATATTCGGCAAAGATGAATTTATTAGTATGATTATGAACAAGAACTGTGATTTGGTATAACCATGATCTTTGATGTTTCAAGTAAAGATATGTGATGAAAATTATCTTCGTCCTGGATGCGAAGAGGAATTTAGAATCACAATTATGATTATGAGTTATTCATATGATAGTGGACTAGAACTGTTGATTGATGTTACAGGGATAAGACATTGTTAGTGGATTTTTAACATGGAGAAGATAATAGACTTTATGGTCTATTTGACTCTTATAATAAATTGTTCGTTACGCTGCAACTATGGTTGAAAAGTTTTATCATATACCATACGTTCTAAATCTCGGATTTATTACTGATGAATGCTATTGATAATTTAATTATCTTTAGTTAGGATATTCTTTACTGGGCTAGTTGAGCTCACCCTTTTGCTTCACAATTCCTTTCAGGTAATAAAAGTGTAGCTGGGTCGAGCAGGGGTAACAGGGGAATAGAACGGTGGTCTCTAGCGGTGAAAGTTCTCTCTAAACAGTATAGAAAAGTGTGTTGTATTTTATACATCATCTAGTAGTTATATTTGGTGAATCAAATAGGGTGAGGCGAACCCAACGTTGGAAGGGTGTTTTGCCACTATCATACAAGATGTCTAATGACATACAACCTCGTGTTATCATAAGACAGGGTTGTGCACATCCACTTGCTGAGTATATCTACGAGCACTACCTATATGATCTTGAAGTTTATTTGAAATATAATTTTCAACTGGAGAAAGTGGAGATAGTTATATGTCAAGAGAAGACTCACCATTGGAAAGAATATGATAGTAATCTTCTCATTTTTCTTTGGGGTCTATTGGGTCAACCAAGGATAATTCTGTGGACATATGATATCTATAATAACCTAGACACACGGCCTCCCATGTACGAAGGTTTCCTTGACCACTTCCCAAAGGTTTTAATTTCTAAAACAGTTTTTGACTATAGCTTTATGTAAGGGGCCATTGTGACGTGTTATCCAAGGTTGGGATGAGAGTCACAGTTGGTATATATTTGTATCAAAACTCACAGCATATGTGTTGTTATATTTTGCACAACGACTGTGGTAATAAAGTTGTAGTTGTTTTCTGTACCATGTATTTGGCGACTCAGAATAGGTTGGATGGATTGGACCTATTTTGGGGTTGTTACAACAGTTATAAGTACTCTTTAAACTTTAACTTTAACAGTCATATGACTATAAGGACTCCACGTACTTAGGGGGATCAATACTTCGTACAATGTATTGTGCACAACCATTTCAACGCTAAGCATAAACCCCTAAACATAGGGTTGTTCATCTCTGTATTTAGAGTACAAGTCCACACCAAAGAAAGTTTGGTTTGGATAAACTTTCAAGGGTAATTGAAGTTTAATGATCATCAACTAGGGAACTAGTTGAATCAACAATGCTTGATAAAACAACAGTTGTTTAATAACAACATAACTTAGAATATTTGAGAATCATAAATGAACTGATTCCACATATCTAACTCATGCTTGAAATAACTATAGAGCATAAGTATTCAATAGAATGAATAAAATGGTTAATATTTGCTTGAACAGTAAAATAAGCTAAGTTTCGAGTCTTATAACATTAGAATGATATTTCTGAACGTACATTTAATTGATAGCAAGCTGGAAACTAAAAACTTTCCCAACAATGTATTAACTCATGCAAGGAATTAAAACAATTCAATAATAGAGACGAGAGTTCAAAAACTACGCTCATTATACAATAATAGAACTTAAGAAACTTACTTAATTGTAAACAAGTTAGAATGAATCAATATAATAATAGAACTAACTCAACGAAAATGTAGAGTTAGAAAACTTGCACAATGTAATAAATGAACTAGCTCAACGAAAGTGTAGAGTTAGAAAACTTGCCTTGAGCGTAAGCTATAAAATTAAACTCACGATCACCTACACATAATTTTAGAACCACAAAACCTATTAGATATGCTAACATAGCATAACATGATCATTACCATTTACATTTCAGAAACTCTAAGTGTTTTTCTTCGCAACCCTTGTCTAACGTTCATTATGTATACCAAATTATCACATAACGCATTCTTGATTTAATAATCATTTTTAACATTTTGAATTCATAATCCACATATCATGACTCTATTTAACCTTTTTGTTACCTAATTCTCACATTCCATAACCTTAAGTTAAGCTACAAAGAACAACCAAAGTCTGCAGAACAAGCAAACTTGATTATGTTCGAAAATGGGCACTTTCATGGTATGCCTTGGTGCATGAGTTTTATATATGAGGATATTTGGCGGCATACTTCATGACATTTCTTGGCTACCACGCCTTAAGGTCGCATTGGCATGCATGTGACTTACTGAGAACCTAGTTTTTTAAAACAGAGCTTCGGCACATTTTATTAAGCCAACTAACACGAATTTAACCCATCAAACAATAATAATAACACGTAAAATAAATATACAACTATCATAAACATGATTGCTAACATATACAATCACTTAACATAATTTAACAGCTACTAACACTATTTTAATTTCTCAATTTTCATGTTTTTCACATAAAACTCCAATTTTTGATATTCATCCCAAAAATCATCACTGTAAATTCATTATTTGGCCAAATCACTCCATTCCAATTACGTTATGCTCGTATTTCAACAAACTAGCATAAACAAAACTCAATTAACATTTTAGCATGCAATTTGACCCTCAAAATTGGTACTTTTCATGAACATATGAAAAAAATACATATAAACAAACACTGTCAAAACTTTCTTCTACTGTAAACCAAAATTAGCATGCAATTATCTTATTTGACATAAATTCTTATTATAAACATATATAATTGCAATTACCAACTATATAAATCCACAATTCAACAATTGCTTATAACAGAACATGAGAAAATTCTTGCCGTGAAATATATACACGTATATACACACATATATAACTCTAAGGTTGTGAACATACCTTCAATTAGCGTGTAATTCTTGTTAACCCACTAGAACTGCTTGAAAATCCTAAGCTTTCTCTCAATTTCTCTCAACTCTCAATTCTCTCTACTGCCTAGCATAACTAGAATGAAACTCTGATAGCCAGTATGCGTAATATATAAAAAATACAAACTGATATGGCCTTAATAGCCATCATTAGTTATTACAATAACGTATACTTTATATTTATTATTTTATTTATTTATTTTATTTTATTTAAATAAACTAGAAATCTCAAAAGCCATAAGGCTTGTTTGGCAAAACCCTTTAAATATTAAAGAATTAATATATTAAGCCTTGTTTGTTAAAACTAAATTAAACTACTTTAATTTATTTTAATAACTCCTTATAATATAGTTATTTGTCACACTATATATAATCAAGCTTTCATATTTATTTTAATTAATGCAAATCATAATTAATTAAATAAATCTTTTAATCACATAACACAATACAAATAATTAATCATTTAAATTGAAATATCAATATAATAATCATTTCCTTAATTCATCAATTATTTATTTAATAAATAATTAGCTAAACAAAATAAAATCAATTGAACAAATATTTATTCAACGATAATCACATCCATTAAATATGTATATAAATCAATAAATATTTAATATTACATTTAAAATTCTGGAATGTTACATCATTCCCTCCTTAAAAGGATTCTGTCCTCAGAATCACAATTCAAACAATTAAATCGTCATATTCTTCCCTACTTACAAAGATTCTGTCCCCAGAATCGAAGACATTGATTAAACAAATAAATCAGGGTAACTTTTCTTCATTTCAGCTTCGAGTTCCCACGTTGCCTCTTCGACATTGTGGTTTTTCCATATCACCTTCACATAATGTATCACTTTATTTCTGAGCACTTGTTCTTTCCTGTCGACTATCTGGATATGTACTTCTTCATAAGACAAATCTTTATCGAATTGCAATGGTTCGTACTCGATCACGTGCTTGTAATCGGGTTTATACGGTCGTAACACCGAAATGTGAAAAACATTATGAATGTTTTCCAATTCTGGAGGTAGAGCTGCCTCATAAGCCACTTCCCCCACTCTTCGTAGTATTTCAAATGGTCCAATAAATCTTGGGTTGAGCTTTCCTTTCTTGCCAAAACGAATCTTCCCCTTCAAAGGATAAACTTTTAGGAAAACAAAATTTCCTACTTCAAATTCGCGATTTTGCCTATGTTGATCGGCATACTTTTTCTGTCTGTCTTGGGCTGCTACCAATCTTGACCTGATGAGTTTGACAACTTCAGCAGTTTGTTGTACCAGTTCTGGTCCTAACAGTTGGCGTTCATCGACCTCATCCCAGCACAGTGGAGTTCTGTACTTTCTTCCGTACAATGCCTCGTAAGGTGGCATGCCGATGCTCGCATAACATAGAAGTACACATTTCCCATATGTTAAACAACTCATACACAACCATAAACCAAGCCATAATAGAAATAATGTGACGCCTCCAAAATAGGTATACATCACCCATTCTGAGTCGCCAAATACATGGTACATAACTTAAATACAAACTTAATTTATACAACTGTTAAGTATCGTGTAGAATACGACAAAATATAAGTTGTGAGTTTTAATACAAATATTGTCTCCTAGACAATATCCAAACTCAAATTTAATCTCATTACAATTATTATCACATTATTTCACAGAATAGTGAGGACTACTAAAACAACCATCTAGACCGTCAATCCATTCCCTGACTAGTCCCAACTATATTCTCATTTCTTGAAGAGAACAGTGAAAGAAAAGGGTGAGCTCAACTAGGCCAGTAAGAAATATTATTACTAAGATAATACATAATAAATTATCATTAACCTTTAACAGTATAACAACTGATAGAATACAATAGACAACAAGTTTTTGATCAACAACTGCAGCGGAATACGCAATCCATTAGAAGAGTCAAGTAAAGCATGATATCTACTATCTTCTATGATTTAAAAGTTTATCATCAATTTTATCGCTGAGACTCAGCTTAATAAATAATCCACATCACTGAATTATCCATGCACTACGGGCCAAGGATATTCATTAGTATCACGACCACGAATTATCCATGCACTACGGGACAAGGATATTTGTGCCAAACAACAATTCATCTTTGCACCCTTGGCCGAAGAGAACGCATGGTCATGATCATACCAACAACTGTCGCTGAGACTCAGCTCAATAAATAATCTACATCACTTGTAACATTACAGGTCATGATTATACCGAATAATTCTTGGTCATAATCATACCAATCAACAGTGTATCTATGCACTACGGGCCAAAGATGACTTTCATCACAATATAAGCATGAGGATGATGACAATGATATAAAAATTCAATCAGACGAGATTAAGGATAAATATTAAAGACTTTAAATTTATCCAAAGTTTAAAAACATTCAAATGGTCAACATGATACTGCTTTGTGGAGTAAAAGTCAAGAATAATATTCACGTATCAAAAATAGTTTTGAATAGAAAATAATTAATTTTTTGTCGTGAATAGTACCCCGAGTGAATAGTACTCAAGTGAATAGTATCCCGTGAATAGTACTTCATGAATAGTACCCGTACGTATGAATAGTACCGTATAAATGAATAGTACTCCGGCATGAAAAACTTAAAAATGAACAAGAATATTTAGAAAAATATCATTATGAAACGATACTAGATGAAGCACAAATTTCAAGGATATTCTACTAATTTCAAGGAGTATAGAAGCAATATTTTAACAAAATGAGTGTAGAATTCGAAATCTGAAACGAAATAATATTACTTACATACTACAGAGTATGGAAGAAAATATTATTTCTTACGAATATTGAACAAAAGTAATATCCCTTACAACTGTTGAACGAAGATAATATTCCTTACGAATATTAAACGAAGATAATATTTCTTGCGAATATTGAACGAAATAAAATTTCTTACAAATACGAAAAATAATATCGCAAGCGAATATGAAATAAATAATACCCCTTACCTCAAAAAGAGAGCAATTCCGACTGGTATAGCGGATATATTATTGAAGAAAACTTTCACTATTTTCAACACTCAAAGCTTCCTTAAACTCTAAAGAAATACGCTCAATATTATAGAAGAAGAATTCTCTGATTCTGGTGTGCTTTTCTTTTCTAAACTGAGCATCCTATTTATAGGAGAATGGAAGGTTACTATTTCGACACACATTGCACAAAGGTTCACGGGCGAAGAACGAATTCTACGATTTCACGTGAATTTTACTGTTCATTACTATGCAGACACTATGCATAATTAAATATAATATATTATATATATTTTTAAAACAAAACTTTTTCAATCTCCTCCCGTGACCAAAATGTCACTCCCCCCCACCCACCCATTATTCTTCCAACATGTGGGCCCCACCTGACCCACTCGTGGCCCCCACCTTTATTATATATATTTATATATATATACTGAATAAATTTTTACCGATTATTTTGAAAAATAGATAAATGGGGGGTCCATTTAATAAGCAAAATTTACAACAAATATTTCATAAAAATCCCCTCAATATTTTTAACAACATTTATTCATTATTATTATAACTCGCAATATTAACAATCAGATCGTTCCCATGAAAAAGGGGGCTTTCCGATAAGGATTTCTCCCTATTGAAGCGCAATTAGGTGATCAAACCCCTTTCCTCGACAGAACTTTCTAGACATTATTAATTATGCAAATAATAATATGAATAACTTGTCATCTCAATTATTGATTTAATAATAAAATATTGTGACAATAATTGAATCAAATAACGTGAGATACTATGCAACAATTACTGTAGCAATAATTGAAATAAACTGAGTGACTTCTCACGTAAGCATCAATAATCAATACCCTGTGCTACTATATAACCACGCGTATTACTGTAATTTTACCACCAGGTATTTTCAATAGTTAACGGTAAAACTTTCGCCGTTATTTTCATAAAAAGATATTTCTGTCGTTTTCTAACTCCTACAGTAATTCCGTTATAGGGTCCACCAATGATTGCGTCATTTTACGAATATTCTCCGACCAATCAAATATTTTATAACTTGCATACTTTGCAAAATTTATAAATATTACCCACAACTATAACATTATATCAAATCAATACCTTAATACTTAAAAAATTATTTCGAGAAAATTAATCTTTATTCATAAAATTTGGGGGCACTACGGGCCAAAGAGGACTTTCACCACATCATTTGTCTGTAACATTACAGGTCATGATTATACCAATACAAACTTTTCTGGTCATAATCATACCAATCAACAGTCCATCTATGCACTACGGGCCAAAGATGACTTTTACCACAATATAAGCATGATGATGATGACAATGATATGAGGAATTAATCAAGTGAGATCAAGGATAAATATTAGAGATTTATAATTCAATTTATCCAGAATTCAAGAATATCCAAATTATTAACATGATAATTTATTTGTGGAGTAAAATTCAAGAATGATATTCACGTATCAAAAATAATTTGGACAGAAAAGAAATAATTTTTTTTCTGAATAGTACCCCATGAATAGTACCCCGACATGCAAAGTACACCGAATAAATATTACCCTGAGTGAATAGTAACCCGTCATGCAAAGTACCCTGAATAAATATTATCCCGAGTGAATAGTAACAAATAAAGTACCCCATCATGCAAAGTACCCCGAATTCCCGAGTGAATAATATCCGAGTGAATAGTACTCGAGTGAATAGTAACCCGTGAATAGTACTCCGTGTCAAAATATTGAAATTTAATAAGAAAGTTCAAACCAATATTCCAATTAAATGATACTAGATGAAACGAAAAACTCAAGGATATTCTACTAATTTCAGGGATTATAGAAGCAATACTTACCATAGTAAGTTTAGATTTAAGAATATGAAAAGAAATAACATACAAAACTGCAAATGGATTTTCATCTGTCATGCGGTACGTAATCCGCGTAGACAGGTTATTATCACATATTAAAGGATGAATACGAAAAATAATATTCCTTAATTACGAATACGAAAGAAATAATACCCCTTACGATTACAAAAGAAATAACGCCCCTTACCTTAGTAGAAGAATGGATACTGCAATAGTGATGTAGCAGAATACTCTTCTTCTTGCTCACTATAGTTTCTCTCTATAGTTTCTCTTGTGAGTCTTAGTGAATTGGTGAGCATGAAAGAAGAATTAAGCTTCTATTTATAGGGGAATGGACTAAATAGTAACTAATTCACGGACGGTCCAGATTGATTTACTATTAAAACCACCACCGACGGTCCATAAAATTAGTACATCTTCCCATGGAATAATAAGCCAAACTAACAACAAACGCCTCATGACAAATGTGACGCCCCCAAAATAGGTATACAACACCCATTCTGAGTCGCCAAATACATGGTATAGAAAGCAAACTACAACTTCAATAATACAATTGTCGTGCAAAATACGACAACACATCACGTGAGTTTAAATACAAATATTGTCTTTACAGACAATATCCACACTCAAATAAGTCCTCGTTATAATTATTCAAACACTATTTTACAGAAATAGTGAGGACTGCTAAAACATCTTTCTAGAACCATCACTCCGTACCCCGACTAGTTCCTGCTATGTTCTCACCTCCTAAGAAAAATGGAACAAAAAGGAAAAGGGTGAGCTCAACTAGCCTAGTAAAGAATATTATGACTAAGATAATATACAACAAATTATCGTTAGTCTTCAACAGGGAAAAATCTGATAAAATATAATAGCCAACAAGTTTTAGATCAACAACTGCAGCGGAAACAACAATCCATTAGAAGAGTCAAGTAGAGAATGAGTTCTACTATCTTCTAAGATTTAAAAGTCCATCATCAATATTTTATCCACCGTAACAATAATCAATATACATCTTTAATCAAATATTCATCTTTGCACCACTGGGCCAAAGATATTCATTTATATCACCGATTGGTCATGTTCATCTCAACACTGCTCATCTTTGCACTACGGGCCAAAGATATTCATCGATTAATCATTTATTTGCACTACTGGTAGAAGATATTTAATAATATCATCATTTAGGGTGAGGATGATGAAAAATATTTTAAAGAAAATGAATCCGATTGAAACGGAAGGACAAATAGTAGGGATTCAGTATAACGGTTTATCCAAGATCAATAATATTTCATAAATACCAACTTTGAAGCGAATTCAAAATAAAGATCAAAACATGGATACAATCAAAGATAGTAACCATAATAGACATCTTGGACAAAAAGAAGAAAATTTTATTTTTCGGTGAATAGTACTGTATTCGTGAATAATGTCGATACGTGAATAGTGTCGTATCGTGAATAGTAACCCAACACACAAAAGTTCCAAATTTGATAAAATTCGAGATCAATACTTGACATAATGATATTGAATAAATAATATCATATATGAAGAAAATAACATCCTTACCTCAAAATATCAAGATCTTACGATCGGAATATCGGTATAAGGCTGAAGGAAACTTGCACTGATGAATAGAAACTCACAAAGTATCTAAATACTCACAAAATACACTCAATAATCTAGAGAGAGAAAGAGAGAAAACTTGTTTCTGGTGTGATTTTCAATTCTAACTTAGCCCTCTATTTATAGGAAAATGTTAGCGAGACTTGACTGCAACTGATGGCTTTTTTTACTCGCTACTATTCCCACCCACCACATTTAAAATAAATTCAGCACATTTCTTCACCAACCACAAGTGGGGCCCACTCAATTCTAGAATTTTTCACCAAAATCATTTATAAACCTAATTTCTTAATCAGTCACCTCTTAAAATTCATAACAAATCATACGTTCTTTTTTAACGGTTCAAAATTTGTGGACATATACTCAACTTATATATGTACAACATATCCAAAAATTACAACGATCCAACGGTCGGATTAAAAATTATAACTCACACAATATATCTCAAAAACACTAGTTTAATTTTTAATACCTTCATTCCGACAAAAATACTGATAAAACACCTCAACATTAACTCCTTCATTTTTAACCACAATAAATATATCCAACATTTATATCCACATAAAATAAATATTTCCTTATCATATGAATCAATAATTAATTATTCACAAATAATATTACAGAATCACATTTATGACAACCAGTAGTTCCCGAAGAGGGCTTTCAATAAGAATTTCTCCTTATTGGCGTGCAATTAGGTGACCAAACCTCTCATTGACAGAACTTTTTAGACATTACCAATAAAGCTATCTAATAATATTATTCAAATAATATGAATTATTGATCCGATAATGGGAAATCTTTATGCGTTGACAATTATTAAAACAACAATAATATAAAATATCAACGCGGCAATTATTGAATCAATAAAATAAAATATTGAGCAATAACTCATCGTAACAATTATTGAGTAGTGCCTTCTTTACGTAAGGATCAATAATTCATCATCACTTGTGCATCCACGCCGTATTCATTATATTTTAACCATAGGGTATTCCAGCAGTGTTAATTGATGAATAACTTCTGTGAATTATTTATAAAAACTCAAACTTGTCATTTTCTTCATCCGACAGTTATTCATTATGGGGCCCACAAATGGCGCCCCATCGCATCTGAATATTCCCAAACAACAAGAATATTCCACGACCAAACGAATATTCCCCGACAACAATGATTATTTTATAACCACTTGCATATTTTGCAAAATTTGCACATTTCACCAATAACCAGAGAATTATATCAAATTAATACCTTATTATTCACAAATATAATTAGAGGAAATTTGATTTTATTTATAATAAGTTGGGGTCTTACAACAAACCCCTCTATTTATATCAAAAAATTGAATAAATATTTACCACAAATCACTTATCTTTAATAAACACATTTTTAATCTTTTAACAATTATTCATCATTAATATTATAACTCACAATATTAACAACCAGATCATTCCCAGGAAAGAGGGGGCTTTTCGAAAAAGATTTCTCCTTATTGGCGCGTAATTAGATGACCTAACTCCTTTCCTCGACAGAACTTTCTAGACATTGTCAATAATGAAAATAATAATATGAATAAATGTGTTGTCTCAATTATTGATTTAATAATATAAAATATTGTGCATATGATACAGTGACAATAATAGAATCAATAATATGAGATACTATGCATTAACTACTATTGCAATAATTGAATAAACTGAGTGAATTCTTATGTAAGCATCAATAATCAGAGATACTATGCAATATTGTATGCTACTGTGCAACCATGCGTATTACTGTACTTTTATCACCGGATATTTCAACAGTTTAACGGTAAAAGTTTTGTCGTTATTTTTATAATAAGGTTATTTCTGTCGCTTTCTATACCCGACAGTTATTCCGTTGTGGGGATCCACCAATGATTGTATCATCGTACGGATATTCCCCAAACAAAAGAATATTCCCCGACACAATGAATATTTTATATCAACTTGCTTACTTTGCAGAATTTTCAAATATCACCCTAAACTTTAATATTTTATCAATTTAACCATTTACTAAATAGAATAATAATTATAAGAAAATTGAATATTTTTATTTCATAAAATTCGGGGTCGTATAATGCTCTTGAATCAAATTTTTGTTGACAGGGGAAGAGTGAAATTGATTGGATGCGGCTTCACCCCCGATGTCTTTTGGGAGCCATTGGATGCAAAACACAGCTTGTAAACCAAAGGAATTGATGAACTTCTTCATTGGGACAAACTATCGAGCACCTTACAAGTGCCTTTTATTTTGCCCAAATTCAAGCCTTTGAATGCTTCTAATTCTTCCAATTGAAGTATCACAACCAAACAACGTATCCAACTAATGAAATTCAGTGCCAAGGATGAAGAAGAAAGCTTGCATGTAACTATTACCTCTTGAAATTGAAGACAATGAAATTTTGATGATTTTGAACTTTTATTCCTTCTCCAAATATATAACCTTTCAATTCTCCTTGCAATCCTCTAAATTGTTGTTGGCTAGAACTTATAATGTTGAGTTTGAGTGCACTTGAGAGTCTTTTTAGGTTTGTTTTTGAAAGTGGGGATGATTTGGGTTCATGGGGTGTTATTGGGAGTGTTGGGGTGGGGGAGTGTATGACCAAGTTATTTGGAGTGTTGGGCAAAATGGGGTACATATGAACTGACTTTGGCTTGTTTGAAGCAGCTAAAGCGTCAGTGGCTTTAGGTCAGCATCATCATCCTAGCTCTAAGCCATTGCAGTCAATTTGAAGTCCCTGAATTCAAGCGCATGCCCTTCTTAAGCTTAGGTCTTTTCCCATTTTCTTTTCCTTACTTAGCCAATTCCTTGCATGTTTGTCCTACTAATTATTTTTTTTTCTTGCCATGCATGTGTTGCTTCATAACCAAATCATGCCATACTTTGACATTCTTGTGAGCTTGTTATTACTAGCTTATACCATTCTATATCTTGCTTCCCTTCATTATCGTTCCAATTTTTAGCTCTGTCACCTTGTAATGTCTCATTACCTATTCTTTTTCCCGCTAAGTAACATTTATTCATCTCATTCGGAAATTTAATAATATCAAACACGTTGAACTTAATCTCTTAATCATTAACTCTCATAGTGAGTTGCTCATTCCTCACGTCTATCAAAGTTCTTTCTGTTGCTAAGAATGGTAGGCCCATAATGAATGGAACCTCCTGATCTTCTTCAAAATTGAGAATAACAAAGTCAATCGAAAATACAAACTTTTCAATCTTTACCAAAACATCTTCAATCTCTCCTCTTAGATGAGTAATCGACCTATCCGCCAATTGCAGAGTTATGTTCATCGGTTTTAACCCTTTTAGTCTGACCTTTTCATAAATAGAAAGAGGAATGAGATTAATGATTGGCCCAAGATCACATAAAGCCTTCCCAAGAAATTTTTCCCTGATGGTACATGGTGTCTCGTAAAGCTTCCCAGATCTTTCAGCTTAGTTGGTAACTTCCTTTGGATAACGGCACTAAATTCTTCGGTTAACGCAATTATCTCATAGTCACGTATCCTCCTCTTATTTGAAAGAATCTCCTTCATGAACTTCACATAGCTCGGCATCTGTTCTAAGGCTTCTAGATTTATAACTTCTTAAAAACCTCCAAAAATTTAGAAAATTGGTGATCAAGCTTTTGACTCTTCAAATGTTGGGGATATGGCCAGGATGTGTTTTTACATCTTTCTTAACCCCATTCTGCTTAAAATTTACTCCATCATTCTAATTATGGTCATTCTTCCTCAAGTCAATTTTGACTTCTTCTTCCTTCTCCGTGTTCATCTTATCAGCGGGCATAATATCATTTCTTTGCAAACTCTTGCCGCACCTTAATGTAATTGTTTTACACTGCTCGTGATTCTCTTTTCTTGGATTAACTTCGGTATCACTTGGGAGAACTTCTTATGGACGGTTATTCACCGTACTTGCCAAATGACCCATCTAATTTTTCAAATTATGAAGTGATCTCTCTAAGCTGTTGATTTTCATATCATTTGGAGCAATGTATTTAGTTAATATTTCTTCTATGCTCGGTTTCCTTTCATACTGGTGTTGAGTTTGATTTTGAAAACTGGTGGAGGGAATTGTCTTGGAGCTGAATTTTGATTCTGATTATTGCCCCATAAAAATTCGGATGATTTCTCCACCCAGGATTATATATATTGGAATACATGCCCTGCTTATTTCCAATGAAGTTCACTATTTCTGGATTAATTGCACATTAACTTTTTTGGTAATTCCTTGCACATAATTCGTATACTGCAGCTTACTGTTGAGTTAGTGGTGTACCCCATGAATCAAATTTCTTCGTTAATGTTGCAACTTGAGTAACTAAAGCAGTTAAAGCATCAACTTCATATTTTCCTCCCACATTGGGTTGGATAAATCTAGATGTTGGCCATTGATAATTGTTTGCTTCCATGGTTTCTAACAATTCATATGCTTCGTCAAAATTCTTACTCATTATCGCCCCTCCTGCAGCTGCA
Source organism: Panax ginseng (assembly GCA_020205605.1). Lineage (NCBI taxonomy): Eukaryota > Viridiplantae > Streptophyta > Magnoliopsida > Apiales > Araliaceae > Panax > Panax ginseng. Next base: position 77,148,333 of record CM035147.1, on the reverse strand, counting down.
TCTATACTAGTCTGTGTGATATTAAACAATCTATTGTAGAAAGTCTGAACTTGCAGCCATTTAGGAAGTCTGTGATGTCGCCATCTCCTTAGCATATCCTTAAACCTTTCTCATGCTTCATATAGCGGTTCAGAATCATGTTGTATGAATGATGTGATTTCATTCCTCATTTTCGTTGTCTTAGCAAGCGAAAAGAACTTGGCTAGGAACTTATGAGCTAGATCATCACATGTTGTTATTGAACCTTTTGGTAGCGAATGCAACCAACTATTTGCCTTATCACGAAGTGTGAAAGGGAAGAGTCTTAATCTCACTGCATCATCTAAAACTCTGTTGTACTTAAAAGTATCACATATCTCAAAAAAGCTAACAAAATGGCCATCGGATCGTCATTCAGTATACCTCTGAACTAAACTGAATTTTGTATCATTTGAATTGTTCCTTGTTTGATCTCAAAATTATTTGCATTAATTGTCGGCTTTCGAATACTTGAATGAATCTCCGTCACATGTGGCATAACATAGTCCTTAAGAGATTTATGCGTCTCCTCGACAACCATTTTTTCCTTTATGTCTTTATAATACTTAAGCAACCGTTGAAACCATTTTTTAATATCTTCCTCATACGGCAACAATTCTGGATGTCTTGACCGCGTTTGCATACACGAGTCAAAAGTACACGCGACAAGAACGAGATACATAAAATAACAATAAAGTCTAAATTAAAACTAAATAATGGGAATTAATATTAGTGAATTAAATTATTAACTTACTCCCCGGCAACGGCGTCAAAAACTTGTTTGCCTAAAAATATTACTAGCAATTACACACAAGTATACGTGATCACTTATGCAATAAAGTGTCAAATAGAGTATTGTTCCCCCACGAAGAGCAAAAAAAACTTAATAAACTAATTACTAATCATGCACCCGTTTAATTTTATCTAGACAAATGAAATATATCGTGAATTAATTAATATAATAAAAACAATTACACAAGTACGAATTTAATGACTAAAAATATTAAGGAATCAATTTCCCCCGATGATTCATTCAATTAAGTCTATTCTCTTTTCATTAAACTGATTAAGTAAAATTGCCAACAGAAAATCACTAATAGTTTATATAATCATTTCCCAAATTATTATATAGCATACTTATTTTTATTAATCTTACTATTTCATATGAGAAATAATAATAATAATAAATTCATTAAGAATCATTCTCCACCCTTGTTTGCGATCTACAAGTATATTCCTATCCCGTTTACAAATTAACATTTACTCTGAAAAAGAAGTACTAATCACAAGTTACTATATCCAGATCTTAATTTAGACTTCATTGTCAAAATTCATTTGATAATTGTTGATCAGGCAATTATAACATTCATCACAAGATATAATAAACAATTCCATCATCAATCAATTTAAATAAAAGTAGAGAATAAATATTAAATCAATTCATCATTGGGTTCCATTGAATCCTTTAATATAAATTTAGTTCATAATAAAAGCTAAAAACATCAATAGTTTATCAAAAGTCATTCTAGAATACAAGAAATAAGAATAGAGAATAAAGAAATGAACTCTGATGAATCCAATCTCCCTTTCCAAGCTCCTTCTTGCTTCTCGAACAAATGCTGATAAAACACTTATTCACCTACGTACTTCTCAGTCTCAGCCAAAAAAACTGATAAAATAAATCTGATAATAATTCTAATTGTTAGTTTCATACTGAATATCTAATAATAAGTATCCAACCCATACATGATAACATAAACAGAAGTCTTCAGCCTCAGAAATTTGAAACCCTCCTGACTTCAATTATCACACTTCCAGCAAAATCATGAATAAAATAAGCAGATTAAACTCCCCATCTTACCGAGCGCATGGCCAACACTCATCTGTTGAAATACAAAGGCTCATCGCCGCAACTCCCAAATCCATAGTCATTTTCTAATTTCTCCTTTATGCGCTTGTTTTGTCCATTTTCTCCACTTGAAGTCCAGTTACTTGTATTTTTCTCTCGCCAAACTTTTGCCAAACGATCTTTATTACCTGTATCTTATATTAAGGCTAAACTTACAATAATTCACATCATTTACACTATCATAGGCTAAAATCAATTATCTACATAAAACTACTAAAATGCAATAAAATAATACTAAAAACACTTAAGAATAAGCAAAATAATTAAGTCAAGACTACCAAATTCATAGATATAAAATATAATCTTCAAGAACTGGAATCTCTATCCTTCAATACTAATAGTAGCTAACGTGAATTTTTTAGTTATAATATCGGTCGTTGGTTCTTGTATAAAATGATAAAGATTGTGTTTGTCCATTTTTGATCCATAACAAGTATGTGTCATGCAAAATACGACAACACATAAGTTGTGAGTTTTAATACAATATTGTCTCGTAGACAGTATCCAAACCCAAATTATTACAATACCATATAAAATACAATAGCACATATTTCAAGACCTCAAAGAAGAACGAGAGGATTACTATCATATTCATTCTAACGAGGTGCACTTTTGATGCTTTCAAAGTCGGGTTTTCATCACCCTATTGTTGTTCACCAAAATCAATTATTAAGTGACGTATAAGATAAGACACACCCAACTTAGATCCTCAATACAATTATATATTTCATGTCATGCAGTTTTATAATGATTGAGAAACTTCCACAGTCTCGGACCATCACATTATTCCCCTGTTATCCCCGTTCGACCCAACTACACTCTTAATACCTTTAAGGAATTGTGAAGCAAAAGGGTGAACACAAATAGAACAGTAAAGAATATTATGACTAAGATAATTAATTTATCAATGGCCTTCTTCAGTAATAAATTAGAGATTTAGAACATATGGTAGATAATAAAAGTTTTTAACCATAATTGCTGTGGAATCAACAATCTATTAGAAGAGTCAAGTAGAATATAATGTCTATTATCTCTTCCAAATTAAAAGTCCATCGTTAATAGTTCATTACTGTAATACCCATCAACAGTTCTTTGTTGTACCCAAGACAAAGAGAACTTTAATCACTTGTCTTCACCTGAACCACCAAAGATTATAGTTAAATTCACAATTCATATTTATAATCATGTAAATCAATAGTCCATCTTTGCACTACAGCCAAAGACATACAACTGTAAAACCAATAATCAACTGTCCGTCTTTGCACGTAAGCCAAAGATATACAACTGTAAAACCAATAATCAACAATTTATCTTTGCACGTAAGCCAAAGAGGATTTTTACCACATCTTTTATCTGTAACATTGGTCCATCTTTGCACGTAAGCCAAAGAGGATTTTTACCACATCATTTGTCTATAAATAAATAAGGCACATCACCGAATTATCCATGCACTACGGGCCAAGGATATTTGTTAGTATCACATCCACGAATTATCCATGCAATACGGGCCAAGGATATTCGTTATTATCACATCCACGAATTATACATGCACTACGGGCCAAGGATATTCGTTATTATCACCAGTGGTCATGATCATGCCAAACAACAATTCAACTTTGCATCCTTGGCCTAAGAGAACCTATGGTCATGATCATACCAACAACTGTCCATCAATGCACTACGGACCATTGAGGACTTTTACCACATCATTTGTAACATTACAGGTCATGATTATACCGATACATAATTCTTGGTCATAATCATACCAATCAACTATTCATGAGTTACTATTCACCCGTAAGATATATTTCTTTTCGGTCCAAATCATTTTTGGGTACAATATTATTCCATGAGGAGATGTGCTAATTTTTCAGACCGTTGGTTGAAGATATAATAGTAAATCAATATGGATCGCTGGTTTAAAGTTTTAATAGTAAATCAGTATGGACCGTTGCTTTAAGTTTTAATAGTAAACCAATATGGACCCGTCCGTTTAAAAGTAAATCAACTGGATCGTTCATGAATTAGTTACTATTAGGTCCATTCTCCTATAAATAGAAGCTCATTCCTTCATTATTTCTTACAAATTATTTGAAACAAGAGAGAAAGAAGAAAAGTATTTTTCTTACTTCACTACTCCAATATCCAGCTTTTCTTAAGGTAGGGATATTGTTTGTTGTACTCGTAAGGGGTATTCTTTCTTTCTTATTCGTGAAGAGAACTTCGTTATTCCATTCTTTATTATTCATTGGAATAACTTTGTATAATGTGGGATACCCTATACTTGGTGGAATTCTTACATTATTCCATTCTTATTATTACATTGGAATAACTTTGTTTATGCCAAAATCGCATACATGGTGAAATTCTTCTAATATTCCGTTCTTTATTATTACGCCGTAGAATATCACATGCAATGCGTTACGTCGGACTGGTTCCATTATTTATTATTCGCTTGGAATATCACGCTCGTGTGTTTACTGCGGACTGGTTCCATTATTTATTATTTCGTTGGGAATAACTCATACATGTGGATTACCACATGCATGGTGAATGATCCCTTCGTATTCATTCCTTATTAAATTGTAAAATGATCATGCTGCACGTGGATTACCGCATGACGGGACGAAAATCCATTTGCAGTTTCATATATTCTATTATACTCGATTGGTTAAAGCTTTTCGCTTCTATACTCCATGAAATTAGTGGAATATCCTTGATATTTGCGCTTCATCCAGTATCTTTTCATGGAAATATTCTTCTGAGCATTTTTGAATTTTACTCCACAAAGCATTATCATGTTGACAATTTGGACGTTATTGAGTTCAGGATAAATTAACTTATAAATCCTTTGGGGACCCAAATCTGCTTGATCTTGGGTCTCACATACATTGAGTTATAATAGCACTTTGCAGCCTTGTGACCAATTTTATTACATACAAAACATCTAGTATGATGCATGCCTGTGTGTGTATGAGAATTCATCCTCCATTTAGACTTGTGTGGTTCTTTATGTTAGTTCCCAAAGGGCACAATAGATCTAGAAGGGGGGTTGAATAGATCCTTTTTATTTTAAATACTTTTCTGGTTTATATTATTTTGTTCATAATTAACATATGACAAACATAAGAATCTTTTCAAGCACAGCGGAATAAGTAAAAGATCTCCTTCATTGATATATCCATAATCATACATACATTGTTCGTAGAGTAAGTTTAGTTGCAATCAGTTAAAACATACATAGCAGTTATAGCAGTTATAGTACATAATGTAAATGACATAATGTAAAAGACACAAGGGTTTTAAGTGGTTCAGGAGACTCAAGCTCTAATCCACTCTTCGCTTTCAACTAGCGAGATTTCCACTAAGGAAGGGCAACACTCTGAATCACTAAGATTCCTTCAAGGCCAGCAGCCTTGGAACTTCAGTTCACTAAGAACTCTTCAAGGCCAGCAGCCTTGGGACTCCTCTAGTTCCCTAGGAACCACTACAAGAAAATCGGCTAATTTCGACGGCACTATGTTCGACGGACTCCATCCCTCAAAGATAATATCTATTCTGACGGATTATTCAGTCGAAGATAAATCAATGGAAAATACGTTAATTTTGACGGGTGTTCGTCAAAAATATATGTATCCCATTAGCGCCAATGTTCCCGCCAGCGCGAAACTTATTTTTGACCGAATACTATTTATTCTGACAGAACCGTTAGTCGAAGATAACTAAGTACGACGGATGTAAGTATGACGGACAATCCGTCGTAAATAAGCCTAAAACCCCTTACGTCTTCCGGCCCCCTCGTTTCTCTCACTTTTCAGATCTAATATTTCTCTTTCTCTGATTTCTCTCTTACGCGTTTCTCTCACTTTTCTCAGATCTAAAACCCTTACGCGTATTCTCTCGATCAGTCTCAATTCTCTCATCTCCTCCACCACCAGCGCCGTCACCACCACTAGTCCACCACCACCACCGCCACCATCGTGTACACCACCACCACCGGTCCACCACCACCATCATCGCCACCACCACCACCACCACCACCATCTCGCCACCACCGTACCACAATGACCGCCACCACCACCACCTTCGATCCCACCACCACCACGTATTGCCACTACCACCACCACGTATTGCCACCACCACTATCACTGTCGAGCGGTTCCGGCCACCACCAGTAGTTAGACGCCACCAACACCAGGCACCACCGTCACCACCATCAGGCACCACCGTCACCACCACCAGGCATCATCACCACGACCAACACCAAGCACCACTGTCAACACCAGGCACCACCACCAGGCACCACCATCGGTTAGTTTGCACATTAATTCAATTTCAAGGTTAGTTTTCTACCAAGTATTAGATTTTTAGGGTTAATTTGTTGCAAATTGTGAAATTTGTGGCTTAATTTGTTTTAGGTTTAGTTTCAGTTTGAATATGAGATTAACCCAATTTGGATAATATGTTGTTCTTTGTGAATTTGTTCTTTGTGAATTTGCATATGGATTGTATATTGCTGAAATTGGAATTTTGATTTTGATTTTGCTGTGAATTTGTTACTGTGAGTTTGATTTGGAATTTTGAAATTGCAGAATATTGATATCAAATTTGGGTTCCTTATCATAATATAACTGATTTTAGGATTTGTTTTTTAATCTTGATATTTTTGTTATTTACGATTGAATTTTATGTAAAATTCACATATAATTATAAAATTGAGACTTGCATGTATATATTGTATTAATTAGTTATTAGTTTCCCAATATTAATAAATCATAAACTAAGTATCATTTACTTAGTTTTTACTACTAAAATAAAATAAAGTAAATATAATTTAATATACTTTATTAAATAAAATAAATTTTAAAAATAAAATAAATAACATAATATAATACAAAATAAAGTAAAATAAAATAAAAAATTAATTAAATTAATTTGAATAAAATAAAAAACTTTGATTTAATCTAATAAATAAAATACAATTTAATAAAAAATAAAATAAATAAAAATAATAAAATAAAATAAAATAAATTTAATTTAATTTAAATAATCTTAATTAATTTAAATTAAAATAAATTTAATTAATTTAATTTAATTTAATAAAAAACATTAAAAATTATATAATATATCTAATATAATACAAGATATATAAAATAAAATAAAATAAAATAAGATATTTTTAATTACTTAAATCAAATTAAATTAAAATAAATTAGAACTTTTATAATATAATACAAAATAAAATAAAAAGTAATAAAAATTTAATTTAATTTAGTTTAATAAATAAAATAAAATAAAATGATTTAATTTAATTTAATAAAGTATATTTAATAAATAAATAAGCCAATTATATAATATACTACAAATTAAAATAAAAATATATATAAGTAGTCTCTATAGATTCCAAATAACAATTTTCAATAACTAAGTACCACTTACTTAGTTTATCATCATTGGCAAAATAAACTAAGTATAGCTAGAAGTGAATGTGAACAAAGAGTCTCTATAGATTCTAAATAATTAACAATTCTCATAAACTAAGTACCACTTACTTAGTTTTTATTATCATCGCAAAATAAACTAAGTAGCATTTGCTTAGTTTGCCACAATTTTAATATATAATAAATGCAATAATACTCTCCCTACATATATGTACTCTTTCTTGTATGAGAGTTTCGACATAGTTGATTACGAGTTTCGACATAAAGACCTAAGAATGTGTATGAGGGATCCGTATTTGTTTTGACTTTACTCATTTCGGGGATAAAATCCTACAAAAGATCTTAATGTGTACCTTAAACCGTTAGTGGATGAACTAAAATGTTGTGGGAGACAGGGGTTCGGACGTATGATAAATCGATATGCGAGAACTTTGTGATGAAAACAGCCCTATTATGGACTATCACTGACTTTCCGGCTCTTGGGATGGTTAGTAGTGGTTGGTCAACTCACGGAAGTCATTCCGTCCCAAAGTGTGTATGGGGATGTGCAAGGTAACCAGTTGCAGCATGGGCGAAAATGTAGTTTTTTTGGTAACCGGTCGTAGATTCTTGCCTCTTGATCACAATTACGTAAAGATGTCTACACAGTTCAATGTAAAGATAGAGAAGAAGGGGTTGTTGGTGCTATTAGGCGGTGTGAGGTCTTGGAGTGGTTGAATCAACTTGATTTTCTTTTGCCGGGAAGGAACACGAAGAAATTGAGGCGGCGCAGTGCACGGAAGACTCATAATTGGACACACTTGCTTATATGGTTTGAGTTGTCAGTATTGGGGCACACTTTCGATTAAATCATTGTATAGATGTCATGCATACCGAAAAGAATATTTTTGAGAACTTGTTTTACACCGTGTTAGATGCGAGTGGTAAAACTAAAGACAATGACAATGCTTGAAAAGATTTGGAGGCATTGAACATTAGGGCGAGTGCGGCCGCCTAACACTACGAAACCTAAAGCTCCATTTAGTCTTACTAAACAACAAGTTGAAGACGTTTGTAAGTGGGTTAGTGGTTGAAGCTCCCAGATGGATATGCGTCGAACATAACACGTTGTTGTAAGGTTGAGCAAACGAAAATTTCTGGATTCAAGAGTCACGATTGTCATGTATTCATGCAAAAGTTGATTCCAATTGCATTTCGTGAGATGTTACCCAGAAAAGTTATGGATGCATTGACCGAACTGTCAAATTTCTTTCGAGATATTTTCTCAACTATAATTAAGCACAAAGTGATGTCGGCGAGATGGAGAAGAATATTGTGCTTACCATATGCAAGCTTGAAATGATCTTCCTCTAGGATTTTTGACTCGATGGAACATCTTCCTATTCATCCGCCAGTATGAACTCAAACTTGGAAGACCAGGTGCAATATCGGTGGATGTATCCTTTTGAGAGGTAATATATAAAGCGCTATAATTGCTCTATCCTCGCTTTCATATTAATAATACTTCACTAAATGCGCATATTATTTATATAGGTATATGCTTGTGGAATTAAAACAAAAGGTCAAGAACAAAACTCGTGTAGAGGGTTCTATTGCTGAACGATATACAGAGGAAGAGCTTGTCAACTTATGCTCATTGTATTTTGACGATGTTGCCTCAACGAAGCACAACCATTTAGGAAGGAATGAGGTTGTTGGTCCATTGACTCATGCTGATGATGAGTTAGCTGTATTCACATATCCGGCTAAACCATTTGGCCCCGAGACTTTGACTTACTTAAGCGACAAAGAGTTGAAGATTGTATCTACATACGTGCTTCTAAATATGCCCGAAGTATCATCATACATCATGTAAGTCTAAGCTTATTTACGGTATTTAGTACAATTTACAAGTGTAGTCGTCTCTATATATGTTAAAGACATTTTACTAATATCGCAGCTTCATTCAAGAGAAGCGTATGCTTTAACCCAACTTTTACCGCAGACGCAGAATTGGAAACATTCACTAATGCTAATTTTCAACAATGGTTTAAGAAAAGGGTTGAAGCGGAGAGTATTTTCGAGTTTTTATAGATGTCATCCAAGGACCTTACAAAGTTGTTAGTTCTTTTCTGGGTCAGATCGTGAATGGGTATAGATTTAGAGTCGATGACTTCCATGAACTCACATCACCAATTTCGGGGTTGTGGTGTTAGGAAGTCGCTATCAAGATTTCGAGTCCAATTACTATGGTCGTTTACGGAGGATGTAGTTGTGCTCAATTATCACTATGGCAAAAAAGGTAGTTACATTTAAGTGTAGCTGGTTTGATACTGAAAAGGGGGTTAAAGTTGATCGTAATAGAATCACAACCGTGGATATCAAGTCGGTGTTAAATTCTGATGATGTGTATGTGTTAGCAAGTCAAGTGACTCAAGTGTATTACGCTCCTAATGTCGTAAATACTCGAAGCCCCTGGTACACAGTAGTCACTACTAAAACACGCTCATTTAATGCTGATAACATGTTTGGTATAGATGAGGCGTTGCAAGAAGATGTGAGCAACCCATTGGCCGTAGTGTTCCATGCTGAAGATGTGGTGAGTATTTATGTTATTGACGTACCTAACGATGATGATGTCGAGGCCACTATACACATGAATGATTATGTAGTCGTTGAGGATAGTAATGATGACGAAACTGATCTCGAAACTGAGGATGAGGAAGATACCGAATTCGAGAATGATATACACGTTGATTCTGATGGTTTTGATGACGTGCGTAATTGAAAATGATCTTTCATATTAGTCCTTACCACATATTGTTATATAAACCTTACATATTCGTAATCTACCAATTTTGTTATTGCAGTAGGATATTCATGGCTAGACATAGCGGTGGAGGTCGCCGAGATGGTAGCCACGATGGAGGCTCTTCTTCAGGCACGAGTAAGTTATCTTAACTAGGATTTAAATATATCTCAAGCTACATTAATTACAATGATTATTGAAGTACTATGTTAAATACAATTATTACAGATGCACCTCATCGACGACACCGAGGGACGAACCTCAGTATCTTTGGTCATTAATTTCGCAATTGCCACTCTTAAAGATCTTCCGGTGGATGTCGTTTCCCGGTGATGAAGTGTTAATATATTCGTACTATTTCTATCAGTTATTGCAAAACACAATTCATATAACACATATTGTTATACTTTTTCTGTTGTATACTAGACCCGGTGGCTAAGCACACCCTACATGCGATCTGTTTGACGCATCTCTCGAGAGGGTGCATGCGGCTCAGTCAGTATGCGCGGTACGATGCCACTTTTATGCAGACCGTCTTGCGGGAGTTCCACGTAAGTTAAGCATATTATCACTACATAGTTGTATTGGGATGACGAAATCAATTTTTCATAATTTTAAATAATCTTTTGTTATAGGTTTATTATCTCTTTGACCCGAGCATCTCTCAGTCAGCTGGCGATGCTGTGATTGAGCATCACGTCATTGTGAATTACTCTAGATGGCTGTATGAGATACGACAGAAGGCAGCCCGGGCAGTTGTGGACCAGCCCGGGACCACCATCAGAGATCATCAGCCCCGCATAGTCTCCGATTTAGCCTGGGATGCTATGTGTCTGCACTGGGAGGCTGATGACTTCAAGAAAAAGTCCGAGCAGGCGAAGAAGAACCGTGGTCAGCTCCGGATAGTACACACCACTGGTTCTCAGTCGTTCGAGGAGGCGAAGACGGTAAGTGCATTGTATTTAGTTATTTATGTGTCAAGTTTTCACACAAATACTTAAGACCTGATTTATGAATGTTTGTATTAGGCATTGGGGAGGACCTTGGGCCGAGATCCTACCATGCTAGAGTTTTGGGATCGAGCCCACACGCCTAAGGACGAGCGTGCTTTGTCTCAGGCAGCTTTAGCTATACGGGTAAAACTTATCTTACTATTTAGCTTTTAATAATATTCAATCGTAAATAAAATGATATAATTAACATACGTATACGGAATACATTACAGGACCGATTTCAGAAGCTTCAGGACGAGCGTATAGCTGAGCTAGAGACTATTAGGAGGGTTTGAGTAGTTAGATTTTGCCACCCCCTCTTCCCGATATTGTATTAGATCGGGATGAGGAGCCGAGACTATGGGTCGCGTCCTCAAGATCCCCTACTAGCGATGCCGGCAGATATCGAGTGTTGGGTCCGCCGAGGATACCCGCATATACACTTCACGGAGGTAATATTTTTTTATGTTTCACGAAATTATCCGAATTTATCACATTATATAAATTATTATTAGTAATTGAATTTGTATCTCTTTATAGGCTCCAGCCAGCGCCAGCGTCCGAGAACATATGTCGGACCATCTCACACGGGCGCTGGCTTGGATGACGATATCTTTCGGCGGCTGATAGGGGCTGTGTCGGATAGGTTCCATACCGATCCGGTCTTTCGACGTCAGCAGTTGCCTTCCAGTTCTTGTCTTCACTAGATTGCTCAGGATATTATAGCAAGGGCCTCTACAGAGAGTACGGATTACCACTTGGGAGCGATTCGACGCTTAGCTATTTGAGATGCTCCGGATGGTGATTACCCTCTTGGAGGAGGCTTTTAAATGCGCCTTCACCTACTCGAAGTATTCTTATTGTTATGTTTTTCAATTAAGGCTAGTTTGTTAATTCTCACATATATATATACGGACTAATGATTTATATTTTTGATTCTATCAAACAGGGTGGCGATGGTGAGCAAACTGGCAATGACGAGCAGGAGCACGAGGCTGAAAACCTTACACCACCAGAGCAGCGTCGTTCACCTCCGCCCGATGCATGATTCCACTTTTACTAGTTTATAGTTCATTTATATAGTTTGTAGTTCATTTGTATAGTTTGTAGAACTTTTGTATAGTTTGTAGAACTTTTGTATATATTGTATTGTCTAATTGCGTCTGTATAACTATTGTAAATTATATTGTTCAACATTTATGGAACATTAGCTTATATTTGTAATTGGTTAGCTTATAATACGTTTTGGTGGATATTTGAATGTGAATGTGAATGATAATGAGTTGAAGATTACGTTTTAGTGCTACGTTGCATATTTGAATGTGAGATACAGGTTTATATTACTGTGTATTGGGTTGTGACAGGTTACAGGTACATTAATGGGTTTAAACACCTGGAAACTAAACTTTTTAAAATCTGTATTAAAAAAAAAAGTAGTTACTTCCGACGGAATAAGGTAGTTACGACGGAAATCCCTCGGAGATAACAAAAAACAATTTTTAATAATTGTCGAACAATTATAATTTCAGTCGTAAATACTACATCTTCGACGGAACTACATCCGTCATAACTATACTATATCCGACGGACATTCCGCCGACCTTAATAAGTAGGCATTTTTTTATAATTTTTTGGCTTATTTTAGTTTTCAGTCGTAAATAATATAATTCCGAGAGAATACATCCGTCGGACATAAACCCACTTTATCTGACGAAAATTTCCGTCGTAATTATTCTGTCGAAAATAATGTATATCAAGCGAATATCGATCGGAAATAAGTCGTCGAACATACTTTTATATCCCATGTAATTCTCGCCGGATCTTAATTCGACGCGATTATTTACGATCGATTTTTTCGACGGGATTTTTCGTTGGAAATAACTTATATATTGACGGAATAGAACTATGTTCGATGAATATTAAAATCCGTCGGAATTAGCCGGTTTTCTTATAGTGAACTCTTCAAGCCCAGTAGGCTTGGAACTTCGTTTAGTCCCTCCGAACAAGGACCCTTCTAGCCCTGCTTTGTTTAGTTCCTTCGGACAAGGACCCCTCAGGCCCTGGCTTAGTTGAGTTATTTGTTTGTTGTTGTTGGAGTCGGTGCTGAGCTGCTAAGATGTCTTCATGCTCTAAATATCTTCTATACTTAGCAGCTTGGCTTGATCATCCTTGAAGTGCTTGTTGGCGTTGCGTGATGATGCTCAAACTTCTTAGGTTGCTCAACTACTCGGATGACCCTTGATGAAGCGCTTGAAAATCATTCTCCTTGGTACTTGATGGTCGCACATGAGAGGCTTCTAAGATGACTGTAAGCACTTCTGTTAGGTACTTAGAAGTTGTCTCATGCTTGACACCAAGATGGCTTTTGTGATCTCCCTTCTTGCTACTCGATGCCTTCTCATGATGGACTTGCTAAGATAACCGTAGGCTCTTCTCTATTATACTTAGAGTCTTCCCATGATGGACATCCAGATGGCATGATACTCTCCTTTCTCTCGGCAGTTCAGAACACTCTTCATGTAGTAGAACTCTCACTTTTACATAGTAGAACTCACATTTCTACTTCTTTCTTGATCTGACTTCTGAGTGTTCTTGGTGGATTGTAGAGTGAGCCTTAGGACTCACTATCGTATGGTTAGATCAGTCCACCTTCTCTCCAAAATCGACAACTCCAGCAACCTTTGATCTTTGAAGCTCTTCCTTATTTATACTCTTTCCCAATCCTTCCGTTGGAAAGTAGCCGTTGAAGGCTATTCAAATCTCTTTACAGATCTCGAGTTGCTTGAGGTAGACTGCTTGATGTGACTTGTCATACTTTTTACGACGTCATAGTCTCATTGTTTCACCTACACCGTCGGATGTATCACTTTCTTGTCTTGGGCGGGTTGAAGACTTTATTTCTTCTGATTTCTTGATCAAAGGTTGTCCTTTTGCATCGATGCTCTCAATAAGCACTTGTCCGAATATTACCTTCAGATTGAACCATTGTCGATGCTTGGTCTTCAATTATTCGAACTCTCTACGATTACGATGCACGTCTTCAAGGACCGATCGTAGTGTCTTGTTGAGTGTTGCTTTCGTTGACTAGTAGAGTTAACACTCACGATCTGAAGAGTATTGCTTGGATCTTCACCGTAGAACACCTCTTCCTTGTTTTTGTGTAGTGCTTTAATACTTACATTTTGCTTCGATTTGTTCTCGAGATCTTCGATGGCCTCGATTCCTTGCTTCTGGTCCCTTCTCGAATATCAAGACACTTTGATTTGTGGCGGCGTCCGACTTGCTTTCTCCTTGTGATCTTCCGTTCACTTATCATCAATGAACCCGACCTACACTTAATCACTTTAGCCTTGCTCTTCTTGGTGGCCAAGATCTTGGTTCACCTTCCATCGTTTCCTTCTCGTTTGGCAAACACTACGATCTTGGTTGCTTCCAAGATCATTGTCTTCTGTTCACTTGATAGTTATCTTTGCATAAAGTCGACTTTCCTTAGTCAGCTTCTGAAGTCTTCTTTGGATCTCCTTGTGGAAGACTTCATCACGAATGGCCTTACACCTCAATCTTAATGTTGATTGGGTTGGTGCTGAGATCTTCTGTTAGCCTGCATGCCATTCATTGAGTGCTCTCTCGTTTCCTTGGATGTAGCTTGCAGCTTGAACCAGAGGCTTCATTCCTTTGGATATTCGGGAGTGCTCATATGTTGAGAGCAAGTATATCTTTCTATGATTCTTCATTGCACTTGTGAGCACTTTTTTGAGGTCGTAGTTCTCAAGACTCTACGATTCAAATTTTCTGGTGTGCGAGACACTACGATCCGAGATCGAGATCTTGACACTCTACTATTTACGCCTTGCTTGTTGTCTTCATCTGATCTTTCTTGATTACGATCTCTGCATGTAATCAATACACTCTACGAACTCAGAGTGTGATCTACGATCCTTGACTTGGCTTTGGCATCGAGAGACTCTCTACGACTCGAGTGTAGTCTACGATCTGTCTTGGCCCGGAGATGACCTATTCGGCTCAGAAGGTGTGTTGTCTCTATGATTCTGAACATGACTTCCACAGCACACTACGATCCCAAGGAAACTCTACTCGATACACTACGATCCTTCTTCGTTTCCCCTGGCAGTCTACGAACTTCGTTATCTACTATCTTGCATACTCCTATTCTTCCTCGATAGCTCTCGAGTTAACCTTGACTCACCTGGCAGACTACAACTTCTGGTGCAGTGCTCGACGATCAGACTAGCCTATCTATTACATCATAAGATCAACCTAACAAGCTTGATCTTTCTATATTTATAGTCCTTGTACATCATTTCTTTTTAAGGACTTTACAAAGTTGTTTTGCTTATGTAGGATCAACCTAACATATTTGATCAATTCATTCTAAGTCCTTGTACATATATTTCTATTATCTATCAAGGACTTTACAGCTTTTCTTAATGCAAGCATACTTTCATATTCATTCATATATATCATAATCAAATCATATATTAAATAGGAATATCATTCACATGTTTATTCCTGACAATCTCCCCCTATTTGATTATGACAAAAACACTAAGTGCATATGAATGTTATGAATGAATCTTATATATCTGATGAGCAAATTTGTATTTCTAAATGAGATAATTATGAATGTCATTTATATTGATATGGCAATTTATATATTAAGACATTCTACATCACGGATCAGAACATACCTATGAGGTTTAGAGATGTACCTCCTTGGCTTTATTATTGTTTCCAGGATGCTTGTTGATCAGCTACTCATCTGTTTCTTCTTCTTGCTCTTGCTCCCCCTGGGATGATGACCTTCTGGCTTTGCTTGGCTCCCCTTCATCATCTTTCTGATCACGCTCCCCCTCAGACTCTGTGATCTTGTTATCATCATCTTCTGGCTCCCCCTCAGATGAGGATACTCTTTCAGCAGCTACTGTCTTCTTCTTTGACTTCTTCTCTCTTGTCCCTATGCTCTTCTTCAAGTGCCTCTTACTCCTCTTCTTTCTATGCCTCTTTTTCTCCCCCTTTTTGTCATCAATCATTTGAGAAAGCTGCTCCATGTTGGAATTAAACTGCTCCATTAGGTAAGAGGTGTTGGCAACTTCAAACTTGAGTTCCTGCTGGCCTAGCTCAAGTTGCACAGAGAAGGACTGCTTTAAGTCGTCAATCTTGTCAGAGAGGGCTTCGATCTGCTTTGCATTTGCCTTTTGAATTTGTAGGACTTCAGCCTTTTGATCTTGGATGGCCTTCTGATAGATGTTATCTCTCTCTTGGAGTTTGAGAGATACATCAGCCAAGATAGCTTGAAGCTTGTGCTGGAAAGAATCATCTCCCCGTCATTGCATTCGCTACGTGATTCTTGGTGAGCATAGATATCTTCTTTCTTAGATCATCGAGCTCTTTGAAGAGTTCCTGCTCCAAAGTAGTTTGATCCTTTTGGTTGGCAGCTTCAAGTTGAACAATAGATTGGACTCTACGATTGTCATCTTTGGACAGATTTTCAAATGTTTGGATAATCTGAACAATCGTGGAATACCAATTGCTTGTGGAGGATGATGGAGTGTCTGATAGCAGTGCTTGATCATAAGGAGGCTTCTGGTTTTGGACTTGAACATCATCAGCAGTAGAGTGAACAGACTCTACGATCAGCTCCTTGGTCATGGTTGTTCTTCCTTCAGAATCCATTCTACGATCGTAGGGGATATAGAGATTTTCAGCCTGTCGATAGAATTTGAAGTGAGGCTGGTTTGTTATCATCTTGGTAGCATAAGTTTTCACCCTTGGGAAGTTTTGGGCTACCAGTTCCAT
This sequence comes from Panax ginseng, assembly GCA_020205605.1. Taxonomy (NCBI): domain Eukaryota; kingdom Viridiplantae; phylum Streptophyta; class Magnoliopsida; order Apiales; family Araliaceae; genus Panax; species Panax ginseng. Next base: position 77,131,368 of record CM035147.1, on the reverse strand, counting down.
GCTTGGAAAAGTCTTGTAACACCAGCTGAAGTAGCTTCCATCTCCTTCAGTAAAGGCCTTTACCCATGGCATCCACTGGAAGAACCATCTCATCAGCAAATCATCAGGGTTGTAGAGAATAGTTGAGCAGTCTAGCTCCATATTGTTCGATTCTTGACTAAGTCAAAGGAAGTCATTCTTATTACTACGAAATTTGTTCACCTCCATAGTTTACCCATCCGTCGGGAAAGAGTCTCGATGGTTCATTGGGAACTTCTACCACAATTCTCTTGGTAAATCTAGCAGGTGAGAGGACAGGGTAGGGTTCTGAATCTTCTGATTCCTGATCTTCAGAGTTAGAATCATTTCCTACTTCTTCCTTCTCAAAGCCAGAACCATTTAGATCAACTTCAGCAGAGAGTCCTTCTTGCTGCATTTCATTATCAAAACCTTCTTCAGCAAGTATTTCCTCAGATTCTTCTTCTTCCCTGATGGCTTCATCTTCAGCACTTTCTATTGGGGATACAGACTCATCATCACTTAATTTAATGATGGCATTTGATTGGCCACTGTTCCTTTTGGAGGCAAACTGGGCTTGCAGCCTGTAGCTTTTCCTTCTTCATGGAGGTTCAACTATTGGAGACACAGACTCTTCTTCTTCTTCAGGCTCTGACTCCTCTTGCTCAACAGACATACTTCTTTGGAGTTCAGCACTGGCAAGGGCAGTAGCTTTTGGGGACGCATTTTGGCCATCTTGAATTTCTTTTTCCTCATTAGAGTGACTGCTCTGAGGATTGGTCATGGGGCTTGAGCATTCTTCTTTGTCGTGAGTTTACAGACTTTCTTCCATCACATCGACTTCATTCTCATTCTTTGGATCTTGTTGTGGGGGGCTGGACTTTGATCTTTGTTTCTTCCTCTTCTGCTAACTCTTTGTCCCTTTCTTTAGCAGATATACTGGTATGGGAAGCTAAGGTTGGTTTTTCTTCCACCTTAGCTTTCTTGCTGACTGGCCCTTGAAGCAACCTGCTGCTTCTTCTCTTTGTAGTTTCAGCAGTTAAGACCTTTTCTTCTTTGTCTTTGTTCAGAGAGGAGACTCTCCTTGGTGGGGCCTGAGCGTTCTTCACCTCACCAGCTTTCTTCACAACTTTTGATTTCTTCCTGGCTGGTGTGATTTCTGCTGCTACAGAGTCATCAGACTCAGAGCTCTCTGCCTCTACTATCTTCCTCTTCTTTGCAGAGGCTCTACTGCTGTTCCCACCTGTCAGCCTTTTATTCTCCTTAGGGTTCTTCTTCCAGTTCTCAAATAACTGTGGAGACATCACTTTGTGCACATTCAAGGGTTCCCCCTCATCATCCTTGATTTTCCCTCCTAGCTTCTTCTTCAGTATGATACTCAGCAGCCTTCCATGAAACACCTTGGTCAGGGGCTTTTCAGTGGATTTCTTCTTCTCAGCCTTCTCTACCCACTTGGAGATTTGATCTAACAAGATGGTTGAAGGGTTATCAGTAGTACATTTTGAGACGTTCCTACTGACTATGGATCTTCATTTGGTTCATCAGCCACAAAGTTTTGGGACTCTCTGAATGGGTACATCTCTTCAAGGTTTATTAGTCTTTGTTATTCCTTAACAAATCACTTTGCTCCCCCATTGTTGATCTTTGTCTTCTCGGATATATGTGATTCCTTCCTCTCCTTCATGTTCATTTGAAGGTCGCCCAACATGTCTCCTTCATTTGGAATCATCATCATCGCTTAGTTTTTCCTTGTATCGTCGAGATGAGTATTTTCGAGGATTGATCACTCTACGATCATTTGACAAAGACTACTGACGTAGTCTCCTTTGTGATCTGAGATTGAGAAGTTTTGCTTCTTAATGAACTCCTTTTATCTTAAGCTCAATGATCTTCTGTTGTGAGCTTCCCTTGAGTATCCTTTTCATAAAGCATGCCTTTCTTGATATGAGCATATAGAATCCTCTTTATCTTCTATTGCATGGCATGCCCATACTCTGATTTGCGACCATATGAGCTCCATTCCGGTTAGCTCAGAGGGTCTTCAAGGACAGGCTTGGACATATAGGAACTTTATCAGACTCATTTCTGAACAGTCCTTAGCCTTCTGCTGGTTGAGTCTTCTTGAATGAAGTCTTCTACTTCAGCATTCCTTAGTATGGTCAGACTGACCAAGTACCTGCAGGTTTAAATATGTTTCTATTTTTGGTACCCATAGTCAAATGGGTCTTGCTAGGTTAGTTTTCTAAACCCCTGTTCCTCTTATTTGGATAATCATCATATTTATCACCAACAGACATATTCATGCATGCAACTATCTTATGATAATACATTTTCAGATGCATGATGGTGAGTGTGTGTGGGATTTGGCATCTAATAACACACTCTTTATCTATGATGGTTTCATCATTTCTTTGGATTACATTCACGCAGTGTTTAAGTGTTCAGAGTAGGAATCAACTGTGACGACCCCAAAATAGGTCCATTCAACCCAACCCATTCTGAGTCGCCAAATACATGGTACAAAAATAAATACAACTTCAGTAATACAATTGTCGTGCAAAATACGACAACACATATACTGTGAGTTTGAATACAACTATTGTCTAATAGAGAGTATAAAAACTCAAAAGGAGTCCTCGTTACAATTATTGATACACTATTTTACAAAATAGTGAGGACTACTAAAACAACTATCATGAACCATCACTCCAAATCCCAGCTAGTTCCTATTATGTTCTCACCTCTTGAGAAGAAAAATGGAACACAAAGGAAAAGGGTGAGCTCATCTAGCCCAGTAAGAAAATATTATGACTAAGATAATATACAACAAATTATCTTTAGTCTTCAACATGGAATAATATGATAAAATATAATAGACAACAAGTTTTAGATCAACAACTGCAGTGGAAACAGCAATCCATTAGAAGAGTCAAGTAGAGAAAGAATTCTACTATCTTCTAAGATTTAAAAGTCCATCATCAATATTTTATCCCTGTAACATCAATCAATATACATCTTGAATCAAATATTCATCTTTGCACTACAGGCCAAAAGATATTCATTTGTATCACCAGTTGGTCATGTTCATCTCAACACCTGTTCATCTTTGCACTACGGGCCAAAGATATTCATTAGGTAATCATTCATCTTTGTACTACAGGCCAAAGATATTCATCAGTTAATCATTCATCTTTGCACTACAGGCCAAAGATATTCAGTAATATCATCATTTAGGACTGAGGATGATGAAAAATATCTTAAAGAAAACGAATTAAGTGAGATAAAAGATCAAATATTAGGGATTCTTATTACAGTTTATCTAAGTTCAAAAATACTTCATAATAACCAATTTTGAAGCAGGATTCAAAATAATGATCAAAACATGGATACAATCAAAGATAGTAACCATAATAGACAACTTGGACAAAAAGAAGAAAATTTCATTTTTCGGTGAATAGTGTCGTATTCGTGAATAGTGCCGTATACGTGAATAGTAACCCCGACACAAAAAGTTCTAAATTTGATAAAAAGTTTATACCAATATTTCGGTATAATGATATTGAAGAAAATATCATTTTAAGAAGAATATAACACCCCTTACCTCAAAAAGATAATACTTCTGGCTGGAATACTGGATATAGTGCTGAAGGAACTTGCACCGTATAGAAACACTCAAAGTATTAAAATACTCACAAGAATACGCTCGATAATATAGAGAGAGAAAGAGAGAAAACTTATGTTTCTGGTGTGATTTTCAATTCTAACTTAGCCCTCTATTTATAGGAAAATGTTGTTAGACGCCAAGGCAGACTTGACTGCTGAAACACGATGGCTTTTACTCGCTACTATTCCCACCCACCACATTTGAATAAAAATTCAGCACATTTCTTCACCAACCACAAGTGGGGTCCACTCAATTCTAGAATTTTCCACCAAAATTATTTATAAACCTAATTTCCGAATTAGTCACCTCTTAAAATTCATAACAAATCATACGTTCATTTTTAACGGTTCAAAATTTGTGGACATATACTCAACTTATATATGTATAACATATCCAAAAATCACAACGATCCAACGGTCGGATTAAAAATTATAACTCACGCAATATATCTCAAAAACACTGGTTTAATTTTTAATACCTCCATTCCGACAAAAATACTAATAAAACACCTCAACGTTAACTCCTTCATTTTTAGCCACAAAAATATATCCAACATTTATATCCACATAAAATAAATATTTTCTTATTATATGAATCAATAATTAATTATTCACAAATATTATTAAAGAATCACATTTATGAGAACCAGACCGTTCTCAGGAAAGAGGGGGCTTTCCAATAAGGATTTCTCCTAACTGGCGCGTAATTAGGTGACCAAACCTCTCCTTGACAGAACTTTCTAGACATTGTCAATAATGTTATCTAATAATATTATTCAAATAATATGAATTATTGATCGATAATGGAAAATATTGTGCGATGACAATTATTGAAACAACAATAATATAAAATATCAACTTGACAATTATTGAATCAATAAAATAAAATATTGAGCGGTAAACTTTTATAAATAAAGATGAATTTTCTATAAATATTATTTTTTGAATATTATGGAGTAAATTTGATATAATGTTATAGTTGTGGGTAATATTTATAAATTTTACAAAAAAGTAAGCAAGTTGTTATAAAATATTAGTTTGGTGGGGAATATTTTTTTGTTGGGGAATATTAAATATGGCGGCACAATCATTAGTGGACCCCTAGCGGAATTATTATTGAATTCGGATTGAAAAGCGAAAAAATACTTTATGAAAATAACGGCGGAGGTATTATTGTTGTCGGTTAAAAGCTATTGAACTACCCGGTAGTAAAAGTGGAAAAATGAAATGGCGGTGGCGTGGTTGAAAATAGTAGCTGCGGTATTGATTATTGATGCTTACGTATTGAAGTCACTTCGTGAGCTACTCGATTATACTCAATTATTGCTCTGATAATTCTTTGCATCATATCTCTTATATTATTGATTCAATTATTGTCACGGTATCATCATATAATAATATGTTATATTATTAAATCAATAATTGAGGCGACAAGTTATAAATGATTAATAATTGTTGAAAGATTAAATATGTGTTGATTAAAAATAAAATGATTTGTGGTAATATTTATTCGATCCTTGATGTATATAAAAGTCTATTATGAGGCGTTTGTGGTAAGTTTGGTTATTTTATGGGGGCCCATATATCATCATCATCTCGTCGATAAGTAATCTCTTCGTCGATAGTAATTACCTTCGTCGATAGTAATTACCTTCGTCGATAATTCGATAGTAATTATTACTTAAATCGATAGTAATTACCTTAAATCGATAGTTTACCTTTGCAGACGTCGAACCACTTGTCGTTTCATATTACGAGCGTCGAACCAATTGTCGTTTTTCACATTACGAGCGTCGAACCACTTTTCTTTTCACATCACCGATTAAATCGAGCCACTTGCCTTTTCACATTTCAAGTGCTAAGCTAGAAATCTTCTATAAATAGAGGCCTAGTGCTTCATTATTTTTCACGAATTCATTCAAGCTATAGAGAGAGAAAGTATAGAGAATAAGAGAAAGAAGAAGAGTATTACATTCTTACACTCTGCGGTATTCAATCTACTACTAATGTAAGGGGTGTTATTCTTTCTTATTCATGAAAAAATTGTTATTCCATTGCTTATTATTACATTGGAATAACTTTTTGCTTGAGTTTATATATTGGAATACATTTTATTATACATTGGCTATGCATGTGTTTTTACAGGACTTGGTGACATTCTTTATTATTATTACATTGGAACATCACATGCATGTGTTTTTTACAGGACTGGTTAAAATCTTTATTATTATTACATTGGAACATCACATGCATGTGTTTTACAGGACACAGTTAAAATCTTTTTATACATTGGAACATCACATCGATTGCAAATTTTGCTGACTGGTTTAGTTATTATTATTACATTGGAATAACTTATCATGAAATCTGCGCATGCATGGTGATTTCTTTTGTTATTCCATTCTTTATTATACTCGGTTGGTTAAAGTTTTGACTTCTATACTCCATGAAATTAGTAGAATATCCTTGATATTTGCGCTTCATCGATATCTTTTCATGGAAATATTCTTACGATCATTCTTGAATTTTACTCTCAAAGCGGTATCATGTTGACAATTTGGACATTATTAGTTCTGGATAAATTAATTCTTGAACTTGTTTTATTGAATTCTTATATCATTGTCATCATCCTCATGTTTATATTATGTTGAAAGTCATATGTGCTTTTGTAGTGCATAGATGGACTTGGTATGATTATGACGAGGGGATTATTGATTGTAATCATGGTAGTAATGTTACAAATGATGTGGTAAAAGTTATCATTGGCCGTAGTGCATTGATGGACAGTTGTTGGCATGATCATGACCATTAATGAAATACGAATGTCCTTGGTTTGTAGTGCATGGATAATTTGTGGTCGTGATACTAAAGAATATCCTTGGTAAGTAGTAGTGCATGGGTGATTCGATGATGTGGATTATTTATTAAATTTGAGTCCGGTGATAAAAGTCATGAAAAACCTTTTAAATCATAAAAGATAGTAGATTTTATTCTCTCTTGACTCTTTTAATGGATTGCTTGTTTCATTGCAGATTAAACTTGATGTTGTTATATTTTATCGGTTTAACTTTATTGTTGAAGGCTAACGATAATTTATTACGCATTATCTTAGTCGTAATAATATCTTCTTCTTGGGCTAGTTGAGCTCACCCTTTCTTTCCTTTATTCTCTTGAGGAAATGAGAACATAGCGAGGGGACTAGTCGGGGAGCGGGTGGCGGTCGAGGAGGATAGCATTAGTAGTCCTCCTTTATTACGTGAAATAGTGTGTTAATAATTGTAATGAGGACTCCTTTTGAGTTTGTATAATCTCTAGTAGACAATAATTGTATTCAAACTCACAGTTATGTTTTGTCGTATTGTACCACGACGAGTTGTATTAGTAAGTTGTATTTGAATTTTGTACCATGTATCGGCGACCCAAGATGGGTGATGTATACCTAATTTTGGGGGCGTCACGATTTAATATCAAAGCTTAGGGATATGATCACTGGCTAAGATGTGAGAATAGTACTAGGAGGGAGAGGCGGGGAATTCCTTATTTAGTATGACCTACCTAAGTTTATGTGGTATTTAATTGGTGGTCGAGAATTTAGGGATAATATGTTACATGTCAATTAACCTTTGTTTTGTGGCGATGTCGAAAATGACATCAGAGAATGTTGAGAATAGCAATGGAGCCTGAGCGGTAGTTGATTCACCACATATCAATAATCGAGGATAATGTGCATCGGGAGGCGACAATCCTCATACAAACAACAACTTGACCAAATGATGAATGATCAAATGTTAGGGGCTTTATATGCAATTCATGCAAGCAATGAGCGAGCGGCTCTGTCCAAAAAATGCGGTGGAAACAACAGAAACTCTCTCGGCGGTCACCGCATTAAGCAGATTCAAAGGCTGGGACCATAGGAGTTTAAGGAAGCAAAACCACTTATGGCGGAAGCATGGATAAAGCAGATCACCAAGATATTTGATGTCTTGGGATGCTCAGAAGCAAAAGGTTCCCTTGCCGCCTTTATGTTCTTGGGAGAGGCGGATTCTTTGGTGGGAATCGGTAAAAGCGTACTCAACTGCCGTCTTGAAGATGTCTTGGGAGAAGTTCAAGAGGCATTCAGCGACAAATACTTTTTCGAAAGTATTCGTCACATGAAGGAGGTGGAGTTTATCAAGTTGGAACAAAACAATATGGCCAGTGTGTCATGATACGAGGCTAAATTTGCGGAGTTATCCGGTTTGCGTCCCACTTGGTGGATAATGAAGAGAGAATACACGGATGTTTTTAAGAGGTTTGAAGCGGGAATCGTCGACATCTTATTTCTCATAAAGCGTGTTTATATTAGGATGTTGTAAATAGGGCTCGATTAGTGGAAGTAGCGATAATGAGTCAGCGCAACTAAAAAAGCGGCGGTACGGCAAAATGATAATACCGGCGAGGAAGCGATCATGAAGCGGTGACAACAAGCGTGGAGGAATCAGCGGGCGAAATGGTAACCGCCGGTGGTAATCGGGGCCAAAACAATAAGAATGGACATTTCAAGAAGAGGAGATTCAACAATGATGGAAAGGCGTCGGCTTTTTTTTGTCGTTAAGGAAGAGAAGCGACCACTATCATATGTTTCAAATCACGGAGGGAGGGCACATCGGTCAAAGCTGCGCGATCTTAGTCAAAGCATGTTATAATTGTGGAAGAGAAGGTCACTTAGCCCGATTTTGTCGTTCACAGAAGACAAATTCGAGCTAGGATGGAGCACCAAAAGCCGTCGAGAAAAAAAAAAGCCGGTAGTCTGAGGAGGCGTTTGTTGTGACCTCCCGAAAGCAAGGAAGGAACGAATGAGGTCATCACGGGTAAGCTTATCATAAACTCTAATGAAATCTATACTTTATTTGATCTGGGTTCTACCCATTCTTTTATTTCTCCTACTTGCGCTCATCGATTAAATTTGACTCAGGAGAAATTAGACTTTGACTTATCTGTGGAAACTCGTTGGGAGAAACCTTCATTACATCCTTTGTTTATAAGTCTTGTTTGGTTCAAATCGGTACCCTCACATTTACTGTAGATCTTATTTCATTGAAAATACTTGCATTTGGCGTGATTAGAGGGATTGATTGGTTAACTACTCATCATGCAAAAATTGATTGTTTTAAAGTAAGGTTGTTAGCTTTCATATTCCTAATCAACCTATTTATGCGAATTCAAGCGACCAAACCATTAAAATCAATCACGGTCATCTCAAGCCATAAAAGCTATTCGTTTATTGAAAAGCGGATGTCAAGCTTTCTTAGCTCATATCTGATTTAAACAAAAATAAATCGAGTTTTGAGCGATATTTCTATTGTTAATAAATTTCTGACGCGTATTCCGAAGAACTTCTGGCCTACCCCTGGCGTGAAATTGAATTTTGTATCGACCTTGAAACGGTACAAAACCCATTTCAAAGCCCATGTCGAATGGCTCTATTGAACTTGAGAGTTAAAGACCCAAGCTGCGAGGAATTGTTAGACATTGGCTTTATTCGTCCTAGTACTTCTCCTTGGGGTGCTCACATTACTATTCGTGAAGAAGAAAGATGGGAGTATCGACTTTGTATTGATTATCGGGAGTTGAATCATGTCACCATCAAAAATAGGTATCCATTGCCGCGTATTGATGACTGTTTGACCCGTTGCAAGGAGCAAATTCTTTTCAAAGATTGATCTTCGTTAGGATATCACCGATTGAAGATTAGAGCAGATGACATTCAAAGGCGGCTTTCGGAACTCGATGCGGGCATTATGAATTCTAGTCATGTCCTTTGGATTGACTAATGCTCTCTTTGCCTTCATGGATATGATGAGCCGAGTATTCGAGGAATATTTGGATCACTTTGTGGTCGTCTTTATTGATGACATCCTTATTTATTCAAAAGTAGTGAAGATCATGAAAGCAACACTTGAGGTGACACTCAAAAGCCGTGAATACAAGCTTTATGCCGAGTTGAAGAAATCACGAATTACGGCGAGGAAGTAGCATTCCTTGGGCGCGTAGTATCAAGTCATGGAATATCATTGACCCGGCAAAGATTGAAGCAATTCAAAAGTGGGAGCAACCTAAATCGATAATGAAAATCGTAGCTTTCTCGGTTTATTTGGTTATTATCGGAGATTCGTGGAAGGATTTTCTCGAATTGCTACTCCATTAACTTCGGTGACTCGGAAAAGATACAAAAGTTGGTTGGAGGCGAAGAATGTGAGAAGAGTTTTCAAGAACTCGAGAGGAGACTCATTTATTTTGTTACGACAATACCATCGGCTCGGAGGATTTGTCATCTCTGATGATGCTTGGGCAAAGGGTTGGGATGTGTTCTCATGCGACATGGGAAAAGTCATAGCCTATGCCTCAAGACAACTCAAAAGAATATGAGAGGAATTATCCTACTCATGATCTAGAGTTAGCATTTATTATCTTCGCACTTAAAGATTTGGAGGCATTACTTGTATGGGGAGAAGGTGGAGATCTTTACGGATCATAAAAGCCTCAAATATTTCTTTACTCAAAAGGAACTCAACACATGCGACAACGGCGTTGGCTTGAAGCTATTGAAAGATTATGATCATACCATCGATACCATCTGGAAAAGCGAGCGTGGTGGTGGCGCATTGAGTAGAAGATCATATATGAAATCAATCTGAGTGCGATATTGTCAATATAAAGAGCCCATTTTGTGTGACTTGCAAAGGATGGAGATAGAGTTAAAGACTCGGGGACCCATGTGATGATGATGGCGAATATCTGAGTAGAACCAACTTTAATCGATAAAGTTAAAATTTGCTCAAATTCTGGACACGGAGGTGATGCGTCGTATGAAGGAAGAAAGTGCAAGAAGGTGCTATCTTAGGAAGCAAGAATCGATGAAGAAGGAATACTTGAGTCGACTCGGACTTTTTGTGTTCTAACGACCACGATTTAAAGTATAAAATCATGATGGGGCGCCTGACACACACCGTTTGCAATCCATCACAGGAGTACCAAAATGTATCATGATATTCGTCATACATTTTGGTGGAGCAATATGAAGAGAGAGATAGCGTTGTTTATCTCAAGGTGTCTAACTTGTCAGCGAGTTAAAGCGGACATCAAGTACCAAAAGGTCCATTGCAACCACTTGAAATTCGAGAATGGAAGTGGGAGCACATTACCATGGATTTAAATTCTGGGGTCTTCTAAGGTTTCTCAAGGCGTAGATGCGATTTGGGTCATTGTTGATAGATTGACCAAGTCTGCTCATTTCTTACCAAATCTGAGAAACTTATACACTTGAAGCGTCTTGCTCGTATGTACATAAGCGAGATTGTAAAAGGCGCATGGTATGCGGTATCCATAGTTTACGTCGAGACCCAAGATTCACTTCACGATTTTGGGTTAGTTTGCAAAAAAGCTATGAGCGCAGACTTACGATTTAGCTCGGCATATCATCCTCGAGACGGACGGACGATCGGAGAGGACTATTCAAACTCTTGAAGATCTATTAAGACTCTGTGTCCTTGATTTCAAGGGAAGTTGGGACAAGTTCTTACCATTGGTGGAGTTTTCCTACAACAGCGGTTATCAAGCAAGTATTGGCATGGCTCCATTCGAGCGTTGTATGGAAGAAAGTGTCGTTCTCGGTATCTTTGGGATGAGGTGGGTGAAGCAGCGTTGTTGGGGGCCGGAGTTGATGCGTATGACTACGGAAAAGATTCAAGCGATCCGACAGCGTATAAAAACCTCACAAGATCGACAAAAGAGTTATCTTGATCTTCATCGAAAGGGCGTGGAATTCGATATAGGAGATCATGTGTTGTTGCGTGTTGCTCCATGGAAAGGAATTACGAGATTTGGAAAGAGAGGAAAACTCGATCCTCGATTCATGGCCCATTTTAATCCTCGATCGAGTAGTAGGGCTATAGCCTATAGACTCGCTTTCTGCTTGAAGTATGTCTCGTGTTCATAGCGTTTTTCACATATCCATATTACGTAAATATGTGAAAGACCGAACCACATTATTGAGTTAGAAGCCGGACGAAATAGCGGAAGATTTGGCGTATGAAGAGGTTCTGTTCAAATCTTGGATAAGAAGGAACATATTCTACGCTCGAGGTTATACCTCAAGTCGAAAGTTTTGTGGAGAAACCACGATGTTGAGAAATGACTTGGGAGTTAGAATCGAAATGAAATCAAGGTATCCTTACCTCTTGACATACCAGTCGTACCCTAATTTGAGAGAGAAATTTCATAAGAAGGGAGGTTGTAAGACCCCAACTTTTATAAATAAAGATGAATTTTCTATAAATATTATTTTTGAATATTATGGAGTAAATTTGATATAATGTTATAGTTGTGGGTAATATTTATAAATTTTGCAAAAGTAAGCAAGTTGTTATAAAATATTCGTTTGGTGGGGAATATTCTTTTGTCGGGGAATATTAAATGCGACGGCACAATCATTAGTGGACCCCACAGCGGAATTATTGTCGGATTTGAAAGCGACAAAAATACTTTATGAAAATAACGGCGGAGGTATTCTGAATTAAAAGCTGTTGAACTACTACGGTAGTAAAAAATACGATGTCTGGCGTGGTTGCATAGTAGTAGCACGGTATTGATTATTGATGCTTACGTGAAGTCACTCATTTATACTCAATTATTACTACGATAATTCTTTGCATCATATCTCTTATATTATTGATTCAATTATTGTCACGCGTATCATACGTATAATATGTTATATTATTAAATCAATAATTGAGGCGACAAGTTATAAATGATTAATAATTGTTGAAAGATTAAATATGTGTTGATTAAAAATAAAATGATTTGTGGTAATATTTATTCAATCCTTGATGTATATAAAAAGTCTATTATGAGGCGTTTGTGGTAAGTTTGGTTATTTTATGGGGGCCCATATGTCATCATCTAAAGTCTCTTCGTCGATAGTAATTACCTTAATCGATAGTAATTACCTTCGTCGATAGTAATTACCTTTTCAATATAGTAATTCGATAGTAATTACCTTTGCAGACGTCAAACCTTGTATGTTTCATATTACGAGACGTCGAACCAATTCGTTTCATATTACGGCGTCGAAACAATTGTCGTTTCACATTCTGAGGCGTCAAACCACTTTTCTTTTCACATCACGATTCGTCAAGCCACTTGCCTTTTCACATTTCAAGTGCTAAGCTAGAAATCTTCTATAAATAGAGGCCTAGTGCTTCATTATTTTTCACGAATTCATTCAAGCTATAGAGAGAGAAAGTATAGAGAGAATAGAGAGAAAGAAGAAGAGTATTATTTACTACACTCTGCGATTATTCAATCTACTACTAATGTAAGGGGTGTTATTCTTTCTTATTCATGAAGAGAAAGCATTGTTATTCCATTGCTTATTATTACATTGGAATACTTTTTGTATCTGTGGTTTACCTATACTTGGTGACATTCTTCTTATTATTACATTGGAACATCACATGCATGTGTTTTTTACGGGACTGGTTAAAATCTTTATTATTATACATTGGAACATCACATTATGTGTTTTACAGGACTGGTTAAAATCTTTATTATTACATTGGAACATGTGTTTTACACAGGGACTGGTTAAAATCTTTAACATTGGAACATCTGTCGATTGCAAATTTTGCACGACTTTGGTTAGATTATTATTATTACATTGGAATAACTTTATCATCTGAAATCCGCATGCATGGTGATTTCTTTTGTTATTCCATTCTTTATTATACTCGGTTGGTTAAAGTTTTGACTTCTATACTCCATGAAATTAGTAGAATATCCTTGATATTTGCGCTTCATCGATATCTTTTCATGAAATATTCTTACGATCATTCTTGAATTTTACTCTCAAAAGCGGTATCATGTTGACAATTTGGACATTATTAGTTCTGGATAAATTAATTCTTGAACTTGTTTTATTGAATTCTTATATCATTGTCATCATCCTCATGTTTATATTATGTTGAAAGTCAAATACGTGCTTTTGTGGTGCATAGATGGACTTGGTATGATTATGACGAGGGATTATTCGATTGTAATCATGGTAGTAATGTTACAAATGATGTGGTAAAAGTTATCATTGGCCCGTAGTGCATTGATGGGCCGAGTTGTTGGCATGATCATGACCATTAATGAATACTACGAATGTCCTTGGGCGTAGTGCATGGATAATTTGTGGTCGTGATACTAAAGAATATCCTTGGTAGTAGTGCATGGGTGATTCGATGATGTGGATTATTTATTAAAATTTGAGTCGGTGATAAAAGTCATGAAAAACCTTTTAAATCATAAAAGATAGTAGATTTTATTCTCTACTTGACTCTTTTAATGGATTGCTTGTTCATTCTTGATTAAACTTGATGTTGTTATATTTTATCGGTTTTAACTTTGTTGAAGGCTAACGATAATTTATTACGCATTATCTTAGTCATAATATTTCTTCTTTGGGCTAGTTGAGCTCACCCTTTCTTTCTTTTTATTCTCTTGAGGAAATGAGAACATATAGAGGGGACTAGTCGGGAGCGGGTGGCGGTCGAGGAGGATAGCATTAGTAGTCCTCTTTATTACGTGAAATAGTGTGTTAATAATTGTAATGAGGACTCCTTTTGAGTTTGTATAATCTCTAGTAGACAATAATTGTATTCAAACTCACGGTTATGAATCTTTTTTGTCGTATTGTGTACCACGGCAGTTGTATTAGTAAGTTGTATTTGAATTTTTGTACCATATATATCAGCGACCCAAGATGGGTGATGTATACCTAATTTTAGGAGTATATACACATTTAACCTATACACAATATTTCCAACAAGTGAGCTCATCTACATATAACAAGTTACTTACTACTAAACTAAGTTTAGAATAATGTTAGTGCCTGGGATCAGACTCAAAGCGATTAGCTTTTAAATATAAGCATGAGAACCCTCGCTTCACGATATAATTGTTAGTTCAGGAGGCATAATAGATCTAGAAGGGGGGTTGAATAGATCCTTTTTATTTCAAATACTTTTACGGTTTATATTATTTTGTTCATAATTAACATATGACAAACATAAGAATCTTTTCAAGCGCAGCGGAATAAGTAAAAGATCCCCTTCATTGATATATCCATAATCATACATACATTGTTCGTAGAGTAAGTTTAGTTGTAAGCAGTTAAAACATACATAGCAGCTTATAGCGGTTATAGTACATAATGTAAATGACATAATGTAAAAAGACAAGGGTTTTAAGTTGTTCGGAGACTCAAGCTCCTAATCCACTCTTCCGCTTTCAACTAGCGAGGATTTCCACTAAGGAAGGCGGCAAGACCGAATTACTAAGATTCCTTGAGGCCGTGACCTTGGAACTTCAATTCACTAAGAACTCTTCAAGGCCGGTGACCTTGGGACTCCTTTAGTTCCCCTAGGAACTCTTCAAGCCAAAGAGCTTGGAACTTCGTTTAGTCCCTCAGGATAAGGACCTTACGGCCCTGCTTTGTTTAGTCCCTTCGGACAAGGACCCTTCAGGCCCTGGCTTTGTTGAGTTGTTTGTTTGTTGTTGTTGGAGTCGGTGCTGAGCTGCTAAGATGTCTTCATGCTCTGAACATCTTCTATACTTAGCAGCTTGGCTTGATCATCCTTGAAATGCAGCTGAGATGATGCTCAGCTTCTTAGGTTGCTTAACTACTCCGGATGACCCCTTGATGAACTACCTTGAAGATCATTCTCCTTGGTACTTAATGGCTGCACATGAGAGGCTTCTAAGATGACTGTAAGCACTTATGTTAGGTACTTAGAAGCTATCTCATGCTTGACACCAAGATGGCTTTTATGATCTCCCTTCTTGCTACTCGATGCCTTCCTATGATGGACTTGCTAAGATGACCATATGCTCTTCTGTATTGTACTTAGAGTCTTCCCATGATGGACATCCAGATGGCATGATGCTCTCCTTTCTCTCGACAGTTCATTACATTCTTCATGTAGTAGGGCTCTCACTTCTACATAGTAGAACTCACACTTCTACTTCTTTCTTGATCTGACTTTTGAGTGTTCTTGGTGGATCGTAGAGTGAGCCTTAGGACTCACTATCGCATGGTTAGATCATCCACCTTCTCTCCAAAACCAGCCAACTCCAAAGAACCTTTGATCTTTGAAGCTCTTCCTTATTTATACTCTTTCCCAATCCTTGGTTGGAAAGTAGCCGTTGAAGGCTATTCAAATCTCTTCACAGATCTCGAGTTTCTTGATGTAGGCGCTTGATGTGACTTGACTTGTCATACTTTTACGTACCGCTGCGGATCTCTTGTTTACTTCTACCTCGGATGTATCACTTTACTATCTTGGGCGGGTTGAAGACTTTATTTCTTCCGATTTCTTGATCGAGGTTGTCCTTTTGCATCGATGCTCTCAATAAGCACTCATGCGAATATTACCCTTCATATTGAACCGTTCATAATGCTTGGTCTTGACTATTCGAACTCTACGATTCTGATGCACGTCTTCAAAGACCTGATCGTAGTGTCTTGTTGAGTGTTGCTCGTTGACTAGTAGAGTTAACACTACGATCCTGAAAAGTGTTGCTTGGATCTTCACTGTAGAACACATCTTCCTTGTTTTGTGCAGTGCTTCAATAATTCTGTTTGCTTCGACTAATCTCAGATACTGATGGCCTAATTCCTTGCTCTGGTCCCCTTCTAAATATCAAGACACTTCAGATTTGTGGCGCGTCCATCTTGCTTTCTCCTTGTGATCTTCCGCTCACTTATCATCAATGAACTGACCCTACACTTAATCACTTTAGCCTTGTTCTTCAGAAGCTGGCCAGTATCTCGGTTCACCTTTCATCAGTTCTTTCTCTGTTTGGCAAACACTACGATCTTGGTTGCTTCCAAGATCGTTGTCTTCTGTTCACTTGATAGCTACTGCATAAGCTGACTTTCCTTAGTCAGCTTCTAAAGTCTTCTTTAGATCTCCTTGTGGAAGACTTCATCACGAATGGCCTTACACCTCAATCTTAATACTGATTGGGTTAGTGCTGAGATCTTCTGTTAGCCTACATGCCATTCGTTGAGTGCTCTCTGGTTTCCTTGGATATAGCTTGCAGCTTAAACCAGAGGCTTCGTTCCTTTGGATATTCTGGGAGTGCTCATATGTTGAGAACCGTATATGCTCTACGATTCTTCCTTGGCATTGTGAGCACTTCTTTTGAGGTCGTAGTTCTGCACTCTACGATTCAGCTTTGGCTGGTGCAGACACTACGATCCCAAGATCAGATCTTGACACTCTACTATTTCTGCCTTGCTTGTTGTCTTCATCTGATCTTTCTTGACTACGATCTCTGCATGTAATCAATAGACTCTACGAACTCAGAGTGTGATCTACGATCCTTGACTTGGCTTTGGCACCAGTAGACTCTATGACTCTGAGTGTAGTCTATGTATCTGTCTTAGCTTCGACAGATGATCGGTCGGCTCGTAGGCAGGCTGTCTCTACGATTCTGAACATGACTTCCTCAGTACACTCGATCCCGAGGAAACTCTACTCGATACACTATGATCCTTCTTCATTTTCCCTGGCAGTCTACGAACTCTGAGATCTACTATCTTGCATACTTCTATTCTGCCTCGATAGCTCTCGAGTTAACCTTGACTCACCTGGAAGACTACGACTTACAGTGCGGTGTTAAACGATCGACTACTTTATCTATTACATCATAAGATTAACCTAACAAGCTTGATCTTTCTATATTTATAGTCCTTGTACATCATTTCTTTTAAGGACTTTACAAAAGTCATTTTTTGCTTATGTAGGATCAACCTAACATATTTGATCAATTCATTCTAAGTCCTTGTACATATATTTCTATTATCTATCAAGGACTTTACAGCTTTTCTTAATGTAAGCATACTTGCATATTCATTCATATATATCATAATTAAATCATATATTAAATAGGAATATCATTCACATGTTTATTCCTGACACTTTAGTCATCTTTCTGTTAAATTGATTTTCCTTCTTCCACGTGTCCTTGGGTTTCATGAATTGTGAGGAGTGTACCTTACCTCTACTGTACCTTCCCAGTTGATTCGTAGAGTTGATATTACTCGACTCTACGATTCTTCTAGGTTGGTGAGTAGTGGATGGGTTACTCTTCTCTTTTTTGAATCACAGGCCAGCATGAGATCCTGTACTCCTTGGAGTATGGATTGAATTAGTAGAACAGGGTAGGGCTGGTTCTTCCTTCTGTGAGGATTTCACAAATGTAATGCCTCTACTAAAACTTGACGCATTACTAGTACTAGTTTCCTTTATATTTTCCGCACATGGCTCTGAGGTGGATCCCCCAAAGCCTAAGCATGTTCTGTCAGATGCACTTCTCTGACTAGAGAGCAGGGAGTCCATGGATGATGAAGATTTATTCCATGTAGAGATAGTCTTTTCTAGTTCCTCAATTTTAGAGGTTAAACTACACTCTCTTTGTGCATTGAGCTCATTGGTCCTTTTTAAGAGCTCATTCTCAGCCTCAAGTTTAGAGAGAGAGTTAGTACTTAGAAGGGTTGTTTCCAATTCTTCTTGAACTTTCTTTTTCTCCTCTTGAAGAAGTGAATAGTCTTTAGACAGAACTCTAAACCATTTCATGTATTGATGTAGATCAGATGTTATGCCATGCAGTGCAGTTCTTAAATCATTAATATCTACATCAGGAGAGTTGAAGTCAAATACCTCATCAATATTTACTTCATGTATGTTGGAGTTCTGTTTGTCTGTTGCACTTTTGGACATTAGGCAAAGATTTGCCATTTGGGGATCTTCATCATCTCCAGATTCAGGAGTTGAGTCATTGTCTGAATCACTCCACGATCCTCCAGCTACAAGGCATTTGTCTCTCTTCTGAGGCCTTTTTTGCCTTTGTATTCTTTCTTTGGATGTGATTTCTTCTTTAGCTCTTCTCTAAGAGGTTTGTTGCAGTTGGCAATGAAATGGCCAGACTTCTTACAGTTGTAGCATAGATCATTCATTTGCTCCACAGCTACTATAGTTCTTGACCTTCTTTCGCTTCTTTGGTTTTGCCTTGACGCATGAACCTTCTGAGTCTTTTCACCAGCATTGCAAAGTCCTCGTCATCATCTTCATCTTAGTCAGAGTCAATCTCAGTGTTGACCTTGGATGCACTTTCAGTTGCTTTGAGAGCAACTATAAGACCCCAACTTTTATGAATAAAGAATAATTTTTTCGAATTATATTTTTGAATATTATGGTATTGATTTGATATAATGTTATAGTTGTGGGTAATATTTATAAATTTTGCAAAGTACGCAAGTTGTTATATAATATTCGATTGGTCGGGGAATATTCGTTTTAACAGGGAATATTCATACAACGACACAATCATTGGTGGACCCCACAACGGAATTATTGTCGGATTGAGAAAACGATAAAAATACTTTATGAAAATAACTACGGAGGTGTTACTGTTAAAACTATTGAACTACCCCGGTAGTAGTAAAAGCGATGTCTACAGCGTAAGACGAAGAAGACATACCAGATTGATTATTGATGCTTTACGTGAGAAGTCACTCACCTATACTCAATTATTGCATTGTAATTGTTGCATCATATTTCTCATATTATTGATTCAATTATTGTTACAAGTATCATCTCGCATTATATGATATATTATTAAATCAATAATTGAGATTTCAAGAAAGTTATTCATATTATTATTTGCAATATTGACAATGTTTAGAAGTTACATCGAGGAGAGGTTTGGTCACCTAATTGGCATGCGCAATAAGGAGAAATCCTTATCGGAAAGCCCCCTCTTTCACAGGAACGAATTCGGTTGTTAAATATTGTGAATTATAATATTAATGATGAATAAGTTCGTGTTGATTAAAGATGAATTTTATAGTTCCATTGTGTTGGACTTGTTTATGTTAGTATAATTGATGTCTGGAGGATATATTGTTCAATTGGGTATTAGGGACACTTTTTGTGTCGGAGTACTATTCACGAGTTACTATTCATGAGTTACTATTCACGAGTTACTATTCATGAGTTACTATTCATGAGTTACTATTCACGGGGTATTATTCACCCGTAAGATATATTTATTTTCGGTCCAAATCATTTTTGGGTACAATATTATTCCATGAGGAGATGTGCTAATTTTTCAGACCATTGGTTGAAGATATAATAGTAAATCAATATGGACCGTTGTTTTAAGTTTTAATAGTAAACCAATCTGGATCGTCCGTTTAAAGTAAATCAATCTGGACCGTTCATAAGTTAGTTACTATGCAGTCCATTCTTCTATAAATAGAAGCTCATTCCTTCATTATTTCTTACAAATTCACTGAAACTCTAGAGAGAGAATTATAAGAGAACCTATAGAAAATTATTCTGCTACTTCCCTACTCTTATATTCAGTTTTTTTTTACGGTAAAGGATATTATTTGTTGTACTCGTAAGGGGTATTATTCCTTTTGTATTCATGAAGAGAGAACACATTATTCCATTATTTATTATTCATTGGAATAAACTTGTATATCTGGCTACCCTATACATGGTGACATTCTTCTAATATTCCGTTCTTTATTATTCTCGCCGAAATATCCTCACATGCATTTACGTACTGGGGACCGGTTCCATTAATTATTTATTATTCGTCGAAATATCACATTTTTGTGCGTTTATGGGACTCGGGTTCCATTATTTATTATTCTATCGGAATATCCATGTCGTGCGTTCTATTGGACTGGTTCCATTATTTATTATTCTCCGGAATATCACGTCTGCGTTTACGCTTTGACTGTGTTCCATCCTTTATTATTACGGTTGGAATAACTCGCATATGCGGCCTATCGCATGCATGGTGATTTCTTTTGTTATTTCATTCTTTATTATACTCGGTTGGTTAAAACTTTGACTTTATACCCTTGAAATTAGTGGAATATCTTTGATATTTGCGCTTCATCCAAAGATCTTTTCATGGAAATATTCTTTTGAGCATTCTTGAATTTTACTCTACAAAGCAAAGATTCATGTTGACAATTTGGACGTTATCAGTTCCTAGATAAATTAATTCTTGAACTTGTTTTATTGAATTCTTATATCATTGTCATCATCCTCGTGTTTATATTTTGTTGAAAGTCATATGTGGCCTGTAGTGCATAGATGGACTTGGTATGATTATGACCAGGAATTATTCGGTGTAATCATAACCGTAATGTTACAAATGATGTGATAAAAGTCCTCATTGGCCCGTAGTGCATTGATGGACAGTTGTTGGCATGATCATGGCCATTAATGAATACACGAATGTCCTTGGCCCGTAATGCATGGATAATTTGTGGTCGTGATACTAAAGAATATCCTTGGCCATAGTGCAGGGGTGATTCGATGATGTGGATTATTTATTAAGTCGAGTCCCAGTGATAAAAGTGATGAAAACCCTTTTAAATCATAGAAGATAATATATTTTATTCCCTACTTGACTCTTCTAATGGATTGCTTATTCCGCTGCAGTCAAACTTGATAGTTATTATATTTTATCAGTTTAACACTGTTGAAGGCTAACGATAAATTATTCTGCATTATCTTAGTCATAATATTTCTTACTGGGCTAGTTGAGCTCACCCTTTCTTTCATTGTTCTCTTCAGGAAATGAGAACGTAGCTGGGACTTGTCGGGGAACAGAGTGATGATCCTAGATGGTGCATTAGTAGTTCTCACTATTCTGTGAAATAGTGTGATAATAATTGTAATGAGGACTCCTTTTGAGTTTGTATAATCTCTAGTAGACAATATTTGTATTCAAACTCACAGTTTATGTTTTGTCGTATTGTACACAACAGTTGTATTATTAAGTTGTATTTGAATTCTGTACCATGTATTTGGCAACTCAAGATGGGTGATGTATACCTAATTTTGGGGACGTCACAGTTGGTATCAGAGCTTAGGGGTATGATCCCTAGCTAAGATGTGATAATAGAACTAGGAGGGGAGAGACGGGGAATTCCTTCGCTAGTATGACCTACCTAAGTTTTTTTTTGGTATTTAATTGGTCGGTCAGAATATAGGGATAATATGTTACATGTCAATTAACCTTTTGTTTTGTGGCAGTATCTGAAAATGACATCTGAGAATGTTGAGAATAACAATGGAGCACAGGCGACCGTTGATTCACCACATATCAATAATCAGGATAATGTGCATCAGGAAGGTGACAATCTCATGCAAATAACAACACTGACCAAATGATGAATGATGGAATGTTCAGAGGCTTTATGCAATTCATGCAACAGCAGGCGAGAGTGGCTCCTGTCCAAAATGTAGGTGGAAACACTGGAAACTCTCGGACGGTCACCGCTAAACAGTTCAAGGAGCTGGGACCACCGGAGTTTATTGGAGAGCCAAAACCACTTAAGGCGGAAGCATGGATAAAGCAGATCACCAAGATATTTAATGTCTTGGGATGCTCCGAGGAGCAAAAGGTTTCCTTTGCCGCCTTTATGTTGCGAGGAGAGGCAGATTACTCAACCTGCCGCACTGAAGATGTCTTGGGAAAAGTTCCAAGAACTATTCAACGACAAGTACTTTCCCGAAAGTATTCGTCATATAAAAGAGGTAGAATTCATCAAGTTGGAGCAAAATAATATGATCGTGTCGCAGTATGAAGCCAAGTTTGCCGAGTTGTCCCGGTTTGCGTCCCACTTGGTGGATAATGAAAAGAGAATGACGCGGATGTTTTTAAGAGGTTTAAATCCGGAGATACGTCAACATCTTATTTCTCATAAACTGTGTTTGTATTCAGATGTTATAAATAGGGCTTAGTTAGTGGAGCGCGATAACGAGTCAACGCAACTAAACCAAAGAGAAGCGATCATCGAAGCGGTGACAACAAGCGTGGAGGGAATCAACAAGCCAGAAATGGTAACCACTTCGGTGGTAATCAGGGCCAAAACAATAAGAATGGACATTTCAAGAAGAGGAGATTCAACAATGATGGAAGGACGTCAGCACCAGCACCCGTTGTTAAGGAATGAGAACGACCACCTATCATATGCTTCAAATACGGAGTGGAGGACACATCAATCCAAACTGCGTGATGCCGTCCAAAGCATGTTATAATTGTGGAAGAGAAGGTCACTTAGCCCGATTTTGTCATTCACCGAAGACAAGTTCAGCTAGGATGGAGGCACCAAAGGCCGTCCTAGAAAATTTAAAGCCGGTAGTGCAAGGGAGAGCGTTTGTTGTGACCTCCCAGAAAGCAAGGAACCCGAATGAGGTCATCACTAATAAACTTATCATAAACTCTAGCGAAGTCTATACTTTATTTGATACCGGTTCTACCCATTCTTTTATTTCTCCTACTTGTGCTCAACGATTAAATTTGACTCCGGAGAAATTAGACTTTGACTTATCTGTGGAAACTCCGTTGGGAGAAACCTTCATTACATCCAATCGTTTATAAGTCTTGTTTGGTTCAAATCCAGAACCGCACATTTACTGTCGATCTTATTTCTTTAAAAATACTTGCGTTTGACGTAATTCTAGGGATTAATTGGTTAAATACTCATAATGCAAAAATTGATTGTTTTCGTAAGGTTGTTAGTTTTCATATTCCTGATCAACCTATTATACGAATTCAAGAGACCAAACCATTAAAATCAATCACGGTCATTTCAAGCCATAAAGCTATTCGTTTATTGAAAAACGGATGTCAAGCTTTCTTAGCTCATATCATGATTTAAACACAAAAATACGCCGGTTTTGAACGATATTTCTATTGTTAATAAATTTCCGACGTATTCTCGAAGAACTTCTGGCCTACCCAGAGCGTGAAATTGAATTTTGTATCGACCTTGAACCCGGTATAAAACCCATTTCCAAAGCCCCATATCGAATGGCTCCTATTGAACTTCAGGAGTTAAAGACCCAATTGCAGGAATTGTTAGACATTGGTTTCATTTGTCCTAGAGACGTCTCCTTGGGGTGCTCTGCTCTATTCGTGAAGAAGAAAGATGGGAGTATGCGACTTTGTATTGATTATCGAGAGTTGAATCATGTCACCATCAAAAATAGGTACCCATTGCCACGTATTGATGACATGTTTGACCAGTTGCAAGGAGCCAAATTCTTTTCAAAGATTGATCTTCATTTTGGATATCACCAATTGAAGATTAGAACCGATGACATTCCAAAGACGGCTTTCGAGAACTCGCAGACGGGCATTATAAATTCTAGTCATGTCCTTTGGATTGACTAATGCTCTCTTGCGCTTTCATGGATATGATGAACCGAGTATTCAAGGAATATTTGGATCACTTTGTGGTCGTCTTTATTGATGACATCCTTATTTATTCCAAAAGTCGTGAAGATCATGAGCAACACTTGAGGCTGACACTCCAAAAGCTTCGTGAATACAAGCTTTATGCCAAGTTGAAGAAATGCGAGTTTTGGCTTGAGGAAGTAGCATTCCTTGGGCACGTAGTATCAAGTCATGGAATATCTGTTGACCCAGCAAAGATTGAAGTTATTCAAAGCTGGGAGCAACCTAAATCAGTGACCGAAGTATGTAGCTTTCTCGGTTTAGCTGGTTATTATCGGAGATTCGTGGAAGGATTTTCTCGAATCGCTACTCCATTAACTCAGCTGACTCGAAAAGATACAAAGTTCGGTTGGAGCGAAGAATGTGAGAAGAGTTTTCAAGAACTCAAGAGGAGACTCATTTCAGCACCAATTCTGACAATACCATCTGGCTCAGAGGGATTTGTCATCTACAGTGATGCTTCGGGCAAAGGGTTGGGATGTGTTCTCATGCAACATGGGAAAGTCATAACCTATGCCTCAAGACAACTCAAAGAATATGAGAGAAATTATCCTACTCATGATCTAGAGTTAGCAGTTGTTGTCTTCACACTTAAAATTTGGAGGCATTACTTGTATGGGGAGAAAGTGGAGATCTTTACGGATCATAAAAGCCTCAAATATTTCTTCACTCAAAAGGAACTCAACATGCGATAAACGACGTTGGCTTGAATCATTGAAAGATTATGATCATACTATCCAATACCATCCCGAAAAAGCGAACGTGGTAGCCGACGATTGAGTAGAAGATCATATGCAAGTCTGAGTGCGATATTGTCAACGCAAAGGCCCATTTGTGTGACTTGCAAAGGATGGAGATAGAGTTAAAAAACTCGAGGACCCATGTGATGATGGCGAATATCTGAGTAGAACCGACTTTAATTGATAAAGTTAAAGCTGCTCAAGTTACAGACCCGGAGCTGATGCATATAAGGTAAAAAGTGCAAGAAGGTGCTATACCGGAAGCAAGAATCGATGAAGAAGGAATACTTCGAGTCAACTCCGGACTTTGTGTTCCTAACTACGATTTAAAGTATAAAATCATGATGGAGACACACAACACACCGCTTTGTAATCCATCTCTGGGAGTACCAAAATGTATCATGATCTTGACATACATTTTGGTGGAGCAATATGAAGAGAGAGAGATAATGAGTTTATCTCAAGGTGTTTAACTTGTCAACGAGTCAAGGCGGAGCATCAAGTACCAAAAGGTCCATTGCAATCACTTGAAATTCTAGAATGGAAGTGGGAACACATTACTATGGATTTCGTTACCAGTCTTCCTAAGGTTTCTCAAGGCATAGATGCGATTTGGGTAATTTATTGATAGATTAACCAAGTCTGCTCATTTCTTACCGATACGAGAAACTTATACACTTGAATGTCTTGCTTGTATGTATATAAACGAGATTGTAAGACTGCATGGTATGCCAGTATCCATAGTTTCTAATCGAGACCCAAGATTCACTTCACGATTTTGGGTTAGTTTGCAAAAAGCTATGGGCACAGACTTACGATTTAGCTTGGCATATCATCCTCAAACGGATGGACAGTCGGAGATGATTATTCAAACTCTTGAAGATCTATTAAGACTCTGTGTCCTTGACTTCAAGGGAAGTTAGGACAAGTTCTTACCATTGGTGGAGTTTTCCTACAACAACAGTTATCAAGCAAGTATTGGCATGGCTCCATTTGAGGCGTTGTATGGAAGAAAGTGTCGTTCTCCAGTATATGTTGGGATGAGGTGGGTGAAGCAACATTGTTGGGACCGAAGTTGGTACGTATAACTATAGAAAAGATTCAAACGATCCGACAACGTATAAAAACTTCACAAGATAGACAAAAGAGTTATGCTAATCTTCATCGAAAGGACGTAGAATTCGATATTAGAGATCATGTGTTGTTACGTGTTGCTCCATGGAAAGGAGTTACGAGATTTGGAAAGAGAGGAAAGCTCAATCCTCGGTTCATTGGCCCATTTTTAATTCTTGAGCGAGTGGGAACTGTGGCCTATAGACTCGCCTTACCGCCAAGTATGTCTCGTGTTCATAATGTTTTTTACATATCTATGTTACGTAAATATGTGAAAGACCCAAGCCACATTATTGAGTTAGAACTAGACGAGATAGAGGAAGATTTAACGTATGAAGAGTTACCTGTTAAAATCTTAAATAAGAAGGATCATGTTCTACGCTCCAAGGATATACCTCAAGTTAAAGTTTTGTGGAGAAACCACGATGTGGAGGAAATGACTTGGGAGTTAGAATCTGAGATGAAGTCAAGGTATCCTCATCTCTTCGATATACCAGGTATGTACCCTAATTTCGATGACGAAATTTCATAAGAAGGGGAGGTTGTAAGACCCCAACTTTTATGAATAAAGAATAATTTTTTCGAATTATATTTTTGAATATTATGGTATTGATTTGATATAATGTTATAGTTGTGGGTAATATTTATAAATTTTGCAAAGTAGGCAAGTTGTTATATAATATTCGATTGGTCTGGGAATATTCGCTTTAACGAGGGAATATTCGCATAACTAAGCACAATCATTGGTGGACCCCATAACGGAATTATTGTCGGATTGAGAAAATGACAAAAATACTTTATGAAAATAACTGGTGAGGTGTTACCGTTAAAACCGTTGAACTACCCGGTAGTAAAAGTACGAGAATACGCGTAGTTTCACACAAGAGTACACTACCAGTATTGATTATTGATACTTACGTGAGAAGTCACTCGGTTATACTCAATTATTATTCATGAAGAATTACGCATCATATTTCTCATATTATTGATTCAATTATTGTTATAAAGTATCATCGCATTATATGATATATTATTAAATCAATAATTGAGACGGATGAAGTTATTATTCATATTATTATTTGCAATATTGACAATGTCTAGAAGTTCTGTCAAGGAGAGGTTTGGTCACCTAATTGCGCGCCAATAAGGAGAAATCCTTATCGAAAAGCTCCCTCTTTCCTGGGAACGACCTGGTTGTTAAATATTGTGAATTATAATATTAATGATGAATAAGTTCGTGTTGATTAAAGATGAATTTTATAGTTCCATTGTGTTGGACTTGTTTGTGTTAGTATAATTGATGTTTGGAGGATATA
This sequence comes from Panax ginseng, assembly GCA_020205605.1. Lineage (NCBI taxonomy): Eukaryota > Viridiplantae > Streptophyta > Magnoliopsida > Apiales > Araliaceae > Panax > Panax ginseng. Next base: position 77,104,181 of record CM035147.1, on the reverse strand, counting down.
TTGTTCAATTGGGTATTCGAGACACTTTTCGTGTCGGAGTACTATTCACGAGTTACTATTCACGAGTTACTATTCACGAGTTACTATTCACGGGGTACTATTCACCCGTAAGATATATTTATTTTTGGTCCAAATCATTTTTGGGTACAATATTATTCCATAAGGAGATGTGCTAATTTTTTAGACCGTTGGTTGAAGATATAATAGTAAATCAATATGGACCGTTGTTTTAAGTTTTAATAGTAAACCAATCTGGATCGTCCGTTTAAAGTAAATCAATCTGGACCGTTTCATAAGTTAATTAGTTACTATGCAGATCCATTCGTCTATAAATAGAAGCTCATTCATTCATTATTTCTTACTTAATTCAATTGAAACTCTGAGAGAGAATTATAAGAGAACCTATAGAAAAGTATTCTGTTACTTCCCTACTCTTATATTCAGTTTCTTTTACGGTAAGGGATATTATTTGTTATACTCGTAAGGGGTATTATTTCTTTTGTATTCATGAAGAGAACTTCTGTTATTCCATTATTTATTATTCGTTGGAATAACTCAGATACGCAAGCTACCCTATACATGGTGACATTCTTCTAATATTCCGTTCTTTATTATTCGCCGGAATATCCTCGTGCGTGCGTTTACGCTTTGACACGGGTTCCATTATTTATTATTCGGCCGGAATATCCTATCTGTATGCTTCACGTGGGATCCGGTTCCATTATTTATTATTCGCCGGAATATCTTGTCTGCATGCGTTCTATGCGGGACTGGTTCCATCCTTTATTATTACATTGGAATAACTGCATGTGCGATACATCGTATGCATGGTGATTTCTTTTGTTATTCCATTCTTTATTATACTTAGTTGGTTAAAACTTTGACTTCTATACCCATGAAATTAGTGGAATATCTTTGATATTCAAGGCTTCATCCAAAGATCTTTTCATGGAAATATTCTTTTGAGCATTATTGAATTTTACTCTACAAAGCAAAGATTATGTTGCCAATTTGCACGTTATCAGTTCCTAGATAAATTAATTCTTGAACTTATTTTATTGAATTCTTATATCATTGTCATCATCCTCATGTTTATATTTTGTTGAAAGTCATCTGTGGCCTGTAGTGCATAGATAGACTTGGTATGATTATGACCAGGAATTATTCGATTGTAATCATGGCCGTAATGTTACAAATGATGTGATAAAAGTCCTCATTGGCCCGTAGTGCATTGATGGGACGATTGTTGGCATGATCATGACTATTAATGAATACACGAATGTCCTTGGCGTCGTAGTGCATGGATAATTTGTGGTCGTGATACTAAAGAATATCCTTGGCCAGTAGTGCGGGGTGATTTGATGATGTGGGTTATTTATTGTCGAGTCCCGCCGATAAAAGTGTTGAAAACCTTTTAAATCATAGAAGATAGTAGATTTTATTCCCTACTTGACTCTTCTAATGGATTGCTTGTTCCGCTCTTGATTAAACTTGATAGTTATTATATTTTATCGGTTTAACCTTGTTGAAGGCTAACGATAAATTATTCTCGCATTATCTTAGTCATAATATTTCTTATTGGGCTAGTTGAGCTCACCCTTTCTTTCTTTCACTGCTCTTGAGAAATGAGAACGTAAATGGGACTAGTCGAGGAACAAGAGTGATGGTCCTAGATGGTGCATTAGTAGTCCTCACTATTCTGTGAAATAGTGTGATAATAATTGTAATGAGGACTCCTTTTGAGTTTGTATAATCTCTAGTAGACAATATTTGTATTCAAACTCACAGTTTATGTTTTGTCGTATTGTACACAACAGTTGTATTATTAAGTTGTATTTGAATTTTGTACCATGTATCTGGCGACTCAAGATGGGTGATGTATACCTAATTTGGGGGCCTCACAGCAACACCCTTATCCTTCTTTCTTCCTTCTGCTAGGGTTTCAGCTCGTTGAGTCAGCTCCAGTTCGTATGTCAGAAGGTTTCCATATAGCTGTTGAACTGTCATCTCATGAAGATTCTTTGACTCTCTAATAGTAGTGGTTTTAGCATCCCACCAGCTTGATAAGGCTCTCATTAACTTTATGATTAGATCTTTGTTTGGATAGATCTTCCCATAGGCTCGTAGAGAGTTGAGCAGAATGTTGAATCTCTCATAGGTGGCAGTGACGTTTTCTCCTTGAACATGAGCAAAAATTTCATACTGCTGTTTCAGGAGATATTGTTTGTTTTCTCTTACTTCTTCCGTTCCTTCGTCCATGATGAGTAAAGCTTCCCAAACCTCCTTCGTTGTTTTGTTGTTGACAACATTTTCGAACAGATCGTCTTCTAAGGATTGAAACAAAATGTTCTTGGCCTTCTTGTCGAGTTGGACAGCTCTCTTCTCGTTGTCAGTCCATTCTTCTTTGACTTTGATTTGTATTCTGTTTGGATCGTTTGTAGTTGGTGTAAGCTTTATTGGAATATAGGGCCCATTTTGAACAGTCTCAAATAGATCTTCATCTATTGAGTCCATGTATGCTTGCATCCGAACTTTCCAGTTTGCAAATTTATCTTTGTTGCACATTGGTGTCTTGCTGCCTCCTCCAGTCCTTGATTCGCTTGGTAAGTGTGCCATTGGATCTACTTAAGCTTTGTAGGCTGTATAATAGAACCTGCTTTGATACCAATTGTTAGTTATCAGAGGAACAATAATTATCTAGAAGGGGGGGTTGAATAGATATTTTAAAAATCTTTTCGTTTTAACTTGTTAGTTGATAATGATTAAAACTCAGCGGAATTAATATTTGTTTTAATCTCCCTTAAGATAGCGAGTTAATGATAGTGAGGCAGTTATGGCAGTTATGACAGATATGGCAGTTATAGCAAGGATATAATAGACACAGCAGTTTAAGTGGTTCAGAGCACTTAAAGCTCCTAGTCCACTCTTCTACTCCTCGAGTAGGAAATACACTAAGGATGTCTTTTACACTTTCTGAATCACAAAGATTTCTTCTAGACCAGTAGTCTAGGAACTTCTTAGTTCACTCTTGAACTCTTCAAGTCCAGCAGACTTGGCTCTTCACAGTTTATTTAGAACTCTTCAAGTCCTTCTGACTTGGAACTCTTACTTCAGTTGATTGGTAGTTGTTGAGTTCTTGATTGTTGCTACTCAGTTGCTGTTAAGCACTTATTCATAAGCACTGAGTAGCTGAGCAAGCTTTCTCTTTTTCTCAGATCGTAGAGTTGAGCGTTGGATGTTCTTGTGCATTTTTGTTCAATGCTTGCTTTATTTCTCTCATCTGCATATGATCTGCATATATGTGATCCTTGAAATTTATTCGTTGAAGCCTTTTGGTGAAGCATTAAATGCGTTTGACATTTCTGAACTTTGATGGAGATTTTTCTGCACATCTTCTGAATTGCATTCTGGCCCACTGACACAGCATATTGCTTTCTCACCTAACACCTGAAAAGGTGTTTTCCTCTGTCCTATGGTCCTTTCCCTAGCTTCTTGAATACGTTCATTTTGTTATATATTAAGGATATCTTTTATGCCGTTGGGACTGGTGAGGACTTCAACGTTTAAACCCCATTCCTTATTTGTTGGAACTTATCTTCAAGTAAAAGGTGGGGCTCGATGCTTCTGACACAATGCAAATGATACTCTACGATTCAGATCGTGGTGTTGTCACCTTGGTGCTTGGTCTGATGCTATCAAACAAGAGCACTACGATTTCTCTTAAAAGACTTGCACACTGCGATCTTCACTTGCTTGTTATTGCAAGCTCTACGTTTCCGAGAGCACACTACGATCTCTGAGTTGGTTCGACAAATGTTGAAACCACTCTACGATTTCCGAAGAGGTCCTTCAAGGCAGGCACACAACGATTCTCAAGGCTCTACGTTTCTGTCTTGGCTTTTGTAATCTTGATCAGCTTGATACACTACGATCTCTTCGAAGCCTATCTATTACTCCCTCCGTCCCAGGATAAAAGTCCTAATTACTATTTTGGGTTGTCCCATGTTAAATGTCCTCTTTCTTTTAATAACCAAACTTTTACACATATTTTCCTCTTATGCCCGTAGCATTAAATATCTCTTACTTTTCTTATTCTAATTCTCTCTCCATATTTAATGACATTATTATGGGCAATTTTATCATTTTATTCCTCTTCTTAATATGCGTGAAAAATCCACTAGGACTTTTATCCTGGGACGGAGGGAGTACATCTCAAGATCAGTCTAACATTTCTGATCTCCTTGTCTATACATTCATTTACAGAAAGATACACATTAAGAGTTTAGATCAACCTAATAATTTTGATCTGTCACTAAGTCCTTGTGCATATGTTCCTTAAAGGACTTTACATATAATCATGAGCATTTACATTTAAACATCAAATCAAAATATGTACTTTCCCAACATATTTGTCTGTAAAATAAATAATCCACATCGCCGAATTATCCATGTACTACGGGCCAATTATATTCGTTAGTATCACATCCACGAATTATTCATGCACTACGGGACAAGGATATTCGTTATTATCACTTCCATGAATTATCCATGCACTACGGGCCAAGGATATTCGTTATTATCACCAGTGGTCATGATCATGCCAAACAACAATTCATCTTTGCACCATTGGCCGAAGAGAACCCATGGTCATGATCATACCAACAACTGTCCATCAATGCACTACGGGCCAATGAGGACTTTTACCACATCATTTGTAACATTACAGGTCATGATTATACTGATACATAATTCCTGGTCATAATCATACCAATCAACAGTCCATCTATGCACTACGGGCCAAAGATGACTTTTATCACAATATAAGCATGAGGATGATGACAATGATATAAGCATCAATCAAACGAAATTAAGCATAAATATTAAAGATTTTTAATTTATTCAGAGTTTGAAAAAGTCCAAATTGTCAACATGACAACTGCTTTGTGGAGTAAAATTCAAGAATAATATTCATGTATCAAAAATAATTTGGACAGAGAAGAATCAAATTTTGTCGTGAATAGTACCCCGTGAATAGTACCCCGTGAATAGTGCCCCGACATGAAAAAATTAAATTTTAACAAGAATGTTCAGAAAAATATCCTTGTGAAACGATACTAGATGAAGCGCAAATTTTAAAGATATTCTACTAATTTCAAGGAGTAGAAGCAATACTTAACAAAATGAGTGTAAAATTCAGAATTTGAAATGAAATAATATTACTTACATACTACAGAGTATAGAAGAAAATATTATGTCTTACGAATATTGAACAAAAATAATATCCCTTACTAATATTGAACGAAAATAATATTCCTTACGAATATTAAACGAAGACAATATCCCTTTCGAATACTGAATGAAAATAATATTCCTTACGAATATTTAACAAAAATAATATTCATACGAATACGAAAAATAATATCTCTTCTGAATATGAAATAAATAATACCTCTTACCTCAAAAAGAGAGCAATTCCGACTGGTATAGCGGAGATATTCTTGAAGAAAACTTATACTATTTTCTACAATCAAAGCTTCCTTAAACTCTAAAGAAATACGTTCAATATTATAGAAGAAGAATTCTCTGATTCTTGTGTGATTTTTATTTCTAAACTGAGCATCCTATTTATAGGAGAATGACGGGATACTATTTAGGAAAAGAAATCATGGATTGCACAGTAACCTTCACGAATGCTTTTCACGGATGAAAACTTTTGAAAATTTTGATTTTACTATGCAACACTATGCAGTACTGTGCAAACAATAAAATATAATATATTCTATTTTACATAAAAAACAAAACTTATATATAATATATATATACTCCTTTTCCACCCGTGATCCCCCACCCACCCACCCACCCACCCCGACTTTCTTTATATATATATATATATATATATATATATATATATATATCAGTCGGTTATTCATTTAATATTAATTGTTGTTCATACTTTTAGCGATTTGACAACATATAGCGTCGCTAAAAGTATGTATTTACATTGTATGATCGAATCTGTCACGTCCGTCGCTAAAGAGGAGTGAGCTCGAGTGAGTTGGATAAGGGGTGAGCTTAAGATCCGAACTATATATATATATATAACATAACTGAGATAACTTTCTACCGATAATTTTGAAAAATGGGTAAGTGAAGGTTCATATAATAAGCAAAATTTATAACAAATACTTCAAAAAATACCCCTCTATTTATCTCAATTCACTTGGCTTCACTAAACACATTTTTAATAACATTTATTCATCATTAATATTATAACTCGCAATATTAATAACCAGATCATTCCCAGGAAAGGGGGAGCTTTCCGATAAGGACTTCTCCTTATTGGCTCGCAATTAGGTTACCAAACCCCTTTCCTCGACAGAACTTTCAAGTCATTGTCAATAATGCAAATAATAATATGAATAATTTTGACGTCTCAATTATTAATTTAATAATATAAAATTATGTGCAGATGATACTGTGACAATAATTGAATCAATAATATGAGATATTATGCATCAGCTACTGTTGCATTAATTGAGTATAACTGAGTGACTTCTCACGTAAGAATCAATAATCAAAGATATTGTACAATACTGTGTGCTACTATGCAACCACGCGTATTACTGTACTTTTATCACCGGGTATTTCAACAGTTAACGATAAAAGTCTTGCCGTTATTTTTATAAAAAGGTTATTTCTGTCGCTTTCTAAATTCGACAGTTATTCCGTTGTGGGGTCTACCAATGATTGTGTCGTCGTACGAATATTCCCTGAAAAAAAGAATATTCCCCGATCAAACGAATATTTTATGACAACTTGCTTACTTTGCAAAATTTGTAAATATTACTCACAACTATAACATTATATCAACTCCACACCTTATTACTCAAAATGATATTTAGAGAAAATAAATCTTTATTCATAAAAGTTGGGGTCTTACACTAGATAGATATATATATATATATATATATATATATATATATATATATATATATATTGTTATAAAATATTATAATAGATGTCTAGACTCATATAATGGATGTCTAGATTCATTCTCCCTATCTTTGATTGTAATGATTTTGAAACTCTCATTGAGTTATGAAACTCATGACCTTTGAGTTTTGTAACCTCTTAGTATTGATGTCCTTGTACCATAAATAGTAGCATTGTAAAGAGAATGGGTGAGAGACATATACAATTACAACATATATGAAATGAGAATGCTCTTCTCCCTTAATCATCATCTTTGTTTTTAATATTAGTATTCTTTTATAACACGTTATCAGCACGAATTGCTTCTCACCTTCGTCTTGAAGATAATCATATTTGATTTGAAGGATAAGGTATATTTATCTATTATATATATATATATGGAAACACAAAAAAAATTTAGCATAACATAATGCATGTTATTCCATTCATAACTTATTATTAGAATTTGTTGTTCTTGGTTCAAGCATGCTAATAACTGTCGTACTCATATGTAAGCCATCGTATCACTCTCTGTACTTGAAAAACTTATATTAATATTCCTACAGCTTCACAAAGATTAAAAATATATATTATCACACCACCCTCAAATTGTTTTGTTGTTATACTGTGAAATGTCTAATCTCAACTATTGTGTAGTGTTTTTCAATAAAAGTGTATTGTAAATTTGCATGCAACATTCAGCTTATGAGTTGCATGGTTATTCAATTGATGGGATATATTTCTTTTGGCATGATAGCATATTTGATATATTTCTAATGATCTTTTAAAATATTTATTTTTGGCATGATAGCATATTTGATATATTTCTAATGATCTTTTGATATATTTATTTTTGACTTGGTAGCATATTTGATATATTTCTAATGATCTTTTTGATATATTTTTGTATGAAGTTGCGATGACAAATATGCTTAGTAGTATTGGTTTGTTATTTAGTTTTAGTGGACAAATTTTATTTCGTGTTTTACTGCATTTCTATAAATTGTTTCATTACAATTAAATCTGAACATATATAATTATTTAATTTGGTGGAGAATATGTTTAGTTATTTGAATTTGTTATTCTTGATTTATATCGAGCAAGAATTATTTGTCATGTACTCTTAATGATGAGATTCATCTAAAGGCAAAGAACTTTGGAGATATAATTATAGTTGACAATCATGTATCCCTGCAAGATCATGCAAAATTAATAATTTTTATTCGCTATCATCTCCATGAAAAAATTAAAATATGAGTAAATTACAGTAAAAGACTCACTTGTCTTATGAAATGATTTTAAAGGAAAGATATGAGAATCAAAAAAATTTTATTTCTCCCAAAAGCTCGTTATAATTGGTTGCACCTGAAGTTGCAAGATTTTAAAAGTGTTGAGTGAGAACAATTCTACATTTTTTTTATAAAAATAATCTCACTATTAAAATTATGTGAAAAAATACTGATGAAGACATGTTAGAGAAAATATTTATTATATTTCATGCCTCGAATATGTTCCTGCAGCAGCAATATCGAGAGCGTAAGTTCGCAAAATATTCCCTAAAGCGATAAAGAAAACTATATTCCCAGAAGTGATATTATGTCTTCTAGCGACTGTACAAAATAATGAGTTTTTGCTGGAAAAAAAAAAAACTAACAATCTCGCCCAACCGATTCTACTACATTCACTGAAGTGAATGGAACCTCATTTAATAATTATAAAGAAAATTATGGTTGTGGTCGTGGGCGTGAAAAGAACAATCAATATAAAAAAGGGAATGTACCCGTCGTACTCCAAAACATTTGGTAGATTTGTACCAAAACTCCATAAAAGAAAAGGAAATGAAATTGAAATAAATTTTATTGATCATAATTATCCTGAAGATCCCATGAATTATTTTGACTTTCAAATGGAATGGAAATAACTAATTTTGATATCTATGATTTCCTTGATGATGTTGATAGAAATGTTTATACCAATTAATTATTTTTATTTCATTATATTATGACATTATAATAAGTATTTTTATTTATTTTATTTATGCTTCAAGTAATAAAGTTAAATTTATGTTTTGCATATATGAAGTTGTATGGACCAAAAGCTCATCAAACTCAATTAAAGGCTCTCGAAGAGCGATTATAATGTTGTCAAAGGGTACAAAATTTTGTATTGATGATTCTTTATATTATTCTGAGACAAGCAGAAATTTGCTCAGCTTTAAGGATATACGTTATAATTGTTATTATATTAAAATCAATAACGAAGGCAGTGAAGAATTTCTTTATATTACTTCAATGGTATCATGCCAGAAGCTCATATTAGAAATATTGTATATTTTCTCTTCTAGGCTATATTATACTAAAATGAGAATAGTTAAAACAAATGTTGTAATACACCAGAAATGTTCGGATCCAAATATTTTTATGATTTGGCATGATCATCTAGGCTCAATAATGATGCATTGAATTATTGAAAACTCCCATAAACATCCCTTAAAGAACCAGAAGATTCATTTACCTGTTGATTATATCAAAGTAAATTAATTACCAAACTATCACATTTAATTATTGTTATTTGGTGTTCATCTTTCTAAGAAAGAATTCAGAGTGATATCTTCAAGGTATATTTTGAGGATTGTTATTTTAATGAAACAGTCTTCCCACCATTAGGGGGAGAAAAATCGTTGCTTGAAGCACGACATGATATCGTTGCCTGAAGCACGATGGGAGATTAATTGGAACGTTTCAACGTTTTTTAAATCTTTATATTGATCCTCGCACAAATCAATGTGAACTAGAAGTTCAAAAGATTATTCATTTGCAATGAATTGCAAATCAATTACCAGAATTATTCACCGATAATAAGAAAATAGTGATATCTCACATTCTAGCTGCTAATACTCTAACAGGGATTGAAGTCCCTGTAGGACAATCAGTTTATACAGCAACAAATGAATCAAAACCATACCTGAAGCGTGGAAGAACTATCGGTGTTAAAAAAATAAAATTTCCCAGAAGAAAAAAGTACAAGAAAAACAAGTTGCAGCCTATAAAGAGGCTATACTCATGAAACATGCTACAAAACTTATCGATATATCCAAAACTTATGAACAAAAATCTCCTGTAAATAAAACTCTTGAAGAGTTATCCCCTGAAGAGGATCAGGTACCTGAAAATAACGAGATTTCAATACATTATGTATATACAGGAGACGTATATATTGGATAGAAATAAAATTGTTGTCGACAACATAATTTCATATAAAGTTGTTCTTGATATTACCAGAAGTAATGATCATGAATATGAACCACAAATCGTTGACGAATGTAGAAATATTTGGCCAATGTGAAAATAGGCGATTCAAGTAGAATAAATTCACAAAATAAACGTGAAGTTTTTGGACCTGTAGTCCGGACACCTAAAGCTGTGATGCCTGTTGAATACAAATGAGTACTTGTACGAAATAAGAAAAATGAAATTATATGGTACAAAGCGCAACTTGTAGCACAAGGTTTCTCGCAGAGACATGATGTTAATTATGAAGAAACATATGCTCCTATAATGGACGCAATTACATTCAAATTTTTAATTAGCTTGGTAGCAAGAGAAATTAATGGATGTTGTTACATCATATCTGTATGGATCATTAGATAATGATACCTACATGAAAATCCTTGAAGGATATAAAATGTCTGAAGCATATAATTCTACATCTCGAAGTATGTATTCTATCAAGCTACAAAGATTTTTATACGAGTTAAAGCAATCCAGATGCATATTGTGGTATAATTGCCTGAGTGGATATCTTTTGAAATAAGGATTTGAGAATAATCCAATTTGTGCATGCATTTTTATCAAAAGATCATAATTTGGATTTGCTATTATTTATTGATGAAAGATCTTGCTCTAGAAGAGTCGACAAAACAACAAATTTAAGATGAAAGATATTGATAAGACAAATTTTTGTCTTGGCTTACAAATTGAACTATGGAATTCTTGTTCATCAATCAACATACACAGAAAAAGTCCTGAAGTAACTTTACATGGATAATGTTAATCCTTTGAGTACTCCAATGATGGGTTGGTCACTTGATATCAAGAAATATCCGTTTTGACCATAAGAAAGTGATGAAGAAACTTTTGGTCTTGAAGTACCATATCTTCGTGAAATTGGTGTTTTGGTCCTGAAGTACTATATCTTAATGTAATTAGTACTTTGATGTATCTTGCAAATTTGACAAGACTTGATATAGCATTTGCAGTTAACTTACTAGCAATGTATAGTTATGTACCAACTCGAAGACATTCTAATGAAATTAAACATATTTTATGTTATCTTCGTGAGACTATTGATTTGGGATTATTTTATCCAAAGGGTGATAGAAGCAAACATATTGCACCAAATTTATTTTATACACATGAGCCCCCATAAGATTGGCATATTGATATCAAGCATATATGATCATGTGATAATTTGGTTGATATATTCATTAAGTCATTACCAACTACGATTTTGAAGAAAATGGTGCACAATATTGACATGCTTCAACTTAATGATATTTTTACCATGAACAATAAAAATTCTATGTACTTATGAATGGGAGTAAAAAGGATATGTGTTGATTATACTCTTTTTCCTTCGCTAAGGTTTTTTTCCACTGGGTTTTCCTTTGCAAGATTTTAATGAGGCAATCCCAAGGCACTTGAAGTTATACAAGAATATTGTACTCTTTTCCTTCGCCAAAATTTTTTCCCACTGGATTTTTATTTGATAAGATTTTTAATGAGGCATATTCTTAGAAAATTGCTACAAAAGAACTCCATCCATTCTGTATGAAGACAATGTTGCAAGTATAGCTCAATTAAAAGGAGGATACATCAAATGAGATAGAACAAAACACATCTCATCGAAATTTTTTTTCACATATGACCTTGATAAGTGTGGTAACATTGATGTTCAACAAATTTGCTTAAAAGATAATCTAGCAAATTTGTTCACCAAAGCATTACCAACTACAATGTTTGAAGTTATTGCGTCACAATATTGGATTGCGACAGCTGAAGGATTTAAGGATACATTCATGAGGGGGAGTTAATATGTATTGCACTCTTTTTCCCTTAACCAAGGTTTTTTTTTTCATTGGGTTTTTCCTGGTAAGGTTTTTAATTAGGCAACTTTCAATATGTATGACTATACAATAGACATCTAAGAGGGAGTGTTATAAAATATTATAATGGATGTCTAGATTCATTCTCCCTATCTTTGATTGTAATGATTTTGAAACTCTCATTGAGTAATGAAACTCCTATTAAGTTATGAAACTCATGACCTTTGAATTTTGTAACCTCTTAGTATTGATGTAATTGTACCATAAATAGTAGTATTGTAAAGAGAGTGGGTGAGAGACATATACAATTACAACATATATGAAATGAGAATGTTCTTCTCCCTTAATCATCATCTTTGTTCTTAATATATATTAGTATTCTTTTTATAATATATATATATATATATATATATATATATATATATATATATATATATATATATATATATATATATATATATCGAAAAGGAAACTACCAACTTTATGTTTGTCATGTTATTTTAAAAGATTTTATTAATGACAATTTTGACATTCACAATTTTTATTAATCAAAATTACGTCATATTAAGTGCAGAATATACATAAATTTGTGTATTTAAGACACATATATATTTTTTCTATATATATATATATATATATATATATATTATTTTTTCCTCGTTTTTTTTGTTCTTTTTTAATTACTTTTTCATCTCAAATTATTAACGCCTCGTTAGGACATATGTACGGAATCCAGATACCGCGTAAATATATATTACATCTTCTCCTAGAAGCTTTACATTCTCTCTTATAGTTCAGGCCCATGTGATATTGTTATTGGGTTCGCATGAAAAAGGCTGTTGATTCTCAATCGCTTTCTCAATTCGCTTTGCGGAGATCTAATCTAAAGGCGAAATCTGTAATTCCCTTTTCTTTTTAGTTGTTGCTAATTTTCTCATTTTCTCATTTCCCCCATATTTTTGAATGTTTATATCTAGAATTTTAAGCTTTATTTCAGCTCATTGAGATACCAGTTATTTAGGGGTTCTTTCTTTTTCAATTGCTTCTGTTGTATATTGATCATGAAATGTTTATGTTTAATTATTAGGTTTAATTTTAGAAGCAGTTGCATTTGCACACCTGTATTCCAGAGTTTCAAGGGCAATTCAAGTTTGAAGCTTTTTCTAGTATTTTTAGGGCTTGGTCTGTATACCCATTTGGTCTGAATACCCATTTGTTTGTGTTGGGGGTTTGCTTTGATTGAGAAGGTGTAATTATATCTTCAATATTTGGGTTATTTTGCTTTGTGTTCTAGAGCTTTTTGGAGTTTGCGGTTTTGGCAAATGGAGAAGGATAAGTCTCCAAACATTGGTGGAGGTTTACTTCCTCCTTCAGGGAGGTATTCGGGTTTTCTGCCTCCTGGTAATGTTTTCAATGTGAAATCCGAGCCATCAGAGTCAACTACATTGCCTCCATTGGGACCTGGGAGTACTTCGGAATCTGGTCGATTTGGTCATGGGATGTTGTCAGATTCTAATCGCTTCAGTCATGATATAAACCGAATGCCTGATAACCCACCAAAAACTTTGGGCCACCGACGAGCTCATTCAGAAATTCTTACTCTGCCGGATGATATTAGCTTTGATAGCGATCTTGGTGTTGTGGGTGGCTTGGATGGACCTTCATTGTCAGATGAGACTGATGAAGATTTGTTTTCAATGTATCTTGATATGGATAAATTTAATTCTTATTCTGCAACATCTGTCTTCCAAATGGGTGAACAATCTTCTGCATCAGGCCCATCGTCCACTCAAGCTCCAGCTTCAGGAGCAACTATTCCTCCAACTGAGAATGTGGTCCCTACCTCTAGTGAACGACCGAAAATTAGACATCAGCATAGCCAGTCCATGGATGGTTCCACTACAATCAAGCCAGAGATGCTCATGTCGGGTACAGAAGACATATCTTCAGTTGAAGCTAAGAAATCTATGTCTGCTGCTAAGCTTGCCGAGCTTGCTCTTGTTGACCCAAAACGTGCCAAGAGGTAACTTTTTAAATTGATGATTATGTTATTTATTAATTTACTCGGTGATAAAATAAGCTCGTTAGTGCTATGAAATTATTTTGATAGTATCTATAATTCTATATTACTTTTGTATCATACTTTTTTCTTCCCTTTTTATTTTGTTTTATTTTAAATTTATTTATTCTGTTCCTTTGTGCTGAGTTGAACTAGTATTTGGTTAGTGAGTGGTACCTTTATTTTGTTGTGAATTTGTGATTGTAATTGGCGTCTTTCTGTGGGTTACTCTAACCAATGTTTCCACAATTCTCTAGTTAGTGTGTGAATCACTATCATTACAACTATTTGCTAGTTTATTTGGGTGCAAACCATTATCATTACAGCAATACACTAGTTAGGGTGCATTGTAAAAACCACGATCCAGTTCACTTGTTCCAGTTGGTTGTAAGTTGGTGATCTGAATTGCTGAAGTAGGAGACCCTTATAACTAGTTGTTGAAAAAAATTTCATGTAGAAAGTCAAACCTTTTGCTATGCCACATTTTATATATGTTTTTTTATTAAAAGAAAATCTTAGAGACGAAGACAATTTGTTTGCAGCGCCATTCTACCATATGGTTTGAAGTTTGTACTCTTTGATCGACCACAATAAAAATACTTCACAGTTACTGTATTACAGCAGAAGAGAGAGAAATAGAAGGAATATATGGTAAAGAGAGGACGAGATGGAATTCAAATAGGAAATTATAGGGAGGGGGGGAAATATGAGTTTTCCTGTTTGGAAACTGAAGTGTCGATATTCAACCAGGAAATAAAAGAGGCAAAGAGAAGATATGGAAACAGATTGGTACTTTTTTTTCTTTTCTTTTTTTTGAAACTGAATCATTTGTTGGAATACAAGTCAAATCATTTTATGCATTTTTTTTCTCTCTCTTTAAACGTGTATTGGTGCAAATCGGGTGGAAAGTATAATGAAGGGATCCGGGTCTTATATAACATATCTTAATTTTTTGGTAGTAGTCATGGTCAAATCACATAACCATATTAATATTTTTGCTATATAGCATAGTTCCTCATGTAGAAATTGTGCAGTATATACATGTAAGTATACATATGTCTATTATATGTGCACATTCTACACTAATATTTATTCCCCTAATAAGCTTATTGCGTTCGGAATAAGCGTATTGCTTCCAGCTAATTGTATTGAGTTCCAGCTAAGCATATTGCGTCCCGACTAAGCGTATTATGTTCTGACTAAGCGTTTCAAATAAGTCTACCCTCATGCACCCCGTTCAGTACCAAGTAGATAGGTGTTCCTCGTAATACTAAAAACATTTTTTTTATATATAAACATAGTTTTCTCTTTAAACTGCATAGATGTTTTAACTTCTATATTCCTACTTGTTCAGCTTCGTTCAATCAAACAACATTAAAGCAAGAGAAGTGGCATTCGTCCACTTACATACAGAACACTAATCCAGGAAAGAACAAGACCGAGTGAAAGTGCGAAAGAAAGCTAAACCTGTAACAGGTAATGGAAATGCAATATGTTAACTACATGCTGTAACAATCTATACAGGGAATAAAAGTGGTTATTTGCCTCAAAATTAAGTAGACAGGGAGCATATAGGAGTAATACTTCCCTTCATTTTCAAATAATTATAATTGTGGATAATGCAAAAATTAAGACAAAGTGATCCTGTGGTACCAATTATGATGATGTCAAGGAGGTTGGAGGCAAAGAAAAAAGACCATTAAAGACACCTGGAGAGTGCTGTTTTAACTTTTAAATGATAGCCAGTTTACATGAAGAGAGATTTAGTCCCTCATAGTGTTTGGTAAACGATAGGAAGGAACATAAAAGCCAGTTTTGGGAAGGTAGATCAGGGCCACTCTTTTCGTGTGCCTTTTTTAGGGGCTTCTTTTTGGGATTCATTGTGCATTTTTGTGGATTTATTTTTTGAGAATTTGATCTATGGATCTAATATTAGGTATTTTTTTGAGGTTCCTTATATTCAGACTTTAGAATTTGATCTATTGATCTAACACTATTCCTATTATTTCCGTTCACAATCTTTCATTATTCTGTAACCTTCTGAGATGGTCTATTACAGCATTTAGAAGATTCAAGTATAGTGAAGCACCCTATAACCATCTATATAGGCCAAGGAACTTAGCAACCTCGCCAATCCATTTTGAATATATTGTTAGTCAATACACTGATATATAACATGCTGTAGTCGGTAGACTGATAGTAAAGGAAACATCATTCTCTGTTCTAGTAGTTGCAAATAGGAACTACATAACTAGATTGAGAAGTTTTTACAAGTAACGTGGTACAATATGCAGACCGTTATATTAAGCGGAAGAGGAATGAGAACAGAAAATGCTATTTGGTATGGAATTGGGTATTGTTGGGGGGCGGGTAGGGTTCTTTTGAACACTTGGTATGGCAAACACTTGCAATAAACATGCACATTTAATAAACATGCAAGTATATTATATACAAACTTTTAACATAATGAAATGGTGTATAAAGCAGAAGTATTAAAACGCTATGAGTTAAGCCATAATGGTGACTGGAATAATTGTTTTATATATTGTATAATACTTATATACATGATATAAGTATACGCGGCTAGAGTTTTTGAATGAGCAATTTAATTTTCAAGATGGTGTTAGTTATTCACTTATTGAGGAGAAGGTAAGAAAGTATAGGTTGAGCAATTTAACTTCAGCATTTAGATGCTCCAATGAGAAGAGGATTTAGAGAAGTCTCGTTTCAAGAGGATTGGGAGAAAGTAGTTCAAACTTAAAAGAGATTTGAAGGAGAGGCAGATAAATGAGGATGTGACCTATGATAGGAACGAGTGGAGAAATGGAATATGCAAATTAGAGGCAGAGTAGGGTGTTACAACTTTTGTTGTTTTTTATGTTTTTCCTTTCCTCCAATTTTCCCGTTTGTTTTCATATTCCCGTTTTAGTTTTATATGTGTGTTCATAATTTTTTTAAAGTTATTTTTTCTCTTGCATTTTATCTTTTTACTATACTTAATTATTATTTTTGTTTTTGCTTTTCTTTGTGTATTACTTTATTATTATTATTATTTATATTGTCTTTATACTTCCTCGTCATATTTGATTCATTTGCTGCCTAACCCCCCCACACACACACACACCATAGAAGTCAAAGGTGCGCCTTATACTTTTTCATTGGAAAAATCAAGACTGATTGTCATGTGTCTCCTTTCAAGTCACGAAATATTCTCTTTGCGTATCACAAAGCTCTGCTGGGTAGATACATCATGCAGGCTCTGCAATTTAGCTCTCTTCTTGTTGGCTTCTCTCCCTTGATT
The DNA here is from genome assembly GCA_020205605.1 of Panax ginseng. Taxonomy (NCBI): domain Eukaryota; kingdom Viridiplantae; phylum Streptophyta; class Magnoliopsida; order Apiales; family Araliaceae; genus Panax; species Panax ginseng. The sequence continues at coordinate 77,086,745 of CM035147.1, read as the reverse complement.
TTTATGGCAGGTTATCCATGGTCTTTAGGTTTCATTTGGGCTAGTGGTATAACTGTTCCTAAGATGTAGAACTATCTTATCTTAGGCCCTGTGTTACTCGGACTCGCGGGTACGGGTGCGGGATTCGTACGGGATTCGGCCACATAAATTCGGATACGGCTGTTTGGGAAGAAGAGACGCGAGAGGAGGAAGAAGAAGAGAGGAGCCGTCTGTTCGACAGAAGAAGAGGAAGCATCTAATCCATGAAAAATTACAATTAGGTACCCCATAGTTTTTTAAAAATTTTAATTTAGTCCCTCATGTTTTCTGAAAGTTCAAAATAGCCTCTGAAAAACTACATATCAGTCCCTGTAGTTTGTTTTTTTTTCATTTCTGCCCCTGTTTTTTTTAATTTCTGCACTTCAGTCCCTAGAGCAAAAAAACTTGGTGATATATATTGAAACATTATTGTTAAAAAATCATAACATACCGTATCTCCGCACCCGTGTCCAAATTCGGATCCATATCCGTGTATCCTCTATTTTTTGACTTCTCACGTGTCTGACACCTAGATTTGTACCCGCACCCGACATCCGCACACGAGTCGACATCCGCACACGAGTCCGAGTAACATAGTTTAGGCCAGACCCAGAGAATAGGTCATCAAGCCTTCTTAGTGTCAATTACTTGACGTGTGCATTTAGTAGAAGAATGGTACAGTTTTTCTGTTTTATTAGGACATGGATCTGTTTTGTAGTATTTTTTTTATTATATATATATATATATATATATATATATGTATATAAATGTATATATTTTTATTGAAGCATCCATTCATGCTATCTATTTATCTGTCTCTCTCTTGGCTATCAATGTTTGGACTCTTTATATCTTTATGGTATCTGTAACTTGCATAATTTGACATGTATAAATTTCTTTCTCTGCAACGAAATAGGATATGGGCAAACAGGCAGTCAGCTGCAAGGTCAAAAGAAAGGAAGATGAGGTACATAGCTGAGCTTGAGAGAAAGGTCCAGACTCTGCAAACAGAAGCAACGTCTTTGTCTGCTCAATTGACCCTGTTGCAGGTAATGTCCTCATTTTATACTTGCTGACAAGAAATCAGATCTACATTTGTTTATATTGAGAATTTGGCTTGGTGTTTAGACGAAGACATGCACATGATATATATATTTTCTTTTGATTTTTTTATCCAGAGAGATACAAACAGCCTGACTGCTGAAAACAGTGAATTGAAACTGTGGTTGCAGACAACAGAACAACAGGTTCATTTGCAAGACGGTAAGGGTCCGACTCTGAATTGGCGATATTTGGACTTTATGATTTTTATCAATACTCTACTTTCTCCTTCCATCTGTTTTTTTATTTTTTATTTTTTATTTTTTATTTTTTATTTTTTACTCCTTTGTTTTGTTCTACTGAGGGATAATTTGTAAGATGTTTAGCCTTGGATGAGAAATAGTTGGCTCGAGTACACACCTAGGAACACAAGTTAACTGAGAAATGATGCAGGGCGTAGTAAATTGGAGATTAAACAAGAGTGAATATTTTCGAGTTGTTCTGTAAGAGTGTCGCTACCACCTAAAGCAATCCTATTAGAAGCTTATATATTCCCATTTCTGGAATTTTTAATTAATCAAAATGAAAATCTTCCTATGCAGTTTTCATTAATTCTGACGTAATACTTCAGACCCAAAATATCTTGTGAAATCAAAAGAGACGATTTTTGAGAGTAAAAGAGAGAAACATGGTGGTGGAGTAGGTATTAATGGGCTTGAAATCACTTGCCTATCTACCACTTATTGGTTTACATACTACACATACCATTATTATCAATATTATCTGGCTCCCCAGTTATATCGGTAGCTTAATTTACCCCATTTTTAAACGAGCAAGGAGAATTTCATATGGATCTAAAATACTGTTACACTGTTACTAGTATATCCTGTATTACAAGAGCAGATTGGTTAAAGTTAATAGGTGTTTGGTTTACTCTTGTCGTTAATCTCGTAAATGCTGAAATTAATATGTCCCAACTCCAATACTTGCAATATCTATTACAAGAGCATGTGGTTTATTTATGTTCTTCTGCTTCTGTTTCTGCCTTGTAGCATTAAATGACGCACTGAAGGAAGAGATCCAACACCTGAAACTACTAACTGGCCAAAACATCACAAATGGCGGGCCCATGATGAACTTTCCTTCTCCATATGGAACCAATCAGCAATTTTATTCAAACAACCAGGCGATGCACAGAATGTTAACTGCACAGCAGTTTCAGCAGCTTCAAATCCATTCTCAGAAGCAGCAACAATTGCATCAGTTTCAGCAGCAACAACTGCATCATCAGCAGCAACAACCTCAGATGCAGCAGCAGGAACAACATTCGTCTCATAGTGGAGACTTGAAAATGAAAGGTTCCTCGTCGTCTACAAGCGTGGGCGAAAGTTCTTCCGACATCAGCATGCATGCTGCAAAGGATTAAATAGACATTTAAGTGTTAGTTGTCAGGTAAAATATTGGTTGCATTATGTTGTTGGTTAGATCAGCTTTATTCTATGATTTAGTTTAGATTCATCATGTCATATTGTTTTGTAGGCAGTCAAAATCTGAATTAAAGATCAATTTGTTGGTGGGTTTATTCTTTTACGCTAAACTTGTCCGGAGTATGAATACTGAATGTGTTGCTTGGATCCAGCATCCTTTTGATTTTGCCTCTTACCAGTTCTCACCAGTCCTAAAATGTTTGTCTTGAACAAAATATTTCTACCTTAGGAATGAAATATTTATACTAAGTGCAAAAAAATTCTAGTATATGAAAAAGTTAAAACGAGAAAAGAATTGTTGGATCTCAGGCGTGGAATTGGGTTTTAAAAGAAAAAATAAAAATCCACCTTTGATTTGAGTTATGAAAAGAGTCCTCTGGACAAAACACAGGAGCTTCTCTGTTTTCACTTAAAGGAGATAGGAGTCTTTAGGAGTCAACCAAAGAGTACGAATTTTTGTTTCTCGACTTAGCCTTAGGGCCTAGTGGTCAACAAATTATATTATTTAAGTTCTAATTTCTAGCGGATGATGAGTCCAGATTTTTAATCTCGTCTGTTCATAATTATAATGAAAAGTAGATATGATATTTGCTAATTTTTGATTCACAGCAAATACATATTATGAATTATTATTCATATATATATATATATATATATATATATATATATATATATATATATATATATATATACACACGTGTGTATATATGAGATCTATTCCACAATTGAGAGTATTATTTTAACTAGTTGATCTCTGATCGTCCATTGTAAGATCTTAAGAGGTGAGAATGAATAAGACAGGGGCCTGACTGCTAGTAGGACATGCGGTTAGTGCAACTTTCATTAGCGGCCGAAATAATGACTATTACTAATAATTATTATTTCCTCATTTTGTCTTTTCAAACTGGACGCTAGTAGGACCTGTGGCCAGAATACAAGAAAAAAAAATGGATTGGTCGCAGGTCCTACGAGCGACCAGTTTGAAAAATCAAAATATTGACTATTACACTGTGAATGGAACAAAGAAGTAATATATTTAGTATACTCCAATATATCAACAAAATAATAGGAAGAAAAAAATATCAAACTTAGAAAGTGTATAAATTCTGTAGTTAGTAAAGGAGAAATAATAAATATTATACCTACCATTTAGCGTCTCTATTTCTCCTTTACTAACTACATAATTTATATACTTTTTAAGTTTGATATTTTTTTTCTTCCTATTATTATATTGAGATATTGGATTACACTAAATATATTACTCCTATGTTCCATCCTGAGCGTAATAGTAGATATTTTGGCTTTTCAAACTGACCACTAGTAGGACCTACGACAAGACATATCTCTTTTTTTTTTCTTGTATTCTAGTCGAATGTCTTGCTAGCTGCTAGTTTGAAAAGCCAAAATGAGGGCATAATTGTAAGACCCCAACTTTTATGAATAAAGATGAATTTTCTATAAATATCATTTTTGAATATTATGGAATGAATTTGATATAATGTTATAGTTGTGGATAATATTTATAAATTTTGCAAAAGTACATGCAAGTTGTTATATAATATTTGATTGCCTGGGAATATTCGTTTTAACAGAGAGAATATTCGCACAACGACACAATCATTGGTGGACCCTACAACGGAATTATCGGATTGAGAAAATGACAAAAATACTTTATAAAAATAACAACGGAAGTTTTACCGTTGCTCTGTTGAAACACCGGTGTTAAAAAATGCGATGTCTGGCGTGGTTGCATAGTAGCACACGGTATTGATTATTGATGCTTACGTGAGAAGTCACTCGGTTTTTGTTCAATTATTGCTACAATAATTGCTTTGATAAGATCTCACGTTATTTGATTCAATTATTGTCAATATTTTATATATTATTAAATCAATAATTGAGATGACAAAGATATTAATACTATTATTTACAATATTAACGATGTCTAGAAGTTATGTCAAGGAGAGGTTTGGTCACCTAATTACGCGCCAATAGGGAGAAATCCTTATTGGAAAGCCCCCTCTTTCGTGGGAACGACCTGGTCGATTAATATTGTAAATTATAATAATGATGATAAAGTTTGTTTTTTTTTTATATAAAACAGAATACTTTTATAAAGTTATTTATTTTATTAGATTTTAAATAGAATATATTATATTTTATTATGTATAGTGTTTGCATAGTAATTTTTTTTTATATAAAAGCAGAATACTTTTATAAAGTTATTTGTTTTATTAGATTTTAAATAGAATATGTTAGTTCTAGTAGGCACAATAGTTATCTATAGAGGGGGAGGGGGAGGGGGAGGGGGAGGGGAGGGGGTTGAATAGATATTTAAAAATCTTTTCGTTTTAAACTTGTTAGTTAATGATGATTAAAACTTAGCCGAATTTATGTTTGTTTTAATCTCTTTTACAAAGTAGTGGAGTTATAAGAGTGAGGCAGTTATAGTAGTTATGGCAGATATAGCAGTTATAGTATGAACGTAAAAGACACAGTCGTTTTAAGTGGTTCAGAGCACTTAAAGCTCCTAGTCCACTCTTCTACTCAACAAGTAGGAAATCCACTAAGGATGTCTTTTACAACTTCTGAATCACACAGATTCCTTCTAGAATCAAAGAGCCCAGGAACTTCTTAGTTCACTCTTGAACTCTTCAAGTCCAGCAGACTTGGCTCTCTTACAGTTCACTTAGAACTCTTCAAGTCCAACAGACTTGGTACTCTTCTTCAGATGATTGGTAGATGTTGAGTTCTTGATGGTTGCTACTCAATTGCTGTTTAAGCACTTGTTCGAAAGAACTGAGTAGCTGAGCAAGCTTTGCGATTTCTCAGATCGTAGAGTTGAGCTTTGAGAGTTGTTCACATTGTTTGTTCAATGCTTGCTTAGTTCTCTCTCATCTGCTTGATTTGCATATATGTGATCTTGAAAACTATCCGTTGGATCCATCCGTTGAAGCATTAAATGCGTTTGACTTTTTTCGTTCTTTGATGGAGACATTTACGCACATCTTACGAATCGCATTCTCGCCCATCGACACTCGCAGATCGCTTTCTCACCTAACACCTGAAAAGGTGTTTTCCCCCTTACCAATGGTACTTTCCTTAGCTTCTTCAATACGCTTCTTTGTTGCATACTAAGGATATTTCTTATGATTTTGGGACTGGTGAGTACTGCAGCGTTTAGAATCCATTCCTCTTATGTTGGAACCTATCTCCACACAAATCATGAGGCTCGACGTTTTTCGACACAAGCGGATGATACTCTACGATACGGATCATGGTACTCTACGATTGGATCGTGGTAACTTGTCGTCTTGATGCTGGTGCGATCTATCATCGGTAGAGAGCACTACGATTTCTCTTAAGTCTTTGCACACTACGATCTTCGCTTGCTTGAGTTGTAAACTCTACGTTTCCGAGAGCACACTACGATCGTAGACTTGTAAATTCCACGTTTCCTACAGCACACTACGATTGTTGACTTGGCTCGACAAACGTTGGGACCACTCTACGATTTTCGAAGAGGCCCTGAAGGCGCGGCGCACTGCTGCGATCTTTGAAGCTCCACGTTTACGCCTTGACTTCTGCAATGTTGATCAGATTGATACACTATGATTTCTTCGAAGCCTATCTATTACATCTCAAGATCAACCTAGCAGCTTTGATCTTTCTATCTATACATTCTATTACAGAATGATACACGTTAAGAGCTTAGATCAACCTAACAAATTTGATCTATCACTAAGTCCTTGTACATATATTACTTGAAGGACTTTATAAATAATCATGAGCATATACATTAAAACATCAAATCATAATATGCATTCTGCCAACAATCTCCCCCTATTTGATGTTGACATAACCAAGGAGATTTGTTGTCATGATTATTAGTGTCTAGATGCATTTGCAGGAAATTTAAACATGACTTAGTATTTCAGTGAGCAGCTAAAATTTCTAGATAATAAGCATGAATTTATTGATGTTCAAGAAATATTGCATTTTAGCTTTACATCAATAAGAATTTAAAGTTTCAACTTATCTCTATTTCTTTGACCTTTTCCTTGGAGGATTAGCATACTCCTCAGCCCTTCTTTTCCTGCTAGCTTCATCCCTTCTAGCTAACTCTTCCAGCTCACTTGGGCTTACTATCGGGTTGTGATCATGCCTATTCATGAATGCTGGATCTCCAATTGGCATTCTTAGGCCTGTGGTGGTCACATTTGGTCAGCTGGTAGTTGGCCCTTGACTTCTTAGGGGCTGAGCCATTAAGACTTCCTGCTGATCAGATCGTTGAGTCTGATTGCTTGATCGTGGAGTCTGTTGGTGGAATTATCTTGCAGGAGGGCTTTTTGACACTTGAGCGTGAAATTGTCCTCTACCCCTTTCTTGGCTTTCTTGACCTCCTCTTCCTATGCCTTGGCCTCCCTGTCCTCCTTGAACTACTTTCCCTTTCAGCATCAAGGGTTCGAATGTCTGCAGAAAGTCAATTTACTCCTTGGACAAGCTCGTTTAGTTGGCTTTGTGTTTGAGCAATGTTCTCTTGACTTTCCTTGATCTGGACTTCAGATCTAGCTTCTTTGTGTCAGAGGGCAGTGAGAACAATGTCAGTCTGCTGTTCCTGATTTACATAAGCTTTCTGGAATTCTATGACTGAAGCTTTTAGGTTGATGATGTTCTCCAGCATAAGTTTATTTTGGACTTCTTGATTTTTCTACATTTCAAGAACAACCTCTCTTTTTTTGGTGTCTATCTGGAAGTGAATCTCATCTCTGTCGTTCATGCTTTGAAGAATTTCTTTGATAATTTCCCTCAGCTTCTTTGTAAGCTCAGCGTTTAGAGTGCCAGGGATATTATTTGCAGCAGTGATCATTTGATTCAGTCGAAGATGAATGAGGTCTGAGTGAGTTTCAAGGCTTTCTTCTATGTTCTTGACCATGTTCTTGGATACTTCCTTCAAGTCATCTTTTGTGGGCAGATTTGGAAGAGTATCATTGGTTTGAGGATTGTTGAATGGAGGGGATGTTTTCTGGGATTGATCTTGCAGGGAGTAGAGAGTAAGATCAAGACTAAAATAGTCATTTGAGGAGGATGATGGTATGTCTGATGGAGGGGCCTAGGTCAGGATGTTTGTGTTTGGTGACTCTACGATTTGAGGTGTAGACTTTGCAATGGGGCTAGAGTCCGTGATCGTAGAGTTGATAGTTTGAGGGAGCAATATGAAGTTGATTGTATTTGGTTCCTCAGTTACAGAATTTTGGGATTCTGCAACTGGATATTGGTTTAGTGGATGAAGTATCACTTCCAACCATCGAGGGAATTCATAGAATTGACTAAATAAGGATGATGACAAGTGATTAACTCTGAAGAGGGTTGGGATAGACAGTACCTCAGGTTTATCCTTTGAGGAAGAGTTGTTGGTAAGCAACTTCTTGGCAAAGTTGAGTCTTCCTGGGAATCCATTGGCTAGTACTGAGATGGCTGGATACTCTTTGAAACTCCAGAACATGTGATCCCAAGAGTTTAGGATTTGAGCTTGATGATATGGCATCATGGGTAGGTAAGAGAACATCTGATTGTAGAGATAGCTTCTATACCCATTATTGCCTACATCAGTGATCTCAAGGTCATCATCATCTTCTTCCTCTTCTCTGTTCTCGTTGGAGGAGTCCATTATCTCAATGGTCTCTTGATGATCTTGCACTGGTTCTTCTTCATTTCTGGCAGGGACATCTCCTTCTGCCATGGAGATATCATGAGGCTCCCCCTCAACTTGATCATCTTCTTATAAGCTCAAAAATTCCCCCTCAATTGGAACATCTTCTTGAGCTTCAGGAATCTCCCCCTCAGCTGGTGTATTCTCTATCATGAGGATCTCAGGGATTTCCCCCTCAGCTGGAGCACTGTCCTCTTGACTTGCTTTTGACAGTTCCTTTGTGGCAACCATGCTCTTGTCTTCCTTCTTGAGCACTTTTTCATTCTCAAGGATGTACTTCTTGACTAGCTTTCTCCTTGTTTTTCTAGACTGAGCCACAGCCTCAAGACTTTCTTGAACCTCAGTTTTGTTCTGTCCAATAGCCACTATGCTTGATGCAACTACTTCCTTCCCTGACATGCTTGGTCTGGTCTCTACGAACAGTAGAGACTCTACGATTGAGGAGACTTATGGCCTTTTGGACTTATGACCAACTTTGTTCTTCTTCAGGATCTGAGATATGGTAGCTTGATCCTCATCTGCTTCATCTTGCTGCTGCTTTCTTCTTAGCATCCTCAGAGTCTCTATATCAGAGGCCTCTACAGGTATATCAGTGGTTGATCCTTAAGGTTCTTCTACCAGTCTAGCCTTTAGCTTCCTCTTGCCCTTGCTTTTTCTGGTAAGGACAGAGGGTTCTCCTTTGTTGGTTTCTTCTTTTTCTTCGATTTCCCTTACAACAAACATATTTCCTGGAAGGCCTGTGTCCTTCAGATCACCAGTTTTTCCACTGGACTCGGTCATCATTCGAACATACTCAGCTGGGTTCATATTCCAATTTTCAAATAATTTCTGGGTCATACGTCTGTTTGGGTTGATAGCTTCTCCTTCTTCATCCCCAATTTTGTCACCCAGGGCAGACTGTAAAATGATACTTATGAATCGCCCATATAACATCTTTTGAGGGCTTTTTGACTTCTTTGAGTTGATGATCCACTTACCAATCCAATCGAGCAATAAGGCTCCATAGTTGAGTTGTATTCCATAACTCGTGGCGGTCATGAGCTTAAGTTGTACTTCATTCACAGAGATCATGGCTTGGCACGAGCTATTAAAGATATACATTTCCCAACTATATATTAGAAATCCATAGCTCTGTGGGAACTCCTTCTTCTTGTACCCTTTCACAGAGGGAGTTTCTTGTGATGCATTCTTCTAAGTCCCTCTTGAAGTCCACGCTATCTATGAATGGATGCCCTTCATTTTTGAGACCTAGGGCGAGGTTGATGTCTTGACCTTGATCGATTTCCACTTTCTACTACTCTCGTAGTGATGGTGTCGTTTTCAAACACACCATTCTGTAGAACTCTTTCACTAACATGGGATAGATCAATGTGCACGTCTTTCAAGGCTTCTTGAGACCTCGCCTTCTTGATGAAGGCCGAGTCTTGTGGAATTTGGGTTGAGCTATTTTGAACTTTGTTTAGTTCTAGTTGGCACAATAGTTATCTAGAAGGGGGGGGGGGGTTAAATAGATATTTAAAAATTCTTTTCGTTTTAAACTGTTCTTTAATGATGATTAAAACTTAGTGGAATTTATGTTTGTTTTAATCTTCTTTACAAAGCAGTGGAGATATGAGAGTAAGGCAGTTATAGCAGTTATGACAGATATAGCAGTTATAGTATGAATGTAAAAGACACAGTCATTTTTAAGTGGTTCAGAGCACTTAAAGCTCCTATTCCACTCTTCTACTCAATGAGTAGGATATCCACTAAGGATGTCTTTTACAACTTTTGAATCACACATATTCCTTCTAGACCAGCAGTCTATGAACTTCTTAGTTCACTCTTGAACTCTTCAAGTCCAACAGACTTGGCTCTCTTACAGTTCACTTAGAACTCTTCAAGTCCAGCAGACTTGGTACTCTTCTTCAGTTGATTGATAGATGTTGAATTCTTAATGGTTGCTACTCGATTCTTTGTTTAAGCACTTGTTCGAAAATCTTGAGTGGTGAGCAAGCTTTGCAAATTCTCAGATCGTAGAGTTGAGCTTGAGAGCTGTTCACGTTTTTTGTTCAATGCTTGCTTTTCTTTTTCTCTCATCTGTCTGATTTTCATATATGTGATCTTGAAAACTATCCGTTGGATCCATCCGTTGAGGCATTAAATGCATTTGACTTTTCTGATCTTTTATGGAGACCTTTCTGCACATCTTACAAAGCGCATTCGCCCTTGACACGGTATTTGCTTTCTCACCTAACACCTGAAAAGGTGTTTTGCCCCCTTACCAATGGTACTTTCCTTAGCTTCTTCAATACACTTCTTTGTTGTATACTAAGGATATTTCATATTACTTTGGGACTGATGAGTACTACAACATTTAGAATCCATTCCTCATATGTTGGAATCTGTCTTCACACATATCATAAGGCTCGACGTTTTTTGACATAAGACAGATGATGCTCTACGATTTGTATCATGATACTCTACGATTCAGATCGTAGTTACTTGTCACCTTGGTGCTTGATCTGATGCTATCAGTCGAGAGCACTACGATTTCTCTTAAACCTTTGCACACTACGATCTTTGCTTGCTAGGTTCTAACTCTACGTTTCCTTCAGCATGCTACGATCGTTGAGTTGGCTCGGCAAATGTTGGGAGCACTCTACGATTCCCGAAGAGGCCCTTCAAGGCAGGCACACTACGATCTTCTAAGCTCTACGTTTCTGCCTTGACTTCTGCAATGTTGATCAGATTTATATACTCCGATTTCTTCGAAGCCTATCTATTACATCTCAAGATCATCCTAACAGCTTTGATCTTTCTATCTATACATTCTATTACAGAATGATACACGTTAAGAGCTTAGATCAGCCTAACAAATTTGATCTATCACTAAGTCTTCGTACATATCTTACTTGAAGGACTTTACAAATAATCATGAGCATATACATTAAAATATCAAATCATAATATGCATTCTCCCAACAATCTCCCCCTATTTGATGTTGACATAACCAAGGAGATTTGTTGTCATGATTATTAGTGTCTAGATGCACTTGCAGGAAATTTAAACATGACTTAGTATTTCAGTGAGCAGCTGAAATTTCTAGAGAATAAATATGAATTTATTGATGTTCAAGAAATATTGCAGTTTAGCTTTACATCAATAAGAATTTAAAGTTTCAACTTATCTCTATTTCTTTGACCTTTTCCTTGGAGGATTGGCATACTCCTCAGCCCTTCTTTTCTTGTTAGCTTCATCTCTTCTGGCTAACTCTTCCAGCTCACTCGGACTTACTATCGGGTTGTGATCATGCCTATTCATGAATGTTGGATCTCTAATTGGCATTCTTAGGCCTGTGGTGGTCACATTTGGTGAGCTTATAGTTGACCCTTGATTTCTTAAAGGCTGAGCTATCAAGACTTCCTGCTGATCAGATCGTTGAGTCTGATTGCTTGATCGTGCAGTCTGTTGGTGGAACTGTCTTGCAGGAGGGCTTCGTGAAAATTGTCCTCTTCCCTTTTTTTGGTTTCCTCTGCCTCTACCCTAATCTCCCTGTGCTCCTTGAACTCCTTTCCCTTTATTCTCCCCCTTTATGTCAGCATCAAGGGTTCAAATGTCGGCAGAAAGTCGATTCACTCCTTGGACAAGCTTGTTCAGTTGGCTTTGTGTCTGAGCAATGTCTTCTCGACTTTCCTTGATCTGTTTTTCAGATCTAGCTTCTTTATTTCGGAGGGCAGTGAGAACAATATCATTCTGTCGTTCCTGATTGACATAAGATTTCTGGAATTCTTGGACTGAGGCTTTCAAGTTGATGATGTTCTCCAACATAAGTTTATTTTGAACTTCTTGATTTTTCTGCATTTCAAGAACAGCCTCTGTTTGTTTGGCGGCTATCTGGAAGTGAATCTCATCTCTGTCCTTCATGCTCTTAAGAATTTCTTGGATAATTTCCCTCAGTTTCTTTGTAAGCTCAGCATTCATAGTGCCAGGAAAATTATTTGCAGCTGTGATCATTTGATTATTAGGATATGAATGAGGGAGTGAGATTCCAGGCTTTCTTCTATGTTCTTGACCATGTCCTTGGTTGCTTCCTTCAAGTCATCCTTTGTGGACAGATTTGGGAGAGTATCATTGGTTTGAGGATTGTTGAATGGAGGGGATTCTTTCTGAGACTGATCTTGCATGGAGTAGAGAGCAAGATCAAGACTAAAATAGTCGTTTGAAGAGGAGGATGGTATGTCTGATGGAGGGGCCTGAGTTTCAATGTTTGGACTATGGGGCTCTACGATTTCTATTTGGGACTCTACGACTGGGCTAGAGTAAGGGATCGTAGAGATGGTGGTTTGTGGGAGCAAAATAGAGTTAGTTGCATTTGGTTCCTCAGTTATAGAATTTTGGGATTCTGCAACTGGAAATTGATTTACTGGATTAAGAATCACTTCCAACCATCGAGGGAATTCAAAGAATTGACTAAATGATGATGATGGCAAGTGATTAACTTTGAAGTGGGTAGGAATAGATAATACCTCAAGTTTAGCCTTTGAAGAAGAGTTGTTGGTAAACAGTTTCTTGGCAAAATTAAAACTCCCTGGAAATCCATGAGCCAATACTGAGATGGCTGGATACTCTTTGAAACTCCAGAACATGTGATCCCAAGAGTTTAGGATTTGAGTTTGATGATATGGCATCATGGGTAGGTATGAGAACATCTGATAGTAGAGATAGCTTCTATACCCATCTCTGCCTACACCAGTGATCTGAAGGTCATCATCATCTTCTTCTTCTTTTCTGTCTTCGTTGGAGGACTCCATTATCCCAATGGGCTCTTGATGATCTGGCACTGGTTCCTCTTCATTTTTTGTAGGGACATCCTCTTCTGCCATAGAGATATCTTGAGGCTCCCCCTCAACTTGATCATCTTCTGGTAAGCTCATAAACTCCCCCTCAATTGGAGCATCTTCTTGAGTTTCAGGCATTTCCCCCTCGGCTGGTGTATTCTCTATCATGAGAATTTCAGGGATCTCCCCCTCAGCTGGAGCATTGTCTTCTTGACTTGCTCTGGATATTTCCTTCTTAGCAACCATACTCTTTACTTCCTTCTCGAGCAACTTTTTATTTTCAAGAATGTACTTCTTAAACAGCTTTCTCTTTGATTTGCTAGGTTTAGCCACAGATTCAGGACTTTCTTGAATCTCAGTGTTGTCCTTTTCAACAGCCACTATGCTTGAAGTAGCTACCTCCTTGTCTGTCATGCTTGGTCTGGTCTCTACAAACAGTAGAGACTCTACGATTGAGGTGACTGATGGCCTTTTGGACTTATGACCAACTTTGTTTTTCTTCAGGATCTGGGATATGGTAGCCTAATCCTCATATGCTTCATCTTGCTGCTGCTTTCTCCTTAGCATCCTCAGAGTCTCTATATCAGATGACTCTACAGGTATATCAGTGGTAGATCCTTGAGGTTCTTCTACCAGTCTAGCCCTTAACTTCCTCTTGCCCTTGCTTTTTTTGGTAAGGACGGAGGGTTCTTCTTTGTTGATTTCTTCTTCTCCTTCGATCTCCCTGACCACAGACATGTTTCCTGGAAAGCCTGAGTTCTTCAGATCCCCAGTTCTTCCACTGGATTCTGTCATCATTCGAACATACTCAGCTGGATTCATCTTCCAATTTTCAAATAGCTGCTGGGTCATTCGCCTATTTGGGTTGATAGCTTCTCCTTCTTCATCCCCAATTTTGTCACCCAGTGCAGACTGTAGAATGATGCTTATGAATCTCCCATATAGCATCTTCTGAGGGCTTTTTGATTTCTTAGAGTTGACTAACCACTTACCATTCCATTCGAACAATAGGGCTCCATAGTTGAGTTGTATACCATAATACATGGCCGTCATGAGCTTAAGTTGTACTTCATTGACAGAGTCATGTCCTGAGCTCTTGCAGCATATACATTTCCCAATAATATCAGCCAAAAATTTGTACCTCTGTGGAAACTCCTTCTTCTTGTACCCTTTCACAGAGGGGTTTTTCTTGTGATGCATTCTTCTTAGTCCCTCTTGAAATCTCTGTTTGTCTCATATTTGGATGCCCTTCATTTTTGAGACCTAGGGCAAGATTGATGTCTTCTGCCTTTAGTCTGATTTCTACTTCCCTTACTCTTGTAGTGATGGTGTCTTTTTTTAGCACACCATTTTTGTAGAAATCTTTCACCAGTTTGGGATATATCGAGTGTCTCATACTGAAAGCCTCTTGAGAGACTGCCTTCTTGATGGCCTTGAGTCTTGTGAAATTTAGGTGGAGCTGTTTTGAACTCGTCAAAACAGAGTCTGTAGCCTGAGATAACACTGGATGACACCATTGATTTTCTGACTGGAAGTGAGATTCGACTGAGCTTTCTTCTGAGTTAGGGTTTTTGCTTTGAGAGAGGATGGGAGAGAGATAATCTTTTGAACTTCAAATTTCAAAAATACGATTTTAATTTATACTTGTAACTTCCCTCTCTCATTTTTCGCTTAGTGGGACAGGTGTCGACTTTTGCTTGGCTCTATGATTTTTTCAGTTAAGGATTGTACTAATTTGCCCTTGGCTCCTTCAGAGCTGAGGTGTCCTTAGGGAGGACTACGATCATTGAGGTAGTTCAGTGATCATTGAGTGCTTTGCCTTTGTCGAGTCTGAGCTACGATCGTTGAGTTTATTCATCAACCGTCGTGTCTGATCTATGATCATCGAGTCTGTCCATCATTCGTAGAGTCTGAGCTACGATCGTCGAGTCTGTCCTAAACCTTGTGATGAGTTTTTGATAAAGCATTCTTTTAAGGCAACTCAGGAAGGGCCAACCTCTTGGAGTGAGTCAAGGGTTAGGTTTGTTCCTGAGACGCTTATCAGAAGGATTGCTTTGTTTTGAAGCTTATCATCACAGGGTTTGCTCTTGCTTTGTTGACGAGGCTTTTTTCATCGTTGAGTCTGCTCTACGATGGTTGAGTCTTTGCTACGATCGTTGAGGTGGTTTTGTCTCTCCAGCTCAACGATCGTGGACTTCCCTTGATCATGTCTACGATTTTGAGTTCAGCCTTTGTATCTGTTATGGTTAGCACAATCTAGAGCATATATTTTATGGTTGTAGATTTAGCATGCCTAGCTCACTTATTAACTTGTTAAATCTGGATTCATCTAGTGGTTTTGTAAAAACATCATCAAGTTAATTTTCAGTAAGGATATATTGTAGAGATACAGTTCCATTTTGCACATGATCCCAAATGAAGTGATACCTTATTTCAATATGCTTAGTCCTAGAATGCACAGGATTATGAGTTATTGCTATGGCACTTGTGTTATCACAGTGAATGGGAATAGATTTGAAATCAAATCCATAGTCAATTGGTGATTTCTCATCCATAGGATCTCGAGCACAAAGAAATTTGCCAAAGAACAATGTATTAAACACGTAGTTGAAGACCTTTGAGTTTTGTTTTTTGCTAAACCGGGACACAAGTCATTTCTAGCAATTGACAAGGTGCCCTTTGGTACTCTTTCTATCTATTTTGCATCCTACAAAATCAGAATATGTGTATCCTGTTAGTTCAAATGAGGATTCTTTGGGGTACCAAAGCCCCAAGTTAGGTGTACCCTTGAGATACACGAAGATCCTCTTTCTGATGAGATAAATGTGACTCTTTAGGGTTAGCCTGAAATCTAGCACATATGCATGTTGCAAACATTATGTATGGTCTCTTGGCGATTAGGTATAAAGAGAACCTATTATACCTCTGTATTGAGTTATATCGATTACTTTTACCCTTTTCATCTTTATCAAGCTTGGTTGCGGGAGCAATTGGTGTTTTTTTCATGGAGAGGTGATTCCATGCCATACTTCTTGAGTAAGTCTTTGATGTACTTGGCTTGGTTTATAAAACTTCCTTCATCGATCGCTTTTACTTGCGGTCAAGGAAGAAATTCAAACTCACCCATCATGCTCATTTCAAACTTGCTCGCATCGACTTAGAGAATCTCTTGCATAACTTTTTCGTCGATAGAACAAAAAATAATATCATCAACATATATTTGAACTAATAAGACTTTGTCTTTATGCTTTCTAAGAAACAATGTGGTATCTACTCTACTTCTACTAAACCCATTTTCAATTAAGAAGTTAGTTAGTGTTTCATACCATGCTCTAGGTGCTTGTTTAAGACCATATAAGGCTTTGTCTAATCTATAAACATAATTGGAAATAGATGGATTAATGAAACCTGGAGGTTGCTCTACATAGACTTCTTCTTGGAGTTCTCCATTTAGAAATGCACTTTTGACATCCATCTGAAAGACTTTGAACTTCATGTGAGCAAAGAAAGGCAAGAAAGATTACGATGGCTTCGGATGCAAGCAACAGTGCAAATGTCTCATCGTAGTCAATGCCTTCTTCTTGAGAATTGCCCTTTGCCACTAATCTTGCCTTGTTCCTGGTTATAACTCCATCCTCATCCATTTTGTTTCTGAAGACCCACTTGGTTCTAATGACAGTTTGACTCTTTGGTCTTGGTACCAGTCTCCATACTTTTCTTCGTTCAAATTGATTGAGTTCTTCCTGCATGGCTTCTATCCAACTGGAGTCTTTCATAGCATCCTCTATCTTCTTTGGTTCTATTTGTGATAGGAAGCTTAGATAAAAGCATTCATTTTGAGTAAGACTCTTGTTTGATTTCTAGCTTTTCGGATCTCCAATGATTAGATCCACGAGTGTGATCTCTGGCCCGTCTATTACCGGTTGGGACATCTGTCCTGATGCCTTCTTATCTTAAGTCTTCAAGATCTATTTCTTCTTCTTGGTGTGGAGGTTCACTGTCTTGCATAGATCTCTCTACGATTTCATTTTGTTGCTCGACGATTTCACTATCTGGCACTACGATCGTAGTGTTGGGCTCGACGATTTTATTCGTAGTGTCTGCACTATCGGTCGTAGTGTCTTGCAGTACTGTGTTGTCTAAGTCTGTTTCATCGAAGATGATATGGATTGAGACTTCAACACTCAGTGTCTTTTTGTTGAACACTCTGTAAGCCTTACTGTGTGTGGCATATCCAAGAAAGATTACCGCCTAACTTGGGTGAAATTTTTGTCAGTCTTGCTTTCCATTGTTGAGAATGTGTAGCATGCGGTAGAAAACATGAAAGTAGCTGACACTTGGCTTTCTTTCTTTCCACAGTTCGTAGGGCGTCTTCTTGATCATAGAGTGTATTAGTGATCTGTTCTGCGTGTAGCATGCAATATTGACAGCTTCTGCCCAGAAGTATTCAGGCATATGTGTTGCTACAAGTAGAGTTCTTCCAGCCTCTATTAAAGTTCTGTTCTTTGTTTCAGCTACTCCATTTTGTTGAGGAGTTTGTGGAGTTGAGAAGTTATGACTGATCCCATTGTCTGTGCAGAACTGGTCCATTTCTGAGAAGTCAAATTCTCTGCCATGATCACTCCTTATGGCCTTGATTTTCTCTCTTTTCTCGTTCATCACCAGTCTGAACATGTTGATTAAATGGGAGCTTGTTTCATCCTTTGAAGTTAGGAAGAATACCCATGTGAATCTGGTGTAGTCGTCGACTATAACTAGAGAGTATCTTTTTCCTCCAAGACTAGTTGTTGGAATTGGCCCAAATAGATCCATGTGAAGCAACTGCAGGGGCTTGTCGATAGAGTTGGCAGTTTTGCTTTTGAATGAGCTTCTGGTTTGCTTTCCAAGCTGACAGGCATTGCATGACCTTCCTTTTACGAAGTTGAACTTAGGTAGGCCAGCTATGAGATCTTTTGATGCCAGTTTGGACATGCTCTTGAAGTTTAAGTGAGACAACCGTCTATGCCATAGCCAGCTCATTTCTTCAGATGCTTTTGCCAGAAAACATATTGTCTCATCTAAGCTTAGTTGACTAAGCTCTTAAGTCATTTATATCTACATCAGGTGAGTTGAAGTCAAATACCTCATCGTGACTTACATCATGTATGTTGAGGTTTTGTTTGTCCTTTGCATGTTTGGCCATTAGGCACAAATTGGCCATTTTTGGTTCTTCTTCATCTCCGGAGTAAGCATTTGAGTCATTATCTGAGTCACTCAACGATCCTTCTTCTGAGTGCCTTTGTCTCTCTTACGAGGCCTTGTGTTTCCTTTGTATTCCTTCTTTCCATCTTTGTTTCTTCTTTAGTTCTTCTCTTAGAGGTTTGTTGCGATTGGCAATGAAGTGGTCGAGCTTCTTTGCGGTTGTAGTAGAGATCATTTATTTGCTCTCGGTCTTTGTGAGTTCTTTGACCTTCTTTGGTTTGCTGGTTTTGCCCTGACGCATGAACCTTCTCAGTCTTTTTACCAGCATAGCAAGGTCTTCATCATCGTCTTCGTCATAATCAAAGTCAATCCCAGTGTTGACCTTTGATGCACATTCAGTTGCCTTGAGAGCAACACCCGTATCCTTCCTTCTTCCTTCTGATAGGGTTTCATCTCGTTGAGTCAGCTCCAGTTCGTATGTCAGGAGATTTCCATATAGCTGTTGAACTGTCATCTCGTGAAGATTCTTTGACTCTCTTATAGTAGTGGTTTTGGCATCCCACTTGCTCAGTAGGGCTCTCATGAACTTTATGATCAGATCTTTGTTAGGATAGATCTTCCCATATTCTCGTAGAGAGTTGAGTAGAACATTGAATCTTTCATAGGTGGCAGTCACATTCTCTCCTTGAACAAGAGCGAACATCTCATACTGTTGTGTCAGGAGAGATTGTTTGTTTTCTCTGACTTCTTCAGTTCCTTCGTGCATGATCAACAATGCTTCGCAAACCTCCTCAACTGTTTTGCTGTTGACAACATTTTCAAATAGATCGCCTTCTAAGGATTGGAACAGGATGTTCTTAGCCTTTTTGTCAAGTTAGACAGCTCTCTTCTCGTTGTCTGTCCACTCTTCTTTAACCTTGATTTATATTCTGTTTGGATCGTCAGTGGTTGGAGCAAGCTTTGTTGGAATATAGGGCCCATTTTGAATAGTCTCAAATAGATCTTCATCTATTGAGTCCATGTAAGCTTGCATCCTGACTTTCCAGTTTGCAAATTTATCCTTGTTGCGCATTTGGCGGCCACTTTGCCTCCAAGATCAAGATTAAGCTTGATATGTGTGCCATTGGATCTACTAAAGCTTGTAAGCTGTATAATAGAACCCGCTCTGATACCAATTCTTTTCGTTTTAAACTATTCTTTAATGATGATTAAAACTTAGCGGAATTTATGTTTGTTTTAATCTTCTTTACAAAGCAGTGGAGTTATAAGAGTGAGGCAGTTATAGCAGTTATGGCAGATATAGCAGTTATAGTATGAATATAAAAGACACAGTCGTTTTTAAGTGGTTCAGAGCACTTAAAGCTCCTAGTCCACTCTTCTACTTAACGAGTAGGATATCCACTAAGGATGTCTTTTATAACTTTTGAATCACACAGATTCCTTCTAGACCAGCAGTCTAGGAACTTCTTAGTTCAATCTTGAACTCTTCAAGTCCAGCAGACTTGGCTCTCTTACAGTTCACTTAGAACTCTTCAAGTCCAGCAGACTTGGTACTCTTTTTCAGTTGATTGATAGATGTTGAGTTCTTGATGGTTGTTACTCAGTTGTTGTTTAAGCACTTGTTCGAAAGTACTGAGTAGCTGAGCAAGCTTTGCAAATTCTCAGATCGTAGAGTTGAGCTTGAGAGCTGTTCACGTTTTTTGTTCAATGCTTGTTTTTCTTTTTCTCTCATCTGTCTGATTTGCATATATGTGATCTTGAAAACTATCCTTTGGATCCATCCATTGAGGCATTAAATGCATTTGACTTTTCTGATCTTTTATGGAGACCTTTCTGCACATCTTCTGAAACTGCATTCTGGCCCACTAACACAGCAAACTGCTTTCTCACCTAACACCTGAAAAGGTGTTTTGCCCCTTTACCAATGGTACTTTCCTTAGCTTCTTCAATACACTTTTTTGTTGCATACTAAGGATATTTCATATTACTTTGGGACTGATGAGTACTACAATGTTTAGAATCCATTCCTCATATGTTGGAATCTGTCTTCATACATAGCATGAGGCTCGACGTTTTCTGACATAAGACAGATGATGCTCTACGATTTGTATCGTGATACTCTACCATTCAGATCGTAGTTACTTGTCGCCTTGGTGCTTGATCTGATGCTATCAGCCGAGAGCACTACGATTTCTCTTAAGCCTTTGCACATTAGGATCTTTAATTGCTAGGTTCTAACTCTACGTTTCCTTCAGCATGCTAGGATCGTTGAGTTGGCTCGGCAAACGTTGGGATCAACGATTCCCGAAGAGGCCCTTCAAGGCAGGCACAATACGATCTTCTAAGCTCTACGTTTCTGCCTTGACTTCTGCAATGTTGATCAGATTTATACACTCCGATTTCTTCGAAGCCTATCTATTACATCTCAAGATCATCCTAACAGCTTTGATCTTTCTATCTATACATTCTATTACAAAATGATACATGTTAAGAGCTTAGATCAACCTAACAAATTTGATCTATCACTAAGTCCTCGTACATATCTTACTTGAAGGACTTTACAAATAATCATGAGCATATACATTAAAACATCAAATCATAATATGCATTCTCCCAACAAACTCGTTAGAACAGATTTTGTAGCCCGAGATAACACTGGAAGCCGCCATTGATTTTCTTGTTGGAAGTGAGATTTGACTGAGTTTTCTTCTGATTTAGGGTTTCTGCTTTGAGAGAGGATGAGAGAGAGATAATCTTTTGAACTTCTGATTTCAAAAATACGATTTCAATTTGTACTTGCAACTTCCCTCTCTCCTTTTTGCTTAGTGGGACAGGTGTCAACTTTTGCTTGGCTCTACGATTTTGACAGATAAGGATTGTACTGATTTGCCCTTGGCTCCTGCAGAGCTGAGGTGTTCTTAGGGAGGACTACGATCGTTGAGGTAGTTTACCTTTGTCGAGTGATCTACGATCGTCGAGTCTGTCCAGCAACCGTTGTATCTGATCTACGATCGTCGAGTCTGTCCGGATCCTTGTGATGAGTTTTTTGACATAGCATTTTTTTAAGGTAACTCAGGAAGGGCCAACCTCTTGGAGTGAGTCAAGGGTTAGGTTTGTTCTTGAGGCGCTTATCACAGGGATTGTTGTGTTTTGAAGCTTATCATCACATGATGCATTCTTGCTTTGTTGATGGGGTTGGTGTGACGCCCCCAAAATAGGTATACATCACCTATTCTGAGTCGCCAAATACATGGTACAGAATACAAATACAATCTTTAATATACAACAAAGAGAGTGTGTGAGTTTTAATATAAATAATCATCTTCTAGACAATATCCACTCTCGAATAAGTCCTCATTATATTTATTATCACACTATTTAATGTAATAGTGAGGACTACTAATACTATCATCGGTCCATCACTCCGTTCCCCGACTCGTCCCAAACTATATTCTCATTTCTCAAGAGAACGGTGAAAGAAAGGGTGAGCTCAACTAGCCCAGTAAGAAATATTATGACTATGATAATGCAGAATAAATTATCATTAGCCTTCAACAATGTTAAACTGATAAAATATAACAAACATCAAATTTAACCTGCAGCGGAACAAGAAATCCATAGAAGAGTCAAGTAGAGAATAAAATCTACTATCTTCTATGATTTAAAAGGTTTTTCATGACTTTTATCATTTGGGACTCGATTTTAATAAATAATCCACATCATCGAATCACCCCTGCACTATGGCCAATGATATTCTTTAGTATCACGACCACAAATTATCCATGCACTACGGACCAATGATATTTGTGTATTCATTAATGGTCATGATCATGCCAACAACTGCTCATTAATGCATTACGGGCCAATGAGGACTTTTACCACATCATTTATAACATTACGGTCATGATTACACCGAATAATCCCTGGTCATAATCATACCAAGTCCATCTATGCACTACAGGCCACAGATGACTTTCAACAAAATATAAACATGAGGATGATGGCAATGATATAAGAATTCAATAAAATAAGTTCAAGAATTAATTTATCCAGAACTAATAACGTCCAAATTGTCAACATGATCTTTGCTTTGTAGAGTAAAATTCAAGAATGCTCGGAAGAATATTTTCATGAAAAGATCTTTGGATGAAGCGCAAATATCAAGGATATTCCACTAATTTCATGGAGTATAGAAGTCAAAACTTTAACCAATTGAGTATAATAACGAATGGAATAACAAAAGAAATCACCATACATGCGTACTTCGCGCATGAGCGAGTTATTCCAACAGATTAATAAGTAAGCGGAACGGTCAAAGTAAAATTGCACCGAAAGGATGTTCCAATAGAATAATAAAGATGAAACCGGATCAAAGCGAACGCACAAACAGGATATTCCAATGAATAATAATAAAGATGGAACCCGGTCCGCCAGAACGTTACGTGACGGGATATTCCAAATGAATAATAATAAAAAGGCGGAACCAGTCCGGCAGTAAATGCCTGAACATGATATTCCAAATGTAATAATAATAAAGGCGGAATATTGAAGAATGTCACCAAGTATAGGGTGGTCGCGTATCTTTGGTTATTCCAAAGATAATAATAAAGAATGGAATAATGAAGTTTTTTCATAAATACAAAAGAAATAATACCCCTTACGAAAGTACAACAAATAATATCTCTTACAAGTAAAAGAAAGCTGAATATAAGAGTAGAAAATGAGCGAGAATACTTTTACATATAACCTTCTATAATTTCTCTCTACAGAGTTTCAAATTGAATTCGTAAGAAATAATGAAGGAATAAGCTTTTATTTATAGAAAAATAAACCGATAATAGTAACTAACTCATGAGCAATTGAGATTGATTTACTTTAATCTGACGGTCCATATTTAAAGCAAAATCTTTTAAATAAAATATAATATATTCTATTTATAATCTAATAAAACGAATAACTTTATAAAAGATTTTACTATGCAAACACTACGCAGCACTATGCAAATACTATGCATAATAAAATATAATATATTCTAATTATTGTCTAATAAAATAGATAACTTTATAAAAGTATTACATTTTATATAAAAAAATTTACTATTAGCCTAATAAAAGCGAATAACTTTATAAAAGTATTACATTTTATATAAAAAGTTTTTTCTATTTTATTACATTAATAATACCAATAAAACAAAAGCTGGAGTGACTTATCACATAAGCATCAATAATCAATACTGTAAGTGTATCTTCTTGTCTATTCTGGCGTATTCTTTTAACACCGGTGTTGTTTCAACAGATTAACGGTAAAACTTCCGCCGTTATTTTCATAAAATATTTTTGTCGTTTTCTCAATCCGACAATAATTACATTGCTGGGGTCCACCAATGATTGTCTTTGTTATACGAATATTCCTGTTAAAACGAATATTCCCCACCAATCGAATATTATATAACAATTTGCGTACTTTGCAAAATTTATAAATATTACCCACAACTATAACAATATTTCAAATTCATTCCATAATATTCAAAAATGATATTTATAGAAAATTCATCTTTATTCACAAAAGTTGGGGTCTTACAGTTGGTGTCATCGTTGAGTCTGCACTACGATGGTTGAGTCTTTGCTACGATCGTTGAGGTAGTTTTGTCTCTTCAACTCTATGATCGTGGACTTCCCTTGATCATGTGTACGATTTTGAGTTTAGCCTTTGTATCTGTTATGGTTAGCCCAATCTAGAGAATATATTTTATGGTTGTAGATTTAGCATGCCTAGCTCAGTTATTAACTTATTACATCTGGATTCATCTAGAGGTTTTGTAAAAACATCAGCAAGTTAATTTTCAGTAGGGATATATTGTAAAGATATAGTTCCATTTTGCACATGATCCCTAATGAAGTGATACCTTATTTCTATATGCTTAGTCCTAGAATGCATAACGAGATTATGAGTTATTGTTATGGCACTTGTGTTATCACAAATGAATGGGAATAAATTTGAAATCAAACCCATAGTCACTAGTGATTTTTCATCCATAGGATCTCGAGACGGCAATGTTTTGCCAAAGAAAGAATGTATTAAACTTCTGCAGATTAAAGTAGACACCGAGTTTTGTTTTTTGCTAAAACCAGACACAAGTCATTTCTAGCAATTGACAGTGCCATGGTACTCTTTCTATCTATTTTGCATCCTACAAAATCAAAGATCGTGTATCCCTGTTAGTTCAAATGAGGATTCCTTGGGGTACCAAAGCCCCAAGTTAGGTGTGTACCTTGAGATACCGAAGATCCTCTTACTGCAGAGATAAATGTGACTCTTTAGGGTTAGCTTGAAATCTAGCACATATGTATGTTGCAAACATTATGTCCGGGTCTCATCGCGAGTTAGATATAAAGAGAACTATCATACCTCTGTATTGAGTTATATCAATACTTTTACCCTTTTCATCTTTATCAAGCTTGGTTGCGCAGGAGCAATTGGTGTTTTCATGGGAGGGTGATTCCATGCCATACTTCTTGAGTAAGTCTTTGATGTACTTGGCTTGGTTTATGAAAATTCCTTCATCGACCGCTTTACTTTGCGATCTAAGAAAGAAATTCAGCTCACCCATCATGCTCATTTCAAACTTGCTTTGCATCAGCTTAGAGAATCTCTTGCATAACTTTTCGTCAGTAGAACCAAAAATAATATCATCAACATATATTTGAACTAATAAGACTTTGTCTTTATGCTTTCTAAGAAACAGTGTTGTATCTACTCTACCTCTAGTGAACTCA
The DNA here is from genome assembly GCA_020205605.1 of Panax ginseng. Taxonomy (NCBI): domain Eukaryota; kingdom Viridiplantae; phylum Streptophyta; class Magnoliopsida; order Apiales; family Araliaceae; genus Panax; species Panax ginseng. Next base: position 77,061,709 of record CM035147.1, on the reverse strand, counting down.
TTTTCAATTAAAAAGTTAGTTAGTGTTTCATACCATGCTCTAGGTGCTTGTTTAAGAACATATAAGGCTTTATCTAATCTATAAACATAATTGGGTAGAGATGGATTGATGAAACCTGGAGGTTGCTCTACATAGACTTTTTCTTGGAGTTCTCCATTTAGGAATGCACTTTTGACATCCATCTGAATGACTTTGAACTTGGTTGAAAGAAAAAGGCAAGAAAGATTCTGATGGCTTCTAGTCTGGCAACAGGTACAAATGTCTCATCGTAGTCAATGCCTTCTTCTTGAGAGTAGCCCTTTGCCACTAATCTTGCCTTGTTCCTGGTTATAACTCCATCTTCATCCATTTTATTTCTGAAGACCCACTTGGTTTCAATAACAGGATGACTTTTTGGTCTTGGTAACAAATTCATACTTTGCTTCGTTCAAATTGGTTGAGTTCTTCCTGCATGGCTTCTATCCAACTAGAGTCTTCCATAGCATCTTCTATCTTCTTTAGTTCTATTTATGATAGAAAGCTTAGATAAAAGCATTCATTTTGAGTGGCTGCTCTTGTTTTGACTCTAGTACTCGGATATCTAATCATTAGATCCTGAGTGTGATCTCTGGCCGATTTGTTGCCAGTTGGGACATCTGTCCTGATGCCTTCTTGTCTTAAGTTTTCAAGATCTATTTCTTCTTCTTGGTGTGGAGGTTCGCTATCTTGCATAGACCTCTCTACTATCTTATTTTGTTACTCAACGATTTCAATATCTGGCACTACGATCGTAGTGTTGAGCTCGACGACTTCATTCGTAGTGTCTGTACTATCGGTCATAGTGTCTTGAAGCACTGTGTTGTCTAAGTCTGTTTCATCAAAGATGATGTGAATCGAGACTTCAACACTCAGTGTCTTCTTGTTGAACACTCAGAGGCCTTCTTCGTCGCATGGCATATCCAAGAAAGATTCCTTCATCTAACTTGGGCTGAAATTTTGTCAGGTACTGCTTTCCATTGTTGAGAATGTAGCATGCACAGCCGAAAACATGAAAGTAGCTGACACTTGGCTTCCATCCTTTCCACAGTTCGTTGGGCGTCTTTTTGATCGTAGAGTGTATCAGTGATCAGTTCTGCGTGTAGCATGCAGTGTTGATAGCTTCTGCCCAGAAGTATTCAGGCAGATGAGCTGCTGCTAGTAGAGTTCTTCCAACCTCTATCAAGTTTCTGTTCTTTCTTTCAGCTACTCCATTTTGTTGAGGAGTTCGTGGAGCTGAAAAGTTATGACTGATGCCATTGTCTGTGCAGAACTGGTTCATTTCTGAGAAATCGAATTCTCTTCCATGATCACTCCTTATGGCCTTGATTTTCTCTCATTTCTCATTCATCACCAGCTTGAACATTTTGATTAAATGGGAGCTCGTTTCATCCTTTGAAGTTAGGAAGAATACCCATGTGAATTTGGTGTAGTCGTCGACTATAAATAGAGAGTACCTTTTTCCTCCAAGACTAGTTGTTGGAATTAGCCCAAATAGATCCATGTGGAGCAGCTGTAGGGGCTTGTCGATAGAGTTGGCAGTTTTGCTCTTGAATGAGCTTCTGGTTTGCTTTCCAAGCTGACAGGCATTGCATGGCCTTTCTTTTATGAAGTTGAACTTAGGTAGGCTAGCAACGAGATCTTTTGATGCCAGTTTGGACATGGTTTTGAAGTTTAAGTGAGACAACCGTCTATGCCATAGCCAGCTCATTTCTTCAGATGCTTTTGCCAGAAAACATATTGTCTCGTCTGAGCTTAGTTGACCAAGATTCACTGTGTAGACATTTCCTTCTCTTGTCCCGGTTAGCTTTACAACAGATGTCTTCAAATCTCTGACTTGACATTGGTTGTTGAGGAATGTTACTTGATGACCCTTGTCGCAGAGTTGACTGATGCTCAGAAGGTGTGTTGGAGACCTTCCACATATGCTACTTTCTTTGAACGACATCGCACCATTGCCAGCAGAGCCATATCCTCTTGTCTTGCCCTAGCCGTTGTCTCCAAAGATGACTGAGAGACCCTCCTTCTCTATGTAGTTAGATAGAAGGGCTTTGTTCCCGGTCATGTGCCTTGAGCATCCACTGTCCAGATACCATGTAGTGATCGTGGAACTCATTTCCTGTCAAAACATTGAACCTTCATTTTGGTACCCATATTTGCATGGGTCCTTCTTTGTTAGTGCCTTTGGGGACCCAAATCTGTTTAATCTTGGGTCTTACATGCTGGAATTATAATAACACTTGGCAGCCTTGTGACCATATTTATTGTATATAAAACATCTAGTATGATGCATGTCTGTGTGTATGATGATTCATCCTCCATTTGGGCTTGTGTAGTTCCTTAGTTGTCCTTTTGTTAAACTGATTCTCATTCTTCCACGTGTCCTTGGATTTCATAAATAGTGATGAGTGTGCCTTACCTCTATTGTACCTTCCCAGTTGATTCGTAGAGTTTGTTTTGCTTGACTCTACGATTCTTTGAGGTTGGTGAGTAGAGGTTAGGTTACTCTTCTCTTTTATGAAGCCCAGGCCAGCATGAGATCCTTTACTCCTTTGAGTGTAAATGAAAACAGTAGAACAGGGTTGAACTGGTTCTTCCTTTTGTGAGGATTTCACAAAGGTAATTCTTCTACTAAAACTTGAGGCATTACTAGTGCTAGTTTCCTTTGTCTTTTCCACACATGGCTCTGAGGTGGATTCCCCAAAGCCTAAGCATGTTCTGTCGAATGTACTTCTCTGACTAGAGAGCAGGAAGTCCATGGATGATGAGGATTTGTTCCATGAAGAGATAGTCTTTTCTAGATCCTCAATTTTAGAGGCTAGATTAGACTCTCTTTGTGCATTGAGTTTATTTGTCTGTTTTAAGATCTCATTCTCAGCCTCAAGCTTGGAGAGAAGGTTAGTACTTAGAAGGGTTGTTTCAAGCTCTTCTTGAAATTTCTTCTTCTCCTCTTGAAGAAGTGAATGATCCTTAGACAAAACTCTGAACCACTTCATGTATTGATGTAGATCAGTGGTTATGTCATGCAGTGCAGTTCTTAAATCATTTATGTCTACATCAGGTGAGTTGAAGTCAAGTACCTCATCGAGACTTACATCATGTATGTTGAATTTTTGTTTGTCCTTTACATGTTTGGCCATTAGGCACAGATTAGCCATTTGTGGTTCTTCATCATCTCCGGAGTCAGGATTGGAGTCATTGTCTGAATCACTCCACGATCCTCCAGCTACCACGCTTTTATCTCTCTTCTGAGGCCTTTTGTTGCCTTTGTATTCCTTCTTTGCATGTGATTTCTTCTTTAGTTCTTCTCTCATAGGTTTGTTGCAGTTTGCAATGAAGTGGCCAGACTTCTTGCAGTTGTAGCATAGATCATTCATTTGTTCCTGGCTGCTATAATTGCTGACCTTCTTTGGCTTGCTGGGTTTGCCTTGACGTATGAACCTTCTTAGTCTTTTTACCAGCATAGCAAGGTCTTCATCATCGTCCTCATCATAATCAAAGTCAATCTCAGTGTTGACCTTTGATGCACCTTCAGTTACCTTGAGAGCAACACCCTTATCCTTCCTTCTGATAGGGTTTCAGCTCGTTAAGTCAGCTCCAGTTCGTATGTCAGGAGATTGCCATACAGCTGTTGAACTGTCATCTCGTGAAGATTCTTTGACTCTCTTATAAAAGATGGTTTTGGCATCCCACTTTCGGTAGGGCTCTCATGAACTTTATGATCAGATCTTTGTTAGGATAGATCTTCCCATATGCTCGTAGAGAGTTGAGCAGAACGTTGAATCTCTCATAGGTGGCATTTACATTTTCTCCTTGAACATGAGCAAACATCTCATACTTTTGTGTCAGGAGTGATTGTTTATTTTCTCTAACTTCTTCAGTTCCTTCGTGCATGATCAACAGTGCATCCGAAACCTCCTTAGTTGTTTTGCTGTTGACAACGTTTTTGAACAGATCGTCTTCTAAGGATTGGAACAGGATGTTCTTGGCCTTTTTGTTAAGTTGGACAGCTCTCTTCTCGTTGTCTGTCCACTCTTCTTTAATCTTGATTTGTATTCTGTTTGGATCGTCAGTGGTTGGTGCAAGCTTTGTTGGAACATAGGGCCCATTCTTAATGGTCTCAAATAGATCTTCATCTATTGAGTCCATGTATGCTCAGCATCCCCGACTTTCCGGTTTGCAAATTTATCCTTGTTGCACATTGGTGGTTTCTTTGCCTCCTCCGATCTAGATTAAGCAATACGTGTGCCATTGGATCTACTAAAGCTTATAAGTTGTATAATAGAACACCGCCTCGATACCAATTGTTAGTTCTAGTAGGCACAATAGTTATCTGTAGGGGGGTTGAATAGATATTTAAAAATCTTTTCATTTTAAACTTGTTAGTTAATGATGATTAAAACTTAGCGGAATTTATGTTTGTTTTAATCTCTTTTGCAAAGTAGTGGAGTTATGAGAGTGAGGCAGTTATAGCAGTTATGGCAGTTATAGCAGTTATAGTATGAACGTAAAATACACAGTCGTTTTAAGTGGTTCAGAGCACTTAAAGCTCCTAGTCCATTCTTCTACTCAACGAGTAAGAAATCCACTAAGGATGTCTTTTACAACTTCTGAATCACACAGATTTTTTCTAGACCAGAAGTCTAGGAACTTCTTAGTTCACTCTTGAACTCTTCAAGTCCAGCAGACTTGGCTCTCTTACAGTTCACTTAGAACTCTTCAAGTCCAACAAACTTGGTATTCTTCTTCAGTTGATTGGTAGATGTTGAGTTCTTGATGGTTGCTACTCAGTTGCTGTTTAAGCACTTGTTCGAAAGAATTGAGTAGCTGAGCAAGCTTTGCGATTTCTCAGATCATAGAGTTGAACTTTGAGAGTTGTTCACGTTGTTTGTTCAATGCTTTCTTAGTTCTCTCTCATCTGCTTGATTTGCATATATGTGATCTTGAAAACTATCCGTTGGATCCATCCGTTGAAGCATTAAATGCGTTTGACTTTTCTGTTCTTTGATGGAGACATTTTTGCACATCTTCTGAACTGCATTCTGGCCCACTGACACTGCAGACTGCTTTCTCACCTCACACCTGAAAAGGTATTTTCCCCTTACCAATGGTACTTTCCTTAGCTTCTTCAATACGCTTCTTTGTTGCATACTAAGGATATTTCTTATGACTTTGGGACTGGTGAGTACTGCAGCGTTTAGAATCCATTCCTCTTATGTTGGAACCTATCTCTACACAAATTATGAGGCTCGACGTTTTTTGACACAAGACAGATGATACTCTACGATACAGATCATGGTACTCTACGATTCAGATCGTGGTGAGTTGTCGCCTTGATGCCTGGTCTGATGCTATCAGCCGAGAGCACTACGATTTCTCTTAAGTCTTTGCACACTACGATCTTCACTTGCTTGAGTTGTAAACTCTACGTTTTCGAGAGCACACTACGATCGTAGACTTGTAAACTCCACGTTTCCTACAACACACTACGATCGTTGACTTGGCTCGGCAAACGTTGGGACCACTCTACGATTTCCGAAGAGGCCCTTCAAGGCAGACACATTACGATCTTTGAATCTCTACGTTTCTGCCTTAACTTCTGCAATGTTGATCAGATTAATACACTACGATTTCTTCGAAGCCTATCTATTACATCTCAAAATCAACCTAACAACTTTGATCTTTCTATCTATACATTCTATTACAGAATGATACACGTTAAGAGCTTAGATCAACATAACAAATTTTATCTATCACTAAGTCCTTGTACATATATTACTTGAAGGACTTTACAAATAATCATGAGCATATACATTAAAACATCAAATCATAATATGCATTCTCCCAACAGAATATATTATATTTTATTATGCATAGTGTTTGCATAGTGCCTGCATATTATTTGCATAGTAAAAACTTTTTATATAAAATAGAATACTTTTTATAAAGTTTTGTTTTATCTGATTATAAATAGAATATATTATATTTTATTGCATAGTGCAGCATAGTATCCTTTCCATTCTCCTATAAATAGGATGCTTAGTTAGAATTGAAAATCACACCAGAAGTTCAGAGAATTCTTCTTCTATAATCTTGAGCGTATTTCTTTAGAGTTTAAGAAAGCTTTGAACATAGAAAATAGTGCAAGTTTTGTTCAAGTATATCCCCGCCCTACCGTCGGAATACTCTTCTTTTTAAGGTAAGGAGTATTATTTCTTTCGTATTCATGAAGAGAGCTATTGTTATTCCATTCCTTATTATTATGTCGGAATAACATGTCTATGCGACATGGTGAAATTCTTCTGTTATTCCATTCTTTATTATTCTGTTGGAACATCTTGTCTGTGAGGATTACACATTGTAAGACCCCGTATTTTATGAAATAAAAGTATTCAATTTTTCTTATAATTACAATTCAGTAAATGGTTAAATTGATAAAAGGTTAAAGTTAAGGGTGATATATGAATTTTTTTCAAAATAAGCAAGTGGTTATAAAATACTCATTTTTGTCGGGAAATATTCGTTTGGTCGTGAAATATTCTTCCTGCCGGGGAATATTCATACGACGGCGCAGCCTTTTATGGGCCCCATAACAGAATAACTGTCGGATGAAGAAAACAACAAATTAAAGTTTTTATAAATAACGACGTAATTGTTACCGTTAACACTATTGGAATACCCAGTGGGTAAAGTAAAGTAATACGCATTGTTGCATAGTAGCACACAGTATTGCATAGTATTTTTGAATTATTGATTCTTACGTAAGAAGGCACTACTCAATAATGGTTACAGTAATTACTGTTCAATATTTTATTTTATTGATTCAATAATTGTTGCGTTGATATTTTATATTACTGTTGTTTCAATAATTGTCACTACACAGTATTTTCCATTATCGAACAATTAATTCATATTATCTGAATAATATTATTAGATAACATTATTGGCAATGTCTAGAAAGTTCTGTCTAAGGAGAGGTTTGGTCACCTAATTGCGCGCCAGTAAGGAGAAATCCTTATTGGAAAGCCCCCTCTTTCCTAGGAACTGTTTGGTTGTCATTATTGTGATTCTGTAATATTATTTGTGAATAATTAATTATTGATTTATATGATAAGGAAAATATTCATTTTATGTGGATATAGATGGAGAAAATTTTTAAAGTGACAATTGTTGAAAATTGATATTTTATCTTTTCTGATAAAATAATTTATTATTATATTTTAATAATATAATGGTGATATTTTTATAATGAATATGGGATATATGAGTATATGAGGAGGAAGAGTATTTTTGTTGCAAAAGATGTTCAAAACATGTTAAACATGTCGGTAGACCCCATTTCTTGACTGAAATTTGATTATAGCCTGTAAAATCGTCCGTATGTGGATTTCGGTCAATTTCTGTTTCGAATTTGGTAAAACATTTTTTTTGCAAAGTTGTAGAGAATTGAATTTCCTACAAAAAATTGCGAGATGCGAATTTTCTGATAAAAGGGCTATTTATTATGAATTATTGAAGTTCCAGATTAATTTATTATTATTATTTTTGGAGTTTTAAGTAATATTTTCATGAAAAACGTTTTTATTGTTGGCCCATGTGTTGTTAGATGCTGAAATTCAGAAGTCAAGTGTGCGTAGGAATTTAATATATATATATATATATATTAATATTTTATTAAATTTTTTGCTTTGGTGTTCTAAGCATTTTCCTATAAATAGGGTGCTTAGGTTAGAATTGAAAATCACACCAGAAACTGAAGTTTTCTCTCTATTTCTCTCTCTATATTATCGAGTATATTCTTGTGAGTATTTTGATATCTTGAGTATTTCTATACAGTGCAAGTTCGTTCAGCGTTATTCTAGTCAAATCTCGCTTCTTTTGAGGTAAGGGATAGTAAGGGATTTTAAGGGATTGAAAGGGATGTTATTTTCTTCGTAAGTGATATTATTTCTTCAATATCATTATGTTGAAATATTGGTTTGAAATTTTTATCAAATTTGGAACTTTTTCATGTCGGAGTTACTATTCATGAGTTACTATTCACGAGTTACTATTCATGAATTACTATTCACGAATTACTATTTATGATTTACTATTCACGAGTTACTATTCACGATTTACTATTCATGAGTTAGTATTCACGACGGGTTACTATTCATGAGTTACTATTTACGAGTTACTATTTACGAGTTACTATTCACGGGTACTATTCACTACAAAATTGGTTTCTTTTTCTAACCAAATTATAGTTGATTTATGAATATTACTCTGGAGATTAAAACTATGTATTGATTATATTGATTTTATTATCATATATAACATTTTATAACCACGATGTTGAAATTCTCTTTCCTTTGGAGTGTAAAGATGGGTAGATTATTGGTATGATCATGACTAGGGTTCTCTTTGGCGATGGTGAAAAGTTGAATTGTGGTGGTATGATCATGACCATTGAATTTATAATTGAATATCTTTAACTTAAATGCAAAGGTGAATTGATCAACATGGTTATAATTATTGTTTATATAAATTCTGAAATGATTATATATTTCTTTGAGATATAAATATCTTTGGCCCATAGTTCAAAGATGACTTATTGATGAATATCTTTGGCCCGTAGTGCAAAGATGAATGATTTCTGATGAATATCTTTGGCATGTAGTGCAAAGATGGTCTGTTGATGAATATCTTTGGCCCGTAATGCAAAGATGAATTTATTAGTATGATTATGAACATGAACTGTGATTTGGTATAACCATGATCTTTGATGTTTCAGGTGATGAAAATTATCTTTGTCTGGATGAGAAAAGGAATTTAAAACTACAATTACGATTATGAGTTATACATGTGATTGTGGACAGGAATTGTTGATTGATGTTACTGAGGATAAAACATTGTTGGTGGACTTTTAACATGGAAAAGATACTAGACTTTATAGTCTATTTGACTCTTCTAATGGATTGCTCATTCCGCTGTGTTGAAAATTTTTATCATCTACCATATGTTCTAAATCTACGATTTATTCTTTGTTGAAGGCTATTGATAATTTATTTATCTTTAGTCATGATATTCTTTCTTGAGCTAGTTGTGCTTTCACCCTTTTTGCTTTACAATTCCTTTCGGGTAATAAAAGTGTATCCGGGTCGGCTGGGGGATAACAAGGAATAGAAGCGGTGGTCTATAGATGTTGAGGTGAGGTGAATTTAACTTGGAAGGGTGTTTTGCCACTATCATACAAGATGTCTAATGACATACAACCTCGTGTCATCATAAGATGGGTTGTGCTCATCCACTTCTTTGAGTATATTTACAAGCTTTTACCTATATAATCTTGGTGTTTATTTGGAGTTTAATTCCCAATTAGAGGCAGTGGAGATAATGATATGTTAAGAGAAGACTCGTCATTGGGAAGAATATGATAGTAATCTTCTTGTTTTTCTTTGGGGTCTATTAGGTTGACCAAGGATAATTACGTGGCCATATGATATCAACCATAACCTAAAAGCATGGCCTCCCATGTATACGAAGGTTTCTTGAGCACTTCCCAAAGATTCTAATTTCTAAAATAATTTTGACTATACCTTTATGTAAGGTGTCATTGTGACGTCTTCTGATTGGTATATATTTGTATCCAAACTCACAAAGATATGTGTTGTTGTATTTTGCACGACAATTGTTGTAATAAAGTTGTAGTTGTTTTCCGTACCATGTATTTGGCGACTCAGAATGGGTTGGATGGAATGGACCTATTTTGGGGTCGTTACACGCATGACCTGGTTCCATTCTTTATTATTCTGTTAGAACATCCTGTCTGTGTGGATTATCCTTGATATTTGCGCTTCATCTAGTATCTTTTCATGGAAATATTCTTCTGAGCATTCTTGAATTTTACTCCACAAAGCAGTATCATGTTGACAATTTGGACGTTACTGAGTTCAGGATAAATTAACTTATAAATCTTTAAAATTTATTCTTGAACTTGTTTTATTGAATTGTCATCATCCTCAAGTTTATAATATGTTGAAATTCATCTGTGATATGTAGTGCATAGATGGACCTTGTATGATTATGACTAGGAATTTTTCGGTATAATCATGACCGTAATGTTACAAATGATGTGGTAAAAATCCTCATTGGCCGTAGTGCATTGATGGACAGTTGTCGGCATGATCATGACCATTGATGAATACACGAATATCCTTGGCCCGTAGTGCATGGATAATTTGTTGTCGTGATACTAATGAATATCCTTGGCCGTAGTGCAGGGATGATGTGGATTATTTATTAAGCTGAGTCTCAACGATAAAAGTAATGAAAAACCTTTTAAATCATATAAGATAGTAGATTTTATTCTCTACTTGACTCTTCTAATGGATTGTTTGTTCCGCTGCAATTAAACTTGATATTTGTTATATTTTATCAATTTAACACTGTTGAAAGCTAATGATAATTTATTCTTCATTATCTTAGTCATAATATTTCTTACTGGGCTAGTTGAGCTCACCATTTTGCTTTCATTGTTCTCTTCAGGAAATGAGAACGTAGCATGAACTAGTCGGGGAACGGAGTGACGGTCCAGATGATAGCATTAGTAGTCCTCATTATTCTGTGAAATAATGTGATAATAAATTTATTGAGGACTTATTTTGAGTTTGTATACTGTCTAGAAGACAATATTTGTATTAAAACTCACAGCCAATGTTTTGTCATATTTTACACGACTGTTGTATAATTAGTTTGTATTTGTATTCTATACCATGTATCTGACGACCCAAGATGAGTGATATATACCTATTTTGGGGGCGTCATAATAATTGTCATTAGTCTGACCGCTAGTGAGAGTTGTATTGATATGTTGTGGAATAGGTCCTATATATATATAACATGTATTTGCTATTGAGCCCTGTTGACAACATCTGAATAGAGAGAAAATTTATGTGAAATGTGATATTGACGTATGTCGGGTTTCAAACCTCTCTGAAACATCCGCATCATACGTTCATCATTCTCCACCAAATGAGGTGCAAACCTGGACAACTCTGCAAACTTCACCTCGTACTGGGACACCGTCATGTTATTCTGCTTCAGTCTAATAAACTCTACCTCCTTCATATAACGAATACTTTCAGAAAAATACTTGTCATTGAACAGTTTCTGAAATGTTTCCCAAGACATGCTAAGTGCGCGGTTTGGATGACGCTTCACTGATTCCCACGATGAATCGCCTCATTACGAAAAAATAAAGGTGGCAAATGGAACTTTCTGTTCTCCATGCATCCCAAGACATCGAATATCTTGGTAATTTGTTTGACCCACGTCTCGCCTCTTTAATCGGATTCGCTTTCCTGCAATTTTGGTGGTCCCAACTCCTTGAACTGCTTGGCTGTGACAAATCGTGAATTTCTATCATTTCCTCCTATATTTTGAACACGAGTCTCCTCAAATGCGATTTTGCATGAACCGCAAAAACCTTCTAAACATCCCATCATTCATCATCTCGCTTTCGGTTGGTGTTATTCACAGGAGGAACATTGCAAGCCTGTTGCACGTTCTCCTCGTTGGTGAATACAGGCGTCTCCACGGTTTCATTTACTCCACTGTTAACATTCTCGGTTGCCATTCTTAAATCATCGCCATAAAACAAGGGTTAATTAAACAAATTAACAAATCACATAATACCCTATATATATTATGAGACCAACAAATAAGCTTAGGTAGGACACACTGGCGAAGGATTTACTCGTCTCTCCCTCTTAATTCTATTCCCCGATCTACGCCGGAGATCATATCCCTAAGCTCTGATACCAACTGTGACACCCCCAAAATAGGTATACAACACCCATTCTGAGTTGTCAAAATACATGGTACAGAAACAACTACAACTTTATTAATATAACATAAAAAGTGTGAGTTTAAATACAAATATTGCCATCTAGACAATATTCATACCCAAATAAGTCCTCATTATAATTATTGATACATTATTTTATAAAAATGGTGAAGACTACTAAAACGACTTTCTAGAACCTTCATTCCATACCCCGACTAGTACTCGCTACATTCTCACCTCCTGAGAAGAAAAATGGAACAAAAAGGAAAAGGGTGAGCTCAACTAGCCCAGTAAAGAATATTATGACTAAGATAATATAGAATAAATTATCGTTAGTCTTCAACAGGGAAAAATCTGATAAAATACAATAGACAACAAGTTTCAGATCAATATTCACAGCGGAAATAATAATTCATAGAAGAGTTATGTAGAGAATGAAATCTACTATTATCTATGAATTTAAAAGTCCATCATCAATATTTTATCCCTGTTACATCAATCAATATACATCATAAATTAAACATTCATCTTTGCACTACAGGCCAAAGATATTCACCAGTTGGACATGTTCATCTAAACACCTGTTCATCTTTACACTATGGGCCAAAGATATTCATCAGAAATCATTCATCTTTGCACTACAGGCCAAAGATATTCAGTAACATCATCATTTAGGACTGAGGATGATGAAAAATATTTTAAAGAAAACGAATCCAGTGAAACAAAATAACAAATATTAAGGATTTGTATTTCGGTTTATCCATGTCCAAAAATATCTCATAAATAATCATAGTGGAGTAAAATTCAAGAATGATCAAAACATGGATACAATCAAAGCTAGTATCCATAATAAATATTTTTGGAGGAAAAACAAAAATTTAATTTTTCTGTGAATAGTGTCGTATTCGTGAATAGCCGTATACGTGAATAGTGTAGTATACGTGAATAGTAACCCCGACACAAAAAGTTCCAAATTTGATAAAAAGTTCAAACCAATATTTTGGCATAATGATATTGAAGAAAATAATATCATTTAAGAAGAAAATAACATCCCTTACCTCGAAAAGACAGTACTTCTGACTGGAATACTAGATATAGAGCTGAGGGAACTTGCACCGTATAGCAACACTCAAAGTCTTAAAATACTCACAAGAATACACTCGATAATATAGAGAGAGAAAGAGAGAGAAAACTTGTGTTTCTGGTGTGATTTTCAATTCTAACCTAAACACCATATTTATAGGAAAATGCTTAGAACACCAAAACAAAAAATTTAATATAATATTAATATATTATATATAAATTCATACGCCAACCTTTGAATGCTGGAATCCCACATGTTTAACAACAAAATGAGCCCACCAACTAGTTAAAAACGTTTTTGTTGATATAAATAATTAAAACTTCCAAAAATTAATTATTTCAGAACTTCAGAACTTTAATAATTCATAATAAATAGCCCTTTTGTCAAAAAAATTCGAACCACATGTCTTTTCCATAGAAAATTTCAGTATCTACAACTTTGCAGAAGAAAGTTTTTCTAAATTCCAAACAGAAATTGACCGAAATCCACAAATGGGCGATTTTACAGGCTATAATCAAATTTCAGTCAAGAAATGAGGTCCACCGACATACAAAACATGTTTTAATCATTTAATGCAACATAAATACTCTTCCTTCTCATATACTCATATATCCCACATTCATTGTAAAAAAATATCATCATTATTATATTATAATAATATAATAAAATATTATTTTATCAGAAAAGATAAAATATCGATTTTCAACCATTGTCACTGCGAGACCCCAGATTTTATGAATAAAGATTTTACTTTCTCGAAATATTTTTTTGAATATTATGGTGTGGATTTGATATAATGTTATAGTTATGGGTAGTATTTATAAATTTTGCAAAAGTACGCAAGTTGTTATATAATATTCGATTGGTGGGGAATATTCTTTTTGTGGGGAATATCCAAATGCGACAGTACAATTATTAGTGGACCCTACAATGTAAATTATTGTCGGATTGAGAAAATGACAAAAATACTTTATGAAAATAACGGCGGAAGTTTTATCATTAAGCTGTTGAAACACCCGGTGTTAAAAAATACGATGTCTGGCGTGGTTGCATAGTACACTGCAGTATTAATAATTGATGCTTACGTGATAAGTCACTCAGTTTTGTTGGTATTATTAATGTAATAATCTGAGAAAATCTTTTATATAAAATAGAATAATTTTATAAAGTTATTCTATAAATAGAATATATTATATTCTATTATGCATAGTGTTGCATAAGTGTTCGCATAGTATTTTGCATAGTAAAATTTTTTTATATAAAAGCAGAATACTTTTATAAAGTTATACATTTTATTAGACAATAATTAGAATATATTATATTTTATTATGCATAGTAGTGTTTACATAGTGCTGATAGTGTTTTGCATAGTAAAATCTTTTATAAAGTTATTCGTTTTATTAGATTATAAATAAAATATATTATATTTTATTTAAAAGATTTTGTTTTAAATATGGACCGCTTGATTAAAGTAAATCAAACTGGACCGTTCATGAATTAATTCTTATGCGATCCATTTTTCTATAAATAGAAGCTCATTCCTTCATTATTTCTTACGAATTCACTAAAACTCTAGAGAGATAAACTATAGAGAGAAAAAAGAAAAGTATTCTGATACTTCACTACTTATATATCCAGTACTCTTCTTCTTAAGGTATGGAATATTATTTGTTGTACTCGTAAAGGGTACTCTTTCTTTCTTATTTATGAAGAGAACTTTTGTTATTCCATTCTTTATTATTCTGTTGGAATAACTTTGATCATGAGCTACCCTATACTTGGTGAAATTCTTCTATTATTTCATTCTTTATTATTATGTTGGAATAACTTTTATGCATGCAAAAATCTGCATACATGGTGAAATTCTTCTAATATTCCATTCTTTATTTACATTGGAATATCCATGCATACTGCATTTTACTTGGGACTGGTTAGTTATTTATTATTCTATTGGAATATCATATGCATGCGTTTCTGTGGGACTGGTTCCGTTATTTATTATTACATTTGAATATCACGCTTCGGTCTTAATTTACTTTGACCTGGTTCCGATTATTATTATTACATTGGAATAACTTGTCATCGCAATACCGCATGCATGGTGATTTCTTTTGTTATTCCATTCTTTATTATACTTAGTTGGTTTAAGTTTTGACTTCTATACTCCATGAAATTAGTGGAATATCATTGATATTTGCGCTTCATCCAGTATCTTTTCATGGAAATATTCTTCTGAGCATTCTTGAATTTTACTCTACAAAGCAGTATCATGTTGACAATTTGGACATTATTAGTTCCTGGATAAATTAATTCTTGAACTTGTTTTATTGAATTCTTATATCATTGTCATCATCCTCATGTTTATATTATGTTGAAAGTCATTTGTGGCTTTGTGTAGTGCATAGATGGACTTGGTATGATTATGACCGAGGATTATGCGGTGTAATCATGACCGTAAGTAATGTTACAAATGATGTGGAAAAAGTCCTCATTGGCCGTAATGCATTGATGGGCGAGTTTTGGTATGATTATGGCTATGCATTCTCTTGACCAAGGGTGCAAAGATGAATTGTTTTATGGCATGATCGGGGAATAGTTGATGAATACACAAATATTCTTGGCCGTAGTAGTGCATGGATAATTATGGTCGTGATCTTAAAAAGAATATCTTCGGTAGTAGTGCGAGGGGTGATTCGATGATGTGGATTATTTATTAAAAGTGAGTCCAGTGATAAAAGTGATGAAAAACCTTTGAAATCATAAAAGATAGTAGATATTATTCTCTACTTGACTCTTTTAATGGATTGCTTGTTCATTGTGATTAAACTTGATATTTGATATATTGTATCGGTTTAACCTTTTGTTTAAGGCTAATGATAATTTATTACGCATTATCTTAGTCATAATATTTCTTCTTTGGGCTAGTTGAGCTCACCCTTTCTTTCACCTTTGTTCTCTTGTGAAATGAGAATATATTTGGGACGAGTCGGGGAGCGAGTGATGGTCCTAGATGGTGCATTAGTAGTCCTCACTATTCGTGAAATAGTGTGATAATAATTGTAATAAGGACTCCTTTTGAGTTTGTATACTCTCTAGTAGACAATATTTGTATTCAAACTCACAGTTTATGTTTTGTCGTATTGTACACGACAGTTGTATTATCAAGTTGTATTTGAATTCTGTACCATGTATCTGGCGACTCAAGGTGGGTGATGTATACTTAATTTTGGGGGCGTCACAGTCACTTTAAAATTTTTCTCCATCTATATCCACATAAAAATGAATATTTTCCTCATCATATAAATCAATAATTAATTATTCACAAATAATATTACAGAATCACAACAATCGATAATGAGACGGTTTCCAGAAAGAGGGCTTTCAATAAGGATTTTTCCTTCTTTGGCGTGTAAATTAGGTGACCAAACCTTTTCTTAGATGAGAACTTTCTAGACATTGCCAATAATGTTATCTAATAATATTATTAGGATAATATGAATTATTGCTTGAAATGAAAAATACGTGTAGTGACAATTATTGAAACAACAAATAATATAAAATATCAACGCAACAATTATTGAATCAATAAAATAAAATACTAAAAAAAGTAATTATTGTAACAATTATTGAGTAGTGCCTTCTTACGTAAAAATCAATAATTGGTGCAACATCTTTGTGTCTTCTCTTGCAACAACGCGTATTCATGTGTTTTAGCCACTGGGTATTCTTAATAAAGATTAATTCAGAACAACTACGCCAGATTATTTATAAACAACTTATACTTGTCGTTTTCTTCATCCAATCGTTTTTAGTTATGGGACCCACACAAGGTTGCATACCGTCGCATCGAATATTTCGAAGCGGTAAGAATATTCCACGACAAACGAATATTCTCGATAAAAATGAATATTTTATAACCACTTGCTTATTTAAAATATTTAAGCATTTTACCCATAACTAACCACATTAATCAAATCAACCCTTACTATTTCAAAATAATAAATAGAGAAAATTAAATTTCATTTATTAATAATTTGGGGTCTTACAACTATAATATTAATTATAAATATAATATTATTTTAATTATAATAGTAAAAATTATAATAATAATTATGATAATAGTAATAATAATAATAACAATAATAATAACAACAACAACAACAACAATAATAATAATAATTATTATAATTATAATTATAATTATAATTATAATTATTATAACTATAATAGTATTATTATTAATAATAATAATAGTAATAATTATAATAAAATTTATGATAATAGTAATAATAATAATAACAACAACAACAACAACAACAACAACAACAACAACAACAACAATAATAATAATAATAATAATAATTGTTATTGTGGTGGTGTGGTGAATTATGAAAATTGTTATTGATGATTTATAAGTTTTATGGACATGTTTAAATTTTTTTGGATATCTATTTTTTTTAAGGAAAATTAATTATTGTGATGGTGTGGTGAATTATGATAATTGTTATGTGTGATTGTAAGTTATTTAAGGTTGCAAAAAGTAGGTAATATATTATTTTTAAATTTTAATTTAATTTTTTAGAATTACGTCGTGCTTTCCGCACGGACAATTACTATATATATATATATATATATATATATATATATATATATATATATATATATATATAATTAACTAGACCAATTTATTAATGATTTCTTGTGGCATGATATATTTTGGGGTATCTTTAGAACTTGAAAAACTTTAGAGGGAAAAATGAAAAGAAAATAAAATAACAACTTATTTTCAGCGTTATATAAAAATAATCTCATTTACAAAATATATAAACTTTAATGTTTTATGTTTACTAGGTTAAAAATTCCTTCTATATTGATTCATCTTTTTTTAAAATAAATACTTTCATACAAAATTAAAATTTAACGTGTTTCTAAATAATTCTAAAACGTTAGAAAAGTTTATATATAAAGGTTAAAATTTTATCTATATATATTTTTTATCAGAGTATTTGATTCTCTATTAGATTTCTTTATATTTGAGGGATTAGTTAGTATAATTTTTTAATAGAAATATTATATTAGACTGTTAATTATTATTAAATTAAATCAAACAAATATATCACATTAGAATATTTAATTAATTTCTATTAAAGTATTTAATTAGTATTATGTTTTTTGAATAAATATAATATATTATAGTGTTAATTACACAATTTTAAAATGGAGATGGAAGTAAAAAGTAAGTCCCCAATGATTGGTTCAGCGGTTCAAGCTTCTTCCGTGACTCTTGAGAGATGGGCATCTAGGATTCCGACCTGTGTAGTAATCCATCCGTCCCTATTTAAATAACGTTTTAGAATTTTTTTTATTTATTCTTAATTATTTGATATTTGTTTAAATCTAAGAAAATTAATGATAATTTTTTCAAAATTATCCCTCATTACTCTACCTATTTTTTTGATACTTTAAACTCTCGTGCTATGATAAATTAATGATTTAAGAGTATTGTTGGGTCATGATATTTCACATATTGGGCCGAATGGATTGGGCCTATTTATTTAGTTAGTCCATTGAGTCATCACTATTGAGTCCTAAAGTTATTGGGCATAGCCATTGTGTTTTCTTAATTAAATCTTTGCAAGATCGGGTTGGATCCATGCGTTGACCCACCACATAGTTAAATATCTATTACTTTGACCGGTAATGATGAATAAGGATGATGGTTGACTGAGATGTCTGCAAGGCATTAATGTGGATGAGATTATAGTCATTTTACGTAGGGAGAAGCAAAGTCGAGAAAAGGTGGCGACTTGTATGCGATCGGCTAAAATCAACGAGGAATGGGGGTGTGTGGAGATGATGATGGGTGACACGGTAAATCGGGCTAGAGAGTATAACATAGCAAAGGAGTCTTCTTAACTAAGGTAACTGATATTTTTCTCTCTCTTAATACACTAGATATTTTTATCCTCCATTGTTAACCTTGTGATCACCTGTACTGACTCTCACGCCTGAGCTATCCCCCGACGGTCGAAGCCATCATGCTTGTGGTGTTGATCGTGTTTATTGTGCAAGATCATGACGTCTTATCTCCTATTCCCTTTGCTGTCTGGGGGGTAGATATATTGGGTCCGTTGCCGAAAGCCAAAGGTCAGGTCAGTTTTGTTATAGTCGCCATTGATTATATGACCAAATGGGTAGAAGCGAAACCACTTAGGCTGATTACGAAACAAGAATGTTTGAAATTTATGAAGGAGTCGGTAGTATTTCGTTTTAGAATTCCTAAGGTGGTAATATCAGACAACGGACGCCAGTTCGTGGGATCAAAATTTGAAGGATTTTTGAAAGAACTGGAGGTTCAACACAGGAAGACTTCAATGACTCATCCACATATAAAATGGGCGGTCGAGGTGACCAACGAGCATCACTTTGAGCAGGATCAACCATAAAACTGGATGAAGCTAAGGGAAGATGGCCAGAGGAACTGCTCAGTGTGTTATGAGCATATCGGACTACGCCGAGGATTACCACGAGAGATTCACCTTTCAGATTGACTTATGGCACTGATGCCTTGGTCCGTGTTGAGATCGGGTCCACCAGTCTTCGGGTTAGTCAGTTTAAAGAGATCTACAATAATGAAGGGCTGAAAACCAACCTGGACTTGCTGGAAGAAGTCAGAGAAGTAGCTTTGATAAAGTTGGCAGCGTATCAGCGAAGAGTAGCTAAACATTACAACAGTGGGGTAAAGCTTCGTAGATTTGAAGTAGGAGATTTCGTCCTCAGGGAAGTCGAAGCATCTATGCCTCAGAATTTGGAAAAGTTGATGCCGAACTGGGAAGGACCGTATGAAGTTGTCGAAGTACCGAAGCCAGGAACTTATCGGTTGAGGGCATTGAATGGATCAGAGATCAAGAATACTTGGCATGCTGGTAGACTTCGGAAATATTTTCAGTAAAGATCGAGTCAGTCTCCCGGAAGTCTGTAAATGTTTAGATCATTATCAATAAAAGATTCATTTTTCTTCATATTGATCTTCTCTTCATTAGTCCAGAATTCACTATGGTGTAAGGAGGTTCGGGTGGACTCGCTAACCATTCGATGGTAGCCTTATCGGCAGGTGTGTCCTCATGGATTTTTTCTATCCTGCGTGATAAACAAATTCCATAATCCTTTTAAAAAATTGTTTTACCCTGTGTGGAAAACAAAGTCACTATGGTGTATGGAGGTTCGAGTGGACTCACTGACCATTCGATGGTAGCCTTATTGACAAGTGTGTCCTCATGGATTTGTTATACCCTGCGTGGTAGACAAATTCCATAGTCCTTTTAAAATTGTTTTACCCTGTGTGGAAAATAAATTCACTATGGTGTATGGAGGTTTGGGTGGACTCGCTGACCATTCGATGGTAGCCTTATCGGCAGGTGTGTCCTCATAGATTTGTTATACCCTGCGTGGTAGACAAATTTCATAGTCCTTTTAACATTGTTATATCCTGTGTGGTAAACAAATTCACTATGGTGTAAGGAGGTTAGGGTGGACTCGATGACCATTCGATGGTAGCCTTATAGTCAGGTGTGTCCTTATGGATTTGTTAGAACCCTGTGTGGTAAACAAATTTCATGGTCCTTATATACTCGTTTTACCATGTGCGGTAAACAAGATCCCGATGGTGCGAGGAGGATCGGCCAAGTTCACCTTATACATCATTTGTCTCATACTTCGGTAACGATAAGTATGCATTACTTTATTTTGTTCAAGTGTTGAGTTCAGATTATATTATTATTATTCTTAACTGTCATGTGATCTACTTGCTTATTGATTAATAGTTTAAGTTAAGTTCAAAAGAAGCTTGTACATTTTTCAAATTGATTGATACTAAATTATTGACAAAAAATGAAATATACTGAAGTCATAAGGAACAAAGTTAACTATTCATTAATACTTAACCGTTTGCATAGAAAATTATAATATTTTTACATAAAATCTTAATACTAGAAAGAAGAAATAACATATTCAGGCATTGTCTTCGCCTTCGGAGGAGTCCAGAAGAGTTGGATTTAGTTGGGCCGCGGTAAATTTTTCCTTTCCTTGATTTCGATAGACTTCATAGCCTTCAGAATACACCCGAAGTATTTTGGCCCCCTAATCCAGTTGAATCCAATCCAAAGCTGCTGGATAATGGCATCTTAAGGGTCCAAAATTATATTTCTTTCGTTATAAAAAGCTTGTTTCTATTTATATCATGTTTATGTTTATTTGTGAGTTTATTTCTTTCTCTTTTAACGAAGTTTGACTGATTCTTGATATTTTAATAATGAAGGTTAATTATGAAATTATAATTGTATTCCCCAATGTTTTCAAAAAAAAACAAAAAAAAAGGGTCCAAAATTGTCAAAATTGAGACCAAATTTTCTGGGTTTCCGAGCCAAATTTTGGTTGCATTAATTTGAATTCCAGTCAGTTTCTTTCACATAATTAATTGCATTAATAAGAAATTGTTTTTGGTCTAAATAATCATAGGTTGTTTTTTTCTAGTTTTGAGAGGTAAATTTCAGTTTCATTACAAGAAATTCTTGTGAAATTTACTCCTCCCTCCTTCCTTTTTCATTTAATTAATTAAATTGGGTATAAAATCTCAATAATACATTTCTAAAATTCACTGAAAAGATGAAATCATAACACACATAAATAATGTTTAGCGATAATATTGACAAATAAACCACCAGTATTTGATGCAGCGATTAAAGATTGACTGGGGGCGAGCCATAAACTCAAACGTCTTCAGTTCGATCCCCGCTAGCAACAATTGTCAAGTCAAAAATGGTCATGGTGGCCACGATACCCCCAGTGCTAATCAGGTAGCAAACCGCCCTGATAGTCGAGCTGTGGAGATTAGTCGACCCGCGGGTCGAAAACTCCTCATTAGCAAGAAAAAAAAAATAATAAAAATGGAAAATAAGTCACTAATTCTTCGTTAAAATTTACAAATGATAGATAAAAAGGTTTCTCTCTAAAAGGACAAAAAATAATATTTAAAAAAATTGAGAAGAGTTAAGTGGGTGTTTGTTTAGAACTGAATGGAGCTAAATCTGAATAATTTGAATCCACAACAAGGCGTTTGTTTTAATCTCGAATTTTGATTTGAATGGTGAATGAGCAATTTGAATGAAGTAAAAAAAATTAAAAAAATGTAAAAATATATTAACTATTATATTAAGTAATATTAAATAAATTTACAACAATTTTGAATTTTTTTAGAGGGGGTAAAATAATAAAGTTTTGTCATTCAGATGTTTCAGACATGTCAATTATCAAACAATTTTTTTCATTCAGATTCAGATTCAACTCATTCAGATTCAGATTTAGATTTATTCAGTTTTTGTCAAACACCCCCTAAATCCAACCTAAATTCTCAGACAATTTATAAGGGGCTGTCTAATAAGGTCTGTACGGGTCTGAATGACCTTAGAGCTGACCGAATAAGTCATTAAAATTGTTTGGTAAGAAAAAATGAAGTTCTTAATTTGTATTAATTGATCTGACCGGTAAAATAAAAATTTCCTGATTGAATCGATAAGCGGCTTATTTGAATGACTTTTTAACTTTAATACCCTTCCAAAATAAACATGGAGGCGACCAAGAGCCAATAAAAGATGAAGAATTTAACCAGAAATGGATTTGTTCATCTACATCTATATATCATCATTGGATGAGAATGGACTTCTTCTCAAAGAAAGTTGTCTACTCATCGACCTTTATGTATATAATTAATAATTAATATTATTGGTGGAGTTCCCATTTACTCACCAACCAATTACTAATTCATGTTATATTTTTAATTCATTTACTCACCAACCAAATACTAATTCATGTTATAATTAAACTTATTTTTTTTTTAATATATTCATACTTATTATATTTGTTGGAGTGTGATTATTTGGGTTTAGCCATGGTGCAGCCCAATCTATTTAATGGTCCGGGTCTGGTAATGACCTATATGTATTTATTATGATAGTGGAAGAGTCCTTATTAAAATAGGATTGTATTCCCTTATTTGGAGGGATAAGGAATCCTTTTCCTAAGAGGATACGGTGGAAGTGACTTATATATATATGGCTACAAGTTTAGGATTTGAGGGAAAAAAGATACAAGAACACAACAACTTGTACTCTCCATATTATCAACTTGTACTCCCAATATTATTATAGTGGATTACTCTCTCTCCGTGATTTTTCCCCAATTGAATTTCCACGTAAATTCTTGTGTTCATACATTATATTTCTTTATTTATGTTTATGTGAGTTTATTTCGTGAGTTTGATTTCACAACAATTACTCCATCAATCGTTGGCGCTATTTTGGCCTGCTGTTTTGGTGATTTCGTCAGGCGTTAACAATATTCTTGTTCAGCATACTTTAAAAGGGTAAAATAATAAAAAATTATTATTCATGTGAATTATCAAATAACTTTTTTCATTTGGTATTTAATTATGATTCATTTAGCTCATTCAAATTACTTAAAACATTCAGAACTGTTTCATTCAATTTTATGATGAAACTGTCCCTAAGCAAGTACCAAAACCTTGAACAACCAGTAGAAACCAGAAATTCACATGTTGGCATTTCTGTTTTTAAAGATTATATAACCAACCAAACTAAACCTTACAATAGGTGAAAGCAATCAATAAATGAGTACTTTCGGTGAATTCCACATAATCACATTATCAGAAACTCTTTAACGAATGTTGACACGTTCATGGCAAAAAGAAAATAGAAGAAAACTGAAAAGGAGGGGGAAGATAAATCTAAACATTCCTCACCAATCCCTTTTAGGATCTCTTTGAAATTGTCGAACTAAACCTTAGTGGCTAGACTTCAATCAAACAAATCCCAAATGAACCAATAACTAACTACAAAAGTAAGTAGTTTTTAGATCAAAACAATAGCAATTTACTTAGAATTTAGAAATGTAATTGTAAGAAAACTTGGATAAAAAGCTGGTGAGCAAAGATGGGACGGACTAGGGCTATGTTTGATAAAACTGAATGTTAAAATCTGAACAGTATAGTATAGACATCTGAATAATATAGAACATCGTCTGTTTAGAATTGTATCTGAATGAAGAAATATTGTTTGATAATTAATTTTTTCAAAATAATTTAATAACACTAATTTACCATTTTAACCATCCACCCACTATATTCAATTTCAGCAAAAAACTCTTCTTTCCTATTTTCTTCCCTTCATTTCATTCTCTCTCTTCGCTATGAGCTTCTTCAATCCCAGAATTCACAAACAATTCTCTCTTCACAATCTCAATTGCAGTCTAAATTCATTTATTCATTATGGACTACAAAAACGATCTGTAAGCTTTCTATGATTTTTGTCTAAATCATCACCCTTGAACAATTTTGCAGACCCACTTCATTATCTGCACTTTCATTCCAATTGTTAAAACCCTCTCAGAAAATCCAAGAAACTTCAATGCTCTTAATAATCTAGACTCGTTAGTGAGCCAAACCCAGTTTTTTGATTCTTCTACATCACTCATTATTATTGGTTATTTATCTCTAATAAAGAAGCTTGGAAGAGCAAAGGTTGTTCTTTTGGATCTGAAAGCCAAAGGTGAGGTTTTAGATTACTTTTTGTACAGTTTAATGGTTGATTGTTTTTGTTGGAAATGGAAAAATAGATGAGATTGAAACTGTGTGGCTGATTGTTTGGTCAGGCTGTGGAAATCGAAGAGGAGGGAGAGGAGGAAAAGTGTTGTGATTAATTTGGGCATCTGGAAATCGAAGAGGGAGAGGGATACAAAATGAATTTTGTAATTTTGTCCAAAAATATATAAACTCATTCAGATGTGCCTCTAAATAGTTAAGATTTAATTTTGTATCTTACCGATTAAAAGGCATTAAGAGACAAAAAAAAATTACCAAACAAGTTTAGCATCCTAGGACACATCTGTTAAGAGGCAGATGTAATCAAACACAGCCTAGGCCAGCTTCAAATAATTATTAGATTGGATACAGACATTACATGTTCCTTCTACTACAAGGTTCAATGCTAACAAGAACTGCTAACATACTCTAACCAAACTAACATTTAACATAGTGGTCCATATGCTTTAAGTTTAATCAAGGACCTTGCCCTACAACTCATCCGATAGAAAACCTATGACAGAGATACCATAAAACTACTACTGTGGTTTAAACTTGAACTTAATTATACAATTCCAAATTTCATTCACTATACAAATATCCACTGTTCATTTATAAAACTTAATCAAAGTCCAACCAAGAAAAAATAAACTAAATGTCAAAATGAATCATATTAAGAGCTAGACTAACTGCCAAAGTATGCATAATGAGACTACTGTGTATTTTAATAACTACTAGCAGAGAAAACATAATGTGACTAAAATGTTAAGCAACAAGATCTTATCAAAAGTAAATGTGCATAACAAGGTACGATCAGAGAAAATCTAGAAACTGAAGTAGTTCAAGCCTCAAACACCTTATATTAAAGGCAAATGAGATGGCAGACAACCTAGGCCCTAAAGTTATTTGTTTGATTAGTTATATTATATCAATAGGGCAATAGAATTTCAGGAAATGCTACTTCATATTCAAGAACAAGGTTACAGATTAGAGATATCGCCTTGAGATAATATCTTGAAAGGCAAAGTGCGACTAAATGAGCATACATATCACTTGGTAACCTCATTAGTCAAATCATAAAGGGACTTTCATGATTGAATTGAAGATGTAAATTTTCAGGATCCAGCAGACCAGTAATATAAATTTTCTAACATAAGAAAAACTGGAGAACGATACTCTATTACTCTTTGAACACCAAACTTACATATATTGACAAACTAATCAGGCAAAGAAGC
Source organism: Panax ginseng (assembly GCA_020205605.1). NCBI lineage: Eukaryota > Viridiplantae > Streptophyta > Magnoliopsida > Apiales > Araliaceae > Panax > Panax ginseng. The sequence continues at coordinate 77,035,892 of CM035147.1, read as the reverse complement.
TGCGAAGTATAGTGTTTTGTCTGATGATCCATGAACACCTATCAATTTCCAAGAACAATGAACCAGCTATGCAAAGAAACACTGTAAAAATGGATTAGCCACAAATAAATCAATTTTAATAAAGAGCTACACTAGCTCAGCATCAGTATCTGGTAGTGCACTCATTCGTAATGTTCTGCCATTTCCTGCAGCAAGAAACCGTACCGAAGGCAGGGAAAGATCCGTTACAGATTCAATCTCAAGAAAGTCAAGATCGAACGTACCAGACCGCTTCAAACTGAAGACAAAGACAAGAACAATCCACCCCAACATCGAAACTGCCCAGTAATTATTCATCCCATGGATCAAACCCCAAGCAATAGAGTAACCAACAACAATTCCCGAAAAATGTCCAAGAAAACTCGCTTGCGGAACAATTATTGAAGTAAAGATGAGAGACTCAAATGGTGCAAAACTGATTGGAAGCGAAAGAAAGCCAAAAAGATTCAACTTTGACGAGGGTTGCTTCACCGAGAGAATAGTCATCCACCCAAAAACCACACAAGAATAACCAACAGCAGTCACCCTCCGAAAATACTCTAGCTTGAATCTATTGATCAAAATGTGGTATGCACCCAAAACTAGCAAGCCTGATAACACTACTAACACAAGTGTATAATGCAAATAAAACTCCATCCCCAAACCCATGTGTCCTAAATTCTCTACAGCCCCAAGGCTCCAAAGGGCACTCATATTAAACACAAGATGTAGAATGCTAATATGTGAAAAAGCAGAAGTTATTATTCTCCAATGATGCCCTTCAATAGCAGTTTCATAACTCAAACCCACATGTGCATACCCAATGTTTTTCTTCTGAATGTAGAACCATATTGCACTACATATCCCTATAATACAGCTTGTAGCAGGTTTTTCAAAGATCTCATATAACAATGGTTTTCCCATTTCAACACAAACACTTTCTTTACAATGCTTACTAAAACTTCTAAAACAATGAGAACTGCACCAAAACCAAATTCACTATTTTATCACAAAAATGAGTATTTTCTTAACAAACCCTTATCCTAATGAAGCTAATATAACAAACCATCAAATCAACACATACCCATTTCAATATTTTACCAGTACCAACAGATTCAGATCTATGAATATCAATCACTTGATCAAAAACCCTAATAATCTGAGAATTGGTCTCTTGAACCAAATAAATACCAATTTATACCGAAATTTACAAGAAAGGGCCCAAGATTGTATGACCCACCAAGAAAAGGCCGAAAATTTAACTCCAATAAGAAAGAACAGACTTCAATTTGCAGAAATTAGGGTTTGGAAGGTTAAAGAGTCGGTGAATTGGGAACGGAGAGAGGGGGAGGTTCCTCACCTTGGCACCAAAGTCGAATTTGATTACTTGGTAAGTGCAAAGTTAGATCTTTCTGGTTCTTTCTGTACTGCCCTGGAAAACTAACAACCGGATATGACTGGACTCTAAATTTGTTGCCTCCTAGTTTATATCCCCAAATTATTTTGCACTCTCCAATTTGTATTTTTTAATTTCAAAGTGTACACAGTAAAAAAAAATTGATTTGGTCAACTGTAAGTAACACACCGAACCGCTACAAGTAGTGCTATAGGCAAGTCCAAACGTCCATAAGATGGCAACCGATTTCAATTGATGACAACTGATTCTTAGGACAACTATTACAGTAACTATCATCTACATCCTTCAAGGCTCTACCACTACAAGTTGTAACCGCAGTAAAATCACTTGTTCCGACAACTTAATTTACTAAAGAACCCTTCCTTGGTCAAAGTCAAATAATACGCCGCTATAACATGTAGTGTCTATTCTTACTAGAGGTGAGCATGGTGCGGTTTGAAATCCAAACCGCACCCGAAACCGCTTAGGTGCGGTTTGAAAAATTCAAAACCGCACTCGAAACCGCTTGTGATTGGTGCGGTGCGGTTTTAAAGTGTGTGGTTTCGGTTCCAAAACTAATTGAAACAATAAAAAAGTCTAAGTCTTCAATAAAATTTAACATAAAACTTACATCGAGCAATTAACTTAGTGACAGAGTCGGCAATGAGAATTATATCAAGCATGCTTTAAAACTAAAATATGCGCTATATAAAACAACGAAGACCATATATTCGATAACAAGGAAGAATGTTTATCTAGTTCTCCAAAAATTAAAAGTATATACTGGAGATAGAATGAAATATATTGCAGGGAGGACTAAAATAATCTATTAGACTATTACAATTATAGCATTGACATTAACCAATGCATCAAGTGCTCGAGCTCCTCAGCTATAAGCCCCTCCAATAACGCATCAAACAAATTCAAAATTCCAAAACCCAATTGCTTAATTTTTGACTCTATAACCTCTAACATCTTCTTTCAATTGGTAAAAAAATGACAATGCAAGACTGGAGTTTTCTCTAAGCATGTTCAAGTGAAAAGTAACTTTAGAATTTACTAGAAATAATACATACATACACACATGGTGCGGTTTCGGTTTTATGCGTGCGGTTTCGGCTAGTAACCAAACCGGAACCGTAAATTTGGTTATTCAACCCACCTAAAACTACCACATACGCCGAAACCGTTGGTGCGGTTTTAATTGGTGCGGTTCGTGCGATTTTTGGTGCGATTTCGGTTCCAATTTGGTTACTTGCTCAGCCCTAATTCTTACGATGAGTTATAATCTAATACTCCATTCGTCCCATAGTTATAGGTTGATTTTCCATTTTGAGATGTTCTAATATATAGGTTACTTACTATTTATAAAATTTAGTTGGTTCATTGTTTTACTTTTATGCCTTTATAATAAATATTCAACCATTACTCTTTTTTTCAACATTCAATGTCATTATATGTCATTATTTTTATCACCGCATTTAATGTTGTTGTATTCTCTTTGGTTAACCCTATTTTTATCACCAACATTCAAAAAACAGGGTTGTACCGTCTGTATAACCCTATTTTTGTATATGTATCCAAATTACACCTAAAACACTATATTTTATAAAATTTCCTGTTAGAATAAATACTATACATTTTTTGAGAGTTACAAGCAAAAAAAAATTGAAACTGTCCAATATTCCGGTCCAAATTTCATGTCTGTCAAGACTTATTGTGCTAGATAATAGTGTAGGGGATCGTCCCTATTTATTTTGTTCATCCCCTTGCCCATAAACATAGTTGCCCCTCCTTGCCGCATCTTTGAGTTTCACAGCAACTAACATAAACATAAGAGATAAAGAAGGTGAAAATAGAAAATAGAAAATAGAAAATAGAAAATAGAAAATAAAAAATAAAAAAGAAGAAAGATCTTTGTCCACACCATTTTTCTACCAATTTTACTAATAAAGTTCTAGATTTAAACAAAATATTTGTAAGATTTTTTTACCATATTTTTTTAAAAAAAATAAATGTATACTCGGGAGGCATCTGATGTGAGACCCCAGATTTTATGAATAAAGATTTAATTTTCTCGAAATATTTTTTTAAAATTATGGTGTGGATTTGATATAATATTATAGTTGTGGGTAATATTTATAAATTTTGCAAAGAACGCAAGTTGTTATAAAATATTCGTTTGGTCGGGGAATATTCTTTTTGTCGGAGAATATTCGTACGACGGCACAATCATTGATGGACCCCACAACGGAATTATTGTCGGATTGAGAAAACGACAAAAATACTTTATGAAAATAACGGCGGAGGTGTTACAATTAAAACCGCTGAACTACGGTAGTAAAAGTACGATGTCTGGCGTGGTTGCATAATAGCTTTACGGTATTGATTATTGATGCTTACGTGAGAAGTCACTCAACTATACTCAATTATTACATGAAAGAATTGTTGATCATATCTCTTATATTATTGATTCAATTATTGTCACAAGATCATGTATAATATGTTATATTATTAAATCAATAATTAAGATGACAAGTTATAAATGATTAATAATTGTTGAAAGATTAAATATGTGTTGATTAAAAATAAAATGATTTCTGGTAATTTTTATTCAATCCTTGATGTATATAAAGAGTCTATTATGAGACGTTTGTGGTAAGTTTAATTATTTATGGGGGGCCATATGTCATCATCTAAGAGTCTCTTTCGTAAATAGTAATTACCTTCGTAAATAATAATTACCTTCGTAAATAGTAATTACCTTCGTAAATAATAATTACCTTCGTAAATAGTAATTACCTTCGTAAATAATAATTACCTTCGTAAATAATAATTACCTTCGTAAATAGTAATTACCTTCGTAAATAGTAATTACCTTCATAAATAGTAATTACCTTCGTCAATAGTAATTACCTTCGTAAATAGTAAATACTTTCATAAATAGTAATGAATCTTCTATAAATAGAGGCCTAGGGCTTCATTATTTTCACTTAATTGATTCAAGCTTATAGAGAGAAAGTATAGAGAATAAGAGAAAAAGAAGAAAAGTATTCTGCTACTTCACTTATATCCAGCTCTTCTAAGGTAGGGAGTATTATTTATTGTACCCGTAAGGGGTGTTATTCTTTCTTATTCATGAAGAGAAGCGTTGTTATTCCATTGCTTATTATTCTCATTGGAATAACTTCGTATATCTGTGGTTTACCCTATACTTGGTGACATTCTTCTATTATTCATTTGGAACATCCCATGCGTGTGTTTTACAGGACTGGTTCCATTTTTTATTATTCTTTATTATTCGGTCGGAATATCACATACATCTATATCTGTGGGACTGGTTCCATCATTTATTATTCTCGCATTTCTTATTCGGTTGGAACATCACCGCTTGGTGTGAATTTCACGACTTTTGGTTCCGTTATTTATTATTCTGTTGGAACATCCTGTCGGTGTGAATTTCACATGACCTGGTTCCGTTATTTATTATTCTGTTGGAATAACCTATCTGTGCGGTCTATCGCATGCATGGTGATTTCTTTTGTTATTCCATTCTTTGTTATACTCAGTTGGTTAAAACTTTGACTTCTATACTCCATGAAATTAGTGGAATATCCTTGATATTTGCGTTTCATCTAGTATTCTTCCTTGGAAATATTCTTCTAAGTATTCTTGAATTTTACTCTACAAAGCAGTATCATGTTGATAATTTGGACGTTAATAATTCCTGGATAAAATAATTCTTGAACTTGTTTTATTGAATTCTTATATCATTGTCATCATCCTCTTATTTATATTTTTGAAAGTCATCATGGTATTTTGTAGTGCATAGATGGACTTGGTATGATTATGACCGAGGATTATTCGGATTGTAATCATGTCCGTAATGTTACAAATGATGTGGTAAAAGTCTCATTCTTAGTAGTGCATTGATGGACGATTGTTGGCATGATCATGACCATTAATGAATACACAAATATTCTCGCCCAGAAAGGCATGGATAATTGTGGTCGTGATACTAAAGAATATCCTTGGCAGTAGTGCGAGGGGTGATTCGATGATGTGGAATATTTATTGTGAGTCTCATTTATATAATGATTATGAAAAATCTTTTAAATCATAAAAGATAGTAGATTTTATTTTCTACTTGACTCTTTTAATGGATTCTTTGGTTTCACTGCAGATTAAACTTGATGTTTATTATATCTTATCGGTTTAACTTTGTTGAAGGCTAATGATAATTTATTCGCATTATCTTTAGTCATAATATTTCTTCTTGGGCTAGTTGAGCTCACCCTTTCTTTCACTTTTTCTTTGTGAAATGAGAATATAAATTTGGGCGAGTGGAAGCGGAGTGATGGACGAGATGATAGTATTAGTAGTCCTCACTATTCGTTAAATAGTGTGATAATAAATATAATGAGGACTTATTCTCGAGAGTGGATATTGTCTAGAAGATGATTTGTATTCAAACTCATAGTTTATGTTTTGTCGTATTGTATACGACGGTTGTATAATAAGTTGTATTTGAATTTCGTGTACCATGTATCTGGCACCCAAAATGGGTGATGTATACCTAATTTTGGGGCGTCACGATTAATATCGAGCTTAGGGATATGATCCCTGGCTAAGATGTGAGACTAGAACTAGGAGGGGAGAGACGGGGAATTCCTTCGCTAGTATGACCTACCTAAGTTTGTGTGCTATTTTATTGGTCGGTCAGAATATAGGGATAATATATTACATGTCAATTAACCTTTTGTTTTGTGGCGATGATCTGAAAATGACATCCGAGAATGTTGAGAATAGCAATGGAGCCACGAGAGACCGTTGATTCTCCATGATCAATAGTCGAGACAATGTGCAACAGGATGACGATAATCCTCTTGTAAACACCAACACTGATCAATTGACGAACGATGGTACGTTTAGGAGCTTTTTATAATTCATGCAACATCGGTAAGGCTCCTCATTCATAATGCAGGAGGAAACAATGGCAATCCACGGTTGGTCATCGCTAAGCAATTTAAGGAGCTGGGACCACCGGAGTTTAAGGGAGAGCCAAAACCACTTATGGCGGAAACATGGATAAAGCATATCACCAAGATATTTGATGTCTTGGGATGCTCCGAGGAGCAAAAGGTTCCCATGCCGCCTTTTATGTTGCTTGCGCGGAGAGGCGATTCATTGGTGGGAATCGGTAAAACGTACTCAACTCTTTATCTTGAAGATATCTTGGGAGAAGTTCCAGGAGCTGTTCAATGACAAATACTTTCCCGAAAGTATTCGCCACATGAAGAAGGTGGAATTTATCAAGTTGGAACAAAACAATATGACCGTGTCGCAATACGAGGCAAAATTTACTTGAGTTATCCGGTTTGCGTCCCACTTGGTGGATAATGAAGAGAGAATGGCGCGAATGTTTTTAAGAGGTTTGAAACCGGAGATACGTCAACATCTTATTTCTCATAAATTGTGTTTATATTCAGATGTTGTAAATAGGGCTCGATTAGTGGGTAGCGATAACGAGTCAATATAATCAAAAAAGAAGCGGTAGGTAAAATGATAATACCAGTGAAAGCAGTCATCGAAGCGATGATAACAAGCGTGGAGGAAATCAACAGGCCAGAAATGGTAACCACTTCGGTGGTAATCATGGTCAAAACAATAAGAATGGACATTTCAAGAAGAGGAGATTCAACAATGATGGAAAGACGTTAGCACCAGCACCCGTTGTTAAGGAAGGAGAAAGACCACCTATCATATGCTTCAAATGCGGAGGGGAGGGACACATCAGTCTAAACTGCGCGATGCCGTCCAAAGCATGTTATAATTGTGGAAGAGAAGGTCACTTAGCCCGATTTTGTCGTTCACCGAAGACAAGTTCAGCTAGGATGGAGGCACCAAATGCCGTCCCAGAAAAGTCAAAGTCGGTAGTTTAGGAGAGAGTGTTTTTTTTTCGTGACGAGGAACCTGAATAAAATTATCACGGGTATGTTAGTCATAAACTCTTGCGAAGTCTATACCGTGTTAAATACCGGTTCTACTCACTCTTTTATTTCACCTAGTTGTGTTCAATGTTTGAAGTTAACTCCGAGAAACCTTCGTTACCTCCACTATTTATAAATCTTATACAAATCAACACTTTCACGTTACGTGTCGATCTTGTCTCTTTGAAAATACTTGCCTTTGATGCGATTTTAGGAATCGATTGGTTAACTACTCATCATGCTTTTCGTAAGGTTGTTAGCTTTCATATTCCTAACAAACCTGTTATGTGAATTCAAGCAACTAAACCACTAAAGTCAATCATTGTCATTTCAAGCCATAAATAAAGAGCCCCAGTCCTTTCATTGTTGACTTCCTTATGTGGAATGCACCGAAGACAGACTTTCCGTAGGAGACGTCGTGAATGACGATGGCAAGTTGATAGGTATCAATGTGAAGTGCTATCCAAGTCTTGGATGAGGGTCACAATTGTGAATGATATTTCTAGTGTTAATAAATTTTCTGACGTATTCTTGAAGACTTCTTAGCTTACCCCTAGAGCGTGAAATCGACTTTTGTATTGACCCCAGTACAAAACCCATTTCTTAAACCCTTAAATATTTTCTTCACCTAAAACGAATGTAACATGTGCCAAAGGCGTTGGCTCGAATTTGTTGAAGATTACGATCATATCATTCAATACCATCGTGGGAAAGTGAGCGTGGTGGTGATCGTTGAGTAGAAGATCGTATCATGCGTTTAGATACGATGTTGTTAACACAAAGACCCATTTTGTACGACTTACAAATGATGAAGATAGAGTTAAAGACTCTAGGAACCCACGTGAAGATAACGAATATCTGAGTAGAATTAATCGACTTTAATCAATAAAGTTAAAAGCGCCAAGTTACACACCCGGAAGTGATGAATGTGAAGAATTAAGAAGGTTCAAGAGGCGTTATTCTAGAAGCAAGAATTGACGAAGAGATGAAATCTAAACCCTCGATTTTATTGGCCCATTTGAAATCCTGGATCAAGTAGGAATTGTGGCTTATAGACTCGTTTTACCGCCAAGTATGTTGCGTGTTCAGAACGTTTTTTTCGTATCGATGTTACGTAAATATGTGGACGACCCAAACCACATTATTAATTTAAAACCGAACGAGATAGCGGAAGATTTGACTTATGAAGAGGTTTCTGTTCAAATCTTGGATAAGAAGGAACATATTCTACGCTCAAAAGTTATACCTTAAGTCAAGGTTTTGTGGAGAAACCACGATGTTGAGGAAATGAATTGGGAGTTAGAATCTGAAATGAAATCAAGGTATCCTTACCTCTTCGACATACCAGGTACGTACCCTAATTTCGAGGGCGAAATTTCATAAGAAGGGGAGGTTGTGAGACCCCAGATTTTATGAATAAAGATTTAATTTTCTCAAAATATTTTTTTAAAATTATGGTGTGGATTTGATATAATATTATAGTTGTGGGTAATATTTATAAATTTTGCAAAGAACGCAAGTTGTTATAAAATATTCGTTTGGTCGGGGAATATTCTTTTTGTCGGGGAATATTAAATGACGACGAAGACAATCATTAAGTGGACCCTATTAACGGAATTATTGTCGGATCGAGAAAACGACAAAAATACTTTATAAAAATAACTACGGAGGTGTTACTGTTAAAACTGTTGAACTACCCAAGTAGTAAAAAAATGCGATGTCTGGTGTGGTTCGTAGTAGAATACGGTATTGATTATTGATGCTTACGTGAGAAGTCACTCAACTATACTCAATTATTGCTACAAAGAATTCTTGTGATCATATCTCTTATATTATTGATTCAATTATTGTCACAGTATCATCTGTATAATATGTTATATTATTAAATCAATAATTGAGACGACAAGTTATAAATGATTAATAATTGTTAAAAGATTAAATATGTGTTGATTAAAAATAAAATGATTTCTGGTAATTTTTATTCAATCCTTGATGTATATAAAGAGTCTATTATGAGACGTTTGTGGTAAGTTTAATTATTTATGGGGGGCCATATGTCATCATCTAAGAGTCTCTTTCGTAAATAGTAATTACCTTCGTAAATAATAATTACCTTCATAAATAGTAATTACCTTCGTAAATAATAATTACCTTCGTAAATAGTAATTACCTTCGTAAATAATAATTACCTTCGTAAATAATAATTACCTTCATAAATAGTAATTACCTTCGTAAATAGTAATTACCTTCGTCAATAGTAATTACCTTCGTAAATAGTAAATACTTTCATAAATAGTAATGAATCTTCTATAAATAGAGGCCTAGGGCTTCATTATTTTTCACGAATTCTTTCAAGCTATAGAGAGAGAAAGTATAGAGAATAAGAGAAAAAGAAGAAAAGTATTCTGCTACTTCACTTATATCCAGCTCTTCTAAGGTAGGGAGTATTATTTATTGTCACTAGTAAGGGTGTTATTCTTTCTTATTCATGAAGAGAAGGCTGTTGTTATTCCATTGCTTATTATTTCATTGGAATAACTCGTATACGCTGGTTTACCCTATACTTGGTGACATTCTTCTATTATTCTCGTTGGAACATCCACATCGTGTGTTTTACAGGACTGGTTCCATTTTTTTATTATTCCGTCTTTATTATTCTCGCCGGAATATCCAATATGCATCTTATCTGTGGGACTGGTTCCATCATTTATTATTCCGCATTTCTTATTCTTTGGAACATCCGCAAATTGTGAATTTCATCGACTGGTTCCGTTATTTATTTATTCTACATTGGAACATCCATCGATTGTGAATTTCATATGACACGGTTCCGTTATTTATTATTCATTGGAATAACTTCTGCATGCGATTCTATCGCATGCATGGTGATTTCTTTTGTTATTCCATTCTTTGTTATACTCAGTTGGTTAAAACTTTGACTTCTATACTCCATGAAATTAGTGGAATATCCTTGATATTTGCGTTTCATCTAGTATTCTTCCATGGAAATATTCTTCTAAGTATTCTTGAATTTTACTCTACAAAGCAGTATCATGTTGATAATTTGGACGTTAATAATTCCTGGATAAAATAATTCTTGAACTTGTTTTATTGAATTCTTATATCATTGTCATCATCCTCTTATTTATATTTTTGAAAGTCATCTGTGGCCTGTAGTGCATAGATGGACTTGGTATGATTATGACCAGGGATTATTCGGTGTAATCATGGTAGTAATATTACAAATGATATGGTAAAAGTCTCATTGCTTAGTAGTGCATTGATGGGATGATTGTTGGCATGATCATGACCATTAATGAATACACAAATATTCTTGGCCCGTAGTGCATGGATAATTGTGGTCGTGATCTTAAAGAATATCCTTGGTAGTAAAGAGGGGTGATTCGATGATGTGGAATATTTATTGTCGTGAGTCTCAATTTATATGATTATGAAAAATCTTTTAAATCATAAAAGATAGTAGATTTTATTTTCTACTTGACTCTTTTAATGGATTCTTTGGTTCATTGCAGATTAAACTTGATGTTTATTATATTTTATCGGTTTAACATCATTGAAGGCTAATGATAATTTATTCTCGCATTATCTTAGTCATAATATTTCTTCTTGGGCTAGTTGAGCTCACCCTTTCTTTCACTTTATTCTTCTCTGTGAAATGAGAATATATTTGGGGACGAGTCGGGGAACGGAGTAATGGTCCAGAGGATAGCATTAGTAGTCCTCACTATTCTGTGAAATAGTGTGATAATAATTGTAATGAGGACTTCTTTTAAGTTTGTATAATCTCTAGTAGACAATATTTGTATTCAAACTCACAGTTTATATTTTGTCGTATTGTACACGACAGTTGTATTAGTAAGTTGTATTTGAATTCTGTACCATGTATCTGGCGACCCAAGATGGGTGATGTATACCTAATTTTGGGGGCGTCACATCTGAGTAGATGCAAAACACTTATTAAGTAAGAAATTTGCACTAACCTGTCATGTAAGATGAACAAACAAATATTAGGAACAATAAATAATATCAATAAATATCATATATAAATACTACAATGTCAATAAATTAAACTAAATGATATTTGTGTGCCATGTAAATAAGGTGATGTTGGATGTAAGTGACCAAGGCTCATAAGTACGGTTTGGGTCCAGATGTCGATGCAGTTTCCTACGTGTTACTCCCTCCGTTCCTAAAAGATTGTTGTTTTAAAAGAAAAAATTTGTTCCAAAAAAATTATCGTTTACAACTTTCGAGGAGAATAAATTATTTATTTTCATAAATTACCCCTACCTTCTCTCATTGTCCCAATAAATTCTCTTCCTTGTATTAATAGTTTTCAACTTCCCATAAAGGGGTAGTGATGAAATTTCAAACAAATTTTACTTGGTAAATGATACTTTCTTAATCCATGTGCAAAAACCTTAAACGATAATCTTTTTAAAAACGGAGGTAGTATTTTCTCATACCAGTCTATGTATTAGTTAGACTATTGTCCATTGAGATGATCATGTATGCCTCCCAAAGCACGATGTAACCTCTTCTCAAGCACGATATAACCTTTCCTCAAGGCCATGCAATCATCAACCTCAAATCTATATTCTTTACCTTTTCTAAGGTCGTCGTGGTTTTCGGCCGGAGATGGTATACCTTGTCGAAACCTAAATTGTCTCATCACACGGTCTGACATCTGGTATTCCACAATATTAAAGTGGATCAAAGGAACCTTACCCGATCCCAATAACCTCCCTTCAAAATTAAATCCAGTGAGATTATCATCCCACCTCATGTAAAGTCTCCAAACTACCTCCCATGAAGGCTGGACATCTAACTCCCCTCGGTAAAATAACAAACGATGATGGGAATTCTCTAGTCTACTAGGGTAACTGTGGGTTCAGAATATACTCACGCTATGGTCCAAATTTGTAATAATGTTACACAACCATTAATATATTTAACTTTTTCCTACTTGCAGATAAAGCCCTATACAAATATCCTAAAGATGTCGCCTCCAAGAATAATTGCCAATCTTCAGCGTTGACAATAAAATGCATATATTTATTCTTTGACCTATTAGGGAATAATATTACCCCACACAACTAAAGAATGTAAGCCTTTGTGTATCGACCTACAATTTCTTTATTTGATATATCGGGACAATTATTAAAACGATGTGCAACCATACTAATGAAATTACAACTCATTTTTTTGACACAATATATTTAGCACTTAGTTCATCCCAAAACAATCCCTAAAATAAGTCAACGGAGTGTCAAATAGGGAAAAGTTAAGGGTTTGCTCACCACCGGTAACCTAAAAATAAAATAGACATCCTCTAACGTTATTATTATTTCTCCACAATTTAGATAAAATGTATTGGTCTTCAGTCGCCATCTCTCAACCAAGGTAGATATGAGACCAATGTAGTTTGGTGTACAACTCCTGGGAATTTAAAAACATCAAAACTCATTTCTTCATGATGACAGATATGAGACTAATGTCAATTTGGTGTACAAATCTTCCGAATCATATCAGTATTCTGCCCAACTATCAATATATTATCTACATATAGGAACAGAATTATGAAGTTACCATCCGGGAACTCTTTGACATACATAAGGTGATATGCAACTGTTCTACTGTAACCTTGATCCACCATAAATGAATCAAATTTCATGTACGCCTTGGGGCTTGTTTTAGGTCATACAAACTTTTCTTCAACTTGTAGACCAAGTGCTCTTTGCATTTAACTTCAAATCCCTCTGGCTGCTCCATGTAGATTTCTTCCTTCAAATCACCTTGAAGAAAAGCAGTCTTTACATCCAACTGCTCAAGCTCAAGATCCATACTAGCAACTAATCCCAGCACTACTCGAATAGAAGTCATCTTCACAACTGGAGAAAAAATCTCATCGAAATCAATACCTTATTTTTGAGAAAAACCCTTGACGACTAACCGAGCCTTGTACTTCACTAGTTTTTCAATATCCTTCTTAAACTTAAACACCCATTTGTTCTTCAATGCTTTCCTGCCCTTCGGAACTGTAGTCAACTCATAGGTGTGATTCTTGTGCAAAAAAATCCATCTCATCTTGCATAGCTCTCAGCCAATAACTTTCTTCTTATGAGTTTTGACTTCCTCAAAATCATCTGGCTCCCCCTCCTCGGCAACTAAAAGATATTCAGATGAAGGATATCTGACTGATGACACATGTTCTCTCGTGGATCTTCTTAGCTGAGGTTTTTCAATATCAGGTTGCTCCCCCTGATCAACACTCTCTGCATCTGACCCATCACCGTCGTGCAAATCTGTATCAGTCATATATTTATTCTGACCTCCTTCTCCAACTGTGGCATTCTGTATTGGAGAGGGATCTTTGCTGAGGTATGAAACTCTATTATCTCTAGGCTATGTAACATTATCAAAATGCTCATAATTTTGGTGCTCATAAAACACCACATCTCTGCTCTTGAATAATTTTCTTTGTACTGGATCCCATAACCGGTGTCCAAACTTTGCATCTCCATAGCTAACAAACACGCATGGAGTAGATTTGTCATCAAGTTTCGATCTTTGTTCTTTGGGGATATGTGCAAAAGTCTTGCACCCAAATACCCTTAAATAAGAATAAGACAAATCCTTATCACTCCAAATCTTTTCTGGAATCTGAAACTCCAACGGGGTTGATGAAGATCTATTAATCAGGTAACAAGTTGTACGAACAGCTTCACTCCAAAATGACTTGGGCAGTTTAGCCATTCTCAACATGCATCGCACTCTTTCAATAATAGTGCGGTTCATTCTCTCAGCAACACCATTATGCCGTGGGGTACCAGGAACAGTCTACCCATGCTGAATGCCATGTTTACTATAATATTTAGAAAACTCCATTGAAGTGTATTCCCCTCCTATGTCGCTACGAAGACACTTCAACGATTTCTCAGTCTCCCTTTCAACTACAGTATGAAAACTCTAAAAATGCTGGAATACCTGGTCTTTTGTTTTCAACAAAAATACCCACACCTTCCGCGAAAAATCATTAATAAAGGTAACAAAATACCTATTTCCACCCAAATACTCAACCTCAATGGGTCCACATACATCAGAATATAGTCTCTCCAGTAGCTCTAATTTTCTTTTAGCTGAACTACTAAAAGAAACTCTATCTTGTTTTCCATACAAACAATAATTACAAGGGCTTAAAACAGTACCTTTAGCAAAAGGAATGCGTGACCTTTTTGCTAATAACTGCAGCCCTTTCTCACTCATGTGGCCAAGCCTCTTATGCCATAAGTTTGGTGAATAGTCATCCTCAACTGCATTCAATTCACTAGAACACACCTTCACATGAGTCTTGTACAACGAACGACAACCAACACCTCTTGCAATCACCATAAATCCCTTGGTAAGTTTCCACTTTCCACTGCCAAAGTGATTCTCATAGCCTTCTCTGTCCAAGGCCATGCCAGAAATCAAATTGAGACGTAAATCAGGAATGTGTCTAATATCCCTCAAGGTAACAGTGCAACCAATACATGTCTGAATGCAAACATCACCAATTATAGTAATCTTGGACTGATTAGTATTTCTCATTCTCACGTACCCAAAGTCTCTAGCTTTATAAGTTGTGAAAAGTTCTCTCTTGGGTGTAGCATAATACGAGGCACCAATATCAACCACCCAATCAACTTTCTGATCATCAACATGCAAGCATTCTTCTTCCCCAAATGAAAGAATCATAACATCTTCAGTGATTGTGGCTGCAGTGTTCTTCTCCTCAACTTTTTCCTGCTCACCATTTTTCTGCTTGTCTAACCAGATTCTGTAATTTCTTTTGTAATGACCTTCCTTATTACAATGAAAGCATCTATACGCTTCACATTGTCTGGTCTTTGACTTGCTCATGTGATTTTTTCTTTTGCTGCGACTTTTATCTCCTTTGTGAGATCCCCTAAAATTGCTTCTGCCCCTGTTCTATGTGATAAAAGCATGTGTCTCAAAATTTACACCTTGCTCCTTCCGTCTTGTCTCCTCATTATGAAGTCTGTCTTTGACCATCTGCATAGTCGTTTTTCCTTCTGGAGCTAAATTTCTTAGAGACACCCAAAGTCTTTCAACTGTTTCGCAACGAACTGAGAAGCAAAAGAGCTTGAATCTCATCATCAAGATTCAACTTCATGGTGGACAACTAGTTCACCAAACCTTGGAACTCACTCATATGCTCCAACACACTGCTCCCGTCTTTGTACTTTAGGTTCACAATTTTTTGAATCACAAAAGTTTTATTTTGTGCATTCTTCTTTTCGTACATAGACTCTAGTGTTGTCCATAGAGTATAAGTATTTGTCTTATGCAAAACATGGTGGAACACACTTTAATCAATCCAGTGTCTGATATAACCAATAGTCTTTCTGTTCATCTTTTTCCAATCAACCTCAAATTTAGTCGCGGGTTTCTTTCCCTCGAGCTCCAACGAATCATACAAATCCTTGCAATAAAGAATATCCTCCATTCTGGGCTTCCAGACCGAAAATTTTGAAGAGGTCAATTTAATCATGGCTTCGACTGATTCCTCCATAAAATTTATCAAAAACAACTGAGCAAATAACATTAGCTTTGATATCACTAAATCACCTCCCAAATACTGTTGTCTTTGATAAATTAAATGGATAAAATATCAACACATGCTAAACAGATTAAATCTGCAGTTTCACCAAAATAATAATAACTGCAGGAAATAATGAGTAGAAAAATAATCAAGCACAAGACACAAAGATTTTTACGTGAAAAACCTTCTAAAATTAAGAGGTAAAAATAACGGGACGATCTCCGAAAAATCCACTATAATAATTTGAGAGAATACAAAGATATTTTAATTTAAGTACATACTCAAATTACTTCACCACAATAACTATGTACTGAAACCCAAACAAAACACCTATTTATTTGAACTATCTTTTTCTATTCTTCTTAAGCTTCAATAGAAGCTTTTTCTCTCTCTCTCGGATGGAGTGTGTGATTTTTGATATGTCTTTCTTCGTTCCATTTGGCTGCCTTTTATAGGAAAAATCAGAGGTGAGGGAACAAAGAAGAAAAGGCAGGCCAAATTCAAAGGTCGACGGTGGAAAAAAGGGAAGGCAAAATGGGTGAGGACATTTGACTAGCACACAAGCTGCTGGTTATGAAGATAGAGTTGTTCATGGGATGCTTGTTGCTTCCATATTTCTTCGAATAATTGATCTCTTTGCATTTTGTGAGTGACAAGTTCTTTTATTTTGGTATTTTCCCTCCATCCCTCTCTTCTTATGCAAGATCTTATTTGATTTGTGCATAGTAACTTTATGAATTAAAAATGAGTATGAGAGGTGGCAAAATAAGTTTTTGGAGATGATTCCTGATTATTCCTTGATTTAGCACAAGGGATCAAAAAAGCATTAAAAATGGCAAAGAGGGGATACAACAAGGGGTCTTCTGTTAAGAGCCAAAGTCAAATAACTAGTGGCATGGTTTTTGCAACATATAAACATGGAAGGTTTTATGTATTATCTTCATTTGCTACTTGTTTATATTATATATGGCTTATAACTAAACACCAACTCTTCTGTGATGGATCTGTACTAGTTGAAAAAGCTAAAATACTGTATATCAACAAATTTGCATGGGAGGGTTGGTCTGTAAGGGTGGAAAGAAGAGGCCAATCATTTTGCCACTTCACTAAAAAGATTGATCTGTTCATTGCATTTTTGATATGTAATCTACAACTATCCTGTCAAAAAAGGAAAAAAAGAAAAGATTGTAATAGATACACCAATATTGGATCAAGTAACTATCTTTCTAACTCCAACACAAGATAAATTTCTCATTGTCTCCTTGGTTTCCGAAAATATAATATACAAAGTTTAAAGCTTTAAAACATATTGAATATCCACCCTATTTCATTTTATACATTTTTTCCTCTATATATACAAGAAGCCTCGGGAGCAAAAAAATATAATCCTACAAAATTTCTTCAACTCAGAATGCTCAAGGTACCCGAGAAGATAGTTTCACAATACAGCCATGGGACGGGAAAGAAAGATTGTTCAAATCAGTAAAATTCTACAGTTCCAGTTATCGTGACAGGTGGATTGATCTCAATTCGAGTAGCCTTCCCTTCAGAAAACAGTTGTGGTAAAGTGTTAGCTTCCTTGGCTGCAATTCCTTGAGCAGTCCATAATGTGACATGGGGCCAGGAGTTTTTCGACTCTACTTTCTCACCATTGACAGAACCAGGATGGGCTTCTAATGCAGCAAATTTATCTGAGAAGAAGAGAGCAGTCATATCCACCGGGACATTTTGATGGATAAGTGATCCAAAGTTGGCTACAGCTGTAACACCATGACTTTTCTTGTGGGCAAGAGTCAAATGAGCCTTCTGAAGGATAACTTCCATATTCTTGTCCTCGAGGAAAACTTCCACCTTCGGGTTCTTCTTAAACAACTGTTCAAATATTAAAAGATCATCAAAGGTCAAAAGCATTTCAGTTCTAAAGAAATCAGCACTTAATGCCCAAGTGAATGTGAACAATTCCTCAGCTGGAATCTGGAACCATGGTTATTCCTCCTCTGGAACAATTCCTCCGCTGGAATCAGGAACCATGGCTCAGCGCTGCTGCAACTATCAGAAAAAATCTAGCATAGGAATTGATTTTTCTTTTGAATGTGAGGAGTAGTTTTGAATTAAGGAGAGGAGATTGCTTGAAATTTCCTTTATTTTGCCTGTTCTTCCTCCTTCCACACAATAAGTATAAACTTGGTTTCTTTTGTCGAGATAAAATGGCGTCATTTTTTATAGTTAAAACTTCACTTGGGAAAAAAGAATGTTTGTCAAACGTGTTTGTTTTGTTTTTGATTTTGTTATTAATGTAACAAAAGGCAAGTCAAACGGGTTTGTTTTTTCTTTTAAAAAACAACATAAAATAGAAACATTGTTAGTATTTTTATTATAAAATTCAAAACAAAAATAAAACGTTACCAAACGAGCCCGTTGCTCCCTCGGAAGGACACGGGAGATAAAATCTCTTTCTGGATGTGGCAAAACCAGAAAAGAGCGGAAGAAAAAAAATTAATCAAGCAGAAAAATTATGGTGTTGATAAACTAGTGTAGGTCAAGGTCTAGGTTGCAAAGCATACACGATAGTTGACCGTCCCCTCTAAAATACAGTTGATAGAGAATATAGTGCTATAATATTAATACATCATAGAAGGTAGTTTCTTTTAAGTAGAGATGTAGAAATAGCAACCAAATAAAGTAGAACTTTTACTTACATTATGAAGGAGACTTTGGATTTCTGCGACAGGGAGATTAACAGCAGCAAATATGATGGTTCCTAACTTCCTTTTCTCTGTAATTGGCGTTGTGTAATCTCCCTTTGCAATGGCTCTTAGTTGTTCCAACACATGCGTAACAGAGGATTCAAATGGAACCTGAAAACATACATATTCCAAAAGACATGCTCAATACTGAAAATTCAGTTAGTACAAGGTACTTTATGGTTTAAGAATAATCATAAACACAAGTATTTGATTCCACATTTCAGGTGGGGGAAAGGTATAGGGGGCCTAGGTGGAGGGTGTAACTTTATTCTTTTTATTGTATTTGTTTTGGTTTAAAAGGCAAAGGAGATGAGAACTAGTACTGTCAACTGTGCTGTCAGCCTTCATCAATGCTGCCTCTCATTTGAAGCAAGTGGGTGATGCAACCAATGATTCTCTACTATTCCATATTCTTACGGAAAGCGTCCCATAGAGAAGATAACAAATCTGCACTTCTCCAGGTGCCAGCACTGACTTTCCAGTTGTAGTTCGGGTTTTTAGTTTGATAAATTAACTACTAGTAATTCATACTCAAGTGTATACTCAACTGACAGTATTTAAGCATTGTGAGGTGGACGGAGTATTTAAGTCAA
The DNA here is from genome assembly GCA_020205605.1 of Panax ginseng. Lineage (NCBI taxonomy): Eukaryota > Viridiplantae > Streptophyta > Magnoliopsida > Apiales > Araliaceae > Panax > Panax ginseng. The sequence goes on along the minus strand of CM035147.1, from coordinate 77,016,522 downwards.
AAGAAGCCAAACAAAGAAAAAGAATGTAATACCTGAATAGACTTGAGATACTCAGCATTTTCAAAAAAACTATCTCGTAATTGCTTCTCCCATTTAGCCCAGTCCCGTGCGTATGTTCCTTTGGTTGACTCCAATCTGAGAGCAGAGCCAAAATGTGAGAAGGGGGGGGTGCCACCAGAATAATAAGGATGTATGTTTGTTCCATATTTACCCCTAAAATTAAGAAGTTGCTAGTTTAATAGTGGTAGCATGATAATGAAATTATGATGGGAAACTTGAGGACATGGTGTCAATTAATACTACTATGGACTCTTTCTTTGGAATGAAACAAATATTGACAAATGAGACTCTTTTTGTGTAAGAGAGCGAGTAGTATACCTTATCTGTCAACGGTATGTCTTAAACTTTGTGTCACAAACACGGTTTTCAAGTATGCCATTCAAAATGGAAAGAAGGCTTAACTCATGAGCACAACTTTTGGTCAATTGATACGTGTAAAATAAATTAAAGCAAAATGGAGATGCACGTGTTGGGATGATATTCCACCAAAACAATCCCTGCGAAAGCTGAAATAATTATCTGGCGAGACAAAAAGTTGTGGTCATCAATTTGCAAGCACCCTACTGCTGCATATAATAGCAAGAAGCAGACTCCAAAGTTGTGTTCATCCCTTGGAAAGATGAAAGAACACTACTGCACCTTATTCCAGGTCTATGCATAGCGCTGCCGCATGAAACAACAAGTTCTGCCTCAGTACAACATAAGACTTGTGTCTGCCTCTTAGTCATATTGTCACCGTTCCTAGTTTGGGGACGCATACATCCTTTCAAGTATTATCCAATTCTTCGTATATCAGCACTCTCCTTATGGAGATCACAACTACAATCGAAACTATTAATTAGGATTCTCCTCACGAGTATGCATGTGGCTACCTGTAACTTACAGGTAGAGTATGTATCTCTCTCAAGAACCATACCCTTGCAGTAATCCATCTCATCTCTGACCATAAATAGGGATTTACTTGAGAATGTGCAAGATACTACTCCCTCCGTCCACCAAAGCAGGTCGTCATAAATACAGTTTCCCACAAATTTAAAACGAGTACCATTAAAAATTTAAATAGTCATTTTATGATATATACATATATGTGTGTGTGTGTATGTGAAAAAAGTTTATCAGATAAAAAGAGAGAAGACAAGTATAGAGGGAACAAGTAGTCCACCCATTCTATATGAAGTGGAAAAATAAAATAACTAACAGGTAGCAGCTCTTCAATCTCTACAAAGACCAGAAACATAAATTTTCCTAAAGGCACCCATGTCAGAAGCCCATAAAAAAGCTGAGAAAAAGATGCGATAACACAACAAAGCAAAAGATAAATCTATAATAATAAGATAGAACCCAATTTGAATTTTGGCGGGAAAGCACAGGGAGGATTCATATTCATTCTAATTGATTTGGGCGGAAAAACACAAGGACGGTTCAGATTCATTCTAATTTTCAGATTGTTGAAACGGAGAGAGAGAAAGGCACGAAGAGAGAGGGAGGATTTCGTTACGCCGTACCTTTAGGCACGGGCAATTACTAGTGATAGCTATAGCAGAAAAGCCTAGTACAATTTCTGTACTATTTTATTCACTTGAATCTTGATAAATGTACTTGTGTCATCCACTAAAGGAAAGAAGATTATTCAATAATAGTGTTGAGCTATAATGAGGAATGAAAGTCTGTAACTAAAAAATGAGGTTAAACTTCAAACAGAGTGTCTCCAGTGAAGAGCTGTCAAAAAGTATATTCCAATATGAGCTTCAGCGTAGAGTGGGGATATATTTTTCTTGTATATTTAGAAGTGTTTCATGTGTATCTAAAAAATGCTAAATTAATATTTATCCCATTTAGCCACTGCTTGTTATGATGTAAAAGCTCAGGCAACAATGATGAGAACCCAGATTCCAACTTAAACTCTGTAGTCACTTTAGCAAGTGAATTAGCAGAACTCAATAGAAATTTAAACGAAAGTAAGAAGACAAATGAGTAGCAACACTAGGATAGATTGGACCCAAAGCTTGGACATTTTCAGTAGCTAAACTCCATGAAGAATGAGAACAAGAATTTAAATATAACTAGCCGCAAAATCCAAATAGAATTTAGAACTATACCAAGAAGTAAAGAACAGTAATCCCCTATTCATTTTCCTCCTTCCCAAACAGGTAATCCCTATTCTAGGTTCACATACAATTCATATGTTAAGCATCATCTCTTTCAGGAATAAGAATCAAGAATATGACAGAGCATCTCTATGGAGGTTCAAATGAAGGATACGATAAGCTATGAAGAAGTGTGAATTTAATTCCAGGACAACAAGTCAACAAATGCAAAAGGCCAGAGAAAAAGGAACATGACTCTAAGCACACATAATAATGGTACCAACCTTCCATGGCTGTTACTGTGAAGCTTAAATAGGTTTATTCCCTCCTCCAAAATAGACTTCATGGAATCAGGTAAAGGACTCCTTCATTTACAGAAGAAAGAGAAAACAAAGGCAATGTAAGCGTAAGAATACAAGTTACAGAATAAATAGTCAGCATGCCATGTTTGATTCATTTCCCAAGAGAAACAAGTTACGGGAGCAACCAAAACTTGCAACAAATCAAAAATAAGAAAGCAGAGTTCAAGAGATGAAAGAAACAAAATTCTTTATTCTCCCAAAAAAGGTAACAGAACTTGTAGTGACAAAAGTATGAAGTTTTGACATGCTAAATATTATCACACTTTTAACAGCATATGAATGCAATTATCTCCAAGAACAAAATGTCTGTTATGCTTAATATCTTTAGTTTGATCTGTATCTGTCTTAATTCTGCCCTTTATTCGAGTAGTCTTTTCTTCGCCAAATTGCCCGAGGCCTATGCTTTTTTGAATCCAATCGTAGATCTTATGCCAGTCATACCTTTGTTCTTTTTTCTCTTAGCCTTTGTTTGGCAAGCTGCTGTAAGTTTTCGATGAGATTTTTGTACCCAATGCATAAGGCTCCCACAAATAGAGGGGTCAGTGAAAGGTCAGATATACGCAGGCTGTTTCAAAAACTCGAATTGTGACCAAACATTCGCCAAACACGGTAATTTGGAATCTAGGATCGGTATTAGTTGTAGATTCACTAACGATGGGCATCCAGCCCATATCTGGATTTAACGGATTTAAGAACTTAATGTTAACTCTCTTTTTTCTTCACAATACAACCCCGACATTCTAATGACATCCAGGGATAAACATATTGATACAAATTAAAATAGAATGCAAGCTCTCTCAACATGTATCTCACTTCTTTGTGTAACCATTCTCCATATTTACTGCACTTAATATTTTCTCTATCAACATCTACTACACTTACTTTGTCTAAGAACTACGTAATATTACAAGGTTGGGTTTAATATTATCAATATATTTGCATATTATATTTTCAACTATATGAAAGATAATTAAAATATAATTGATAAATGTGTGTCGAGTAAGCCACAAAAATTTAACGATCTTTGAGAGATGGAGGGAATAGTAAATGTTCTTGCATGCACCTTGACAAGCTTGTCTAGCAGACCTGTGCTTCAAGTGAGGCTCCTACATGACCTATTTCCTAATAGCATAGTTGTCATTGCGTCGCCTAGGCGATGATTAGGCGTCCTGGCGTTGGAGAAGGGTAAGGCAACGCATTGGTAGCGGGCCCAAGTTAATTGATTAAGTCATTCTTTACCACAACCCATGACCTTAACCTAACCTAACCCGATCCTACTCTGTTAAATAAGAATAATGCTCGTGAGGAAGACGGAAGTGACTTCGTAGTTGATGACTTTACTTGAACTATGACTAGAAACAAAGTAGAGAGTGGAGACTTTTTCATAGGGTTAGTTATTATGTTTTGGGTTCTGGTGTATATAAAATTTTATTGTGCTATATACTTTAGAAATAAAATAAATAATGTATAAATTGCACATCGTTAACGACTTGTCGCCATAAGGACGCCATTGCGGGTGCCTTATCGCCTAGGCTTCCTAGCGGTCAACTACAACCGTGTCCCGCCTTGGCGTTGTGACAACTATGCCTAATAGTCAAGCCCTTGCCATACAATAGAGACTCCTCTTTTCCAAGCTCAAAGTTGGATTCATTGGGTGGCTATTCAAGATGTTTCAAAAGATTTGGGGTTTGGGAACTCTTTGGAATTTGGACGTATAAAAATTCATTTTTGAATTCATTTGTCTTTGTAATTCTTTATGTTCAATACTAGTTACTTGTTGGGTGGTACTTGGTAACATGAAGTTTTATTTGACTATTTGTTTTCGCGTGATGGTCGGGTACTTGGGTTCTCGAGTTGATTGGCTTATTACTTGGAATGACTTTTTTATTTTTATTTTTTATAAGTTACTAATTAAAAGTATAGTAACTTTTGAAAAAAATACTTCCATGAAGGATTACTCCTTTCAGTTTCGATGGTGTGACCATGTTGTAAATGATTTCTGAACAGAAGTATAGTCATACCCCCTCCGTTTGGAAAAGAGAGTCCTAAATTTATGTTGATCTATTTTTAGGAATATTGAACTATGAATAATATTGTTGAAAGAAATTATGTCCGAGTGTGTCCAATGCAAAGCTTGTACCTAATCCTAAGATTCAGTTCACGAAACGGTTTACGATGTCACAACTAGGTTGATGGCATATGAAAAATGGATGAACATATTATTCTTTCTTCCCCTTCTCTCTATCCTTTCTATCTCATCAGAATGACTGGGGACATTGTCAGTGCCAACAATTTTATTATGGCAACCTTTCCAATAAATAAATTCTTAACTAAATCATAGACCAGAACGCAGGTATTACTGGTGCACCATATACTCCAAAACTAAAGATATTCATTCTTGTGGCTTCCATGTCCATAAAGCATATTGTTCATATTATTAATTGAACAGGGAGACAGTTAAGTTAGTTGGGGAAGAACCTTAAAGTCAATTATTTTATATCTATATGAACTTAGTATAGAGGATCTTATCCTATAAACTGAACATTTTTTGTCTTCTCCTGAATTAGAGATATTCGTAGATATAATTAGAAAGAGTGTTGTTATCAGATATATAAATAGAATGGAAAAAATATTCAGGATCTGGAATTTATGCATTAACTAACAGACTCGTAAACTGCCTTAAAGTTAACAACATGGAAGACGAGCAGTATAGCACCAAACATATGAACTGCAAAAGGGGCAGTATCTAGAGCGGGAATGTTGACCAAATGTTGACCATACTTTTGGAAAAGTGAACCCCCAACTCCCATTCCTTAGCCCCTTCCCCCAAATAAAAAGAAAGAGAAAGAAATAGGACATGATAAATTGGTTAAGTGCCAGTTTGATAGAGCTTTTAAAAGAAAACCATTCTAACCTATTGGGCTTCAGTAGAGGCATGTTCACAAGTGAGCCAAAACGTTCAATAAGCTCAGTCTCAAACTCCCTGCGACTCTGATGATTGTGAAAGGATATTTAAGCAACTATTTATATTAAGAGTCATCAATGAAATTCTAGCATTTACAAAATATCAAACCTCTCCCTCATAAAGGTTATAAAACATTAGCAAGACATAGCCAGCATTGGGAGATGCCTTGTCAAGATTCCCCTACAAATTGGGCATCAGAAGTAAAGTCAACAATATAAGTAGAAGTACAACCTACATTGCATAATAAATTAACAGAAGCAAAAACGCACCGGATGATTAACTCGTTGAAGCACGCGGAATATAAAGACTGCTAATGCGTCCAGGGAGAATGGATTTGTTTCAGTTCCTGCACATTTGACAAAAGAAAAAAAAAAACAAAAATTTTAAATATAATATATTATTTCTTAGTAAAAAAATTCTCTTTCTCTAAAAAAGAAAAGAAAATTTAATAGAAAAGAAAAGGTACAAAAAAGGAACGACAAAAGTCCTCCATCCAATGAATTACAATAAGGAAAGCAAGAAAAAACTAATGAAGTATTGGCACCAATCTATATGAAAATCTGAAATAGTAAGCAACTCCTCTAAAAGCTTTCAGAGTCGAAGCCACAACGATGCTAGCAATGAAACTCTATTCTAAAAGAAGAGGAGAAGAGAGTGGGTATCTTTGAATTCTAGCTTTTCTTTTAGTCCACATATACTCCATAAAAATAGCAGAAACAAGAACTCCAAAGAATCTTGGCATCCTATGCTTTCCAAAACCCCAATATATTACTCAATTCAAACTCACCAAAGAATTAAGGGGACACCTAATCCTCCCCAAATTCCAAAGAAAATACGACACATAATTACTCCTCAATCCAAAGAAAATAATCAGACAACTTTTACACTACAACACAAAAAAGATCTTCATGACACTCTAAACTTCACCTACATATAGCACACAACACATATCACGGCACAATCTTTTGTAAGGCATTCTCCTTTGCAACTAATCATTTGTAGCGAGACAATTTAGAACTGTCGACCACACAAAAGCCTTCAAAAGATAAGAAGCTAAAGAAAAATCATTAGGAGATCAATAGGAATATGAAAATTAAAATAACACTAGCAAGAGTCTCCTATCAGGAATAGATGAAGAATGAGAAACCTTGCTAAGAAGGTCCAAGAGCAATAAAATCTTTTGCTTCACCGACATTTAAATGTGATTCATCCCCCTAAACAAAAGAACACTCCTTTCCACCCATCCAATCACTTACTACCATTTCCACAACCAGATCCCAAAGGGATTTAGAAGAAAGATTACCACGGAACTCCAAGGATGGCAATTTTTGAATAACATAAGCAATCAAAGAGTATAGACAACAAGAGAATGGGTGTCCAAATTTACACACTTTTTAACATCATAAAAGGCATGGGGGGGGGGAAATATCAAAAACATATGAAAGCGGGAAAAGAAAAAGAAAATAAACCAAAATTCCTTGTTAATCAACTAATATCAGGGAGTTAGATGAAAATCCAAGAATAATCAACAATAATTGAAGAAACACACCAATATCCATAGTGGATCAGACAGATCCATGCAGTCATAAGGTGCAAACTACTATATAAAATGGATGCTCATTAAGAGGGACACAGAACATCTAAACCCAAACCCACATGCACAATTAATGCTTTAAAATGAACCGTCTCCATCCAACCCTTGATTCCGGTAAAAAGATGCATGTGTTGGCCCTAACCTGAAACAGTAAGATGTCTAAACCTATAAAGAAAAAAACACAATAGGATTTATAAAATATGCATAATGACAGAAGAAAAGTAAAAGAGCTTACTCCGATATGCATCTATTTAAAAAAAATGGAAGGAGTGTGCTGAAAAACATACTGATTTTACGAGGGATGATGTTACACACAGCAAAAAAAGAAATTTCTAAAGACTGAGGTCCAAACAAACATCTGCAAAACCCTATCAGGGGAATCACTTGGATATAATCAAGAAGCCAAGTTCAATACATCCCTCAGAAGTTGCAAAAGAAATTAGCAACATGACGCCAAGACTCCAAAGGTGAAATTAGTTCTGATAGAAAAACAGAAAATACAAAATATAAATTTGAAGTATTTAACAAAACAAATACAATAATAACCTTCAGACTAAACCAAGACATTTTATGCAATAAAAATTTCCAGGGGGGACAACTGGAACAGCAGATGATTTAGTGCCAGTGACACATGCCCTCAATCTGTAGAAACACAATCAGTTCACCAAATTTAAACATTATATTGGGGTAGTGTTTTTGCTTTCATTACATGACACAGGGAATTTATGAAAGATGGCATGAAAGAATCTGTGAAAGATGGGGACGAAGGGCATGTTATCCAAAAATAACAGGATATTTCTCAGGTGTAGGTGGTACGGTTGTAGAATAGTCTTCCTTCTAGATTTTATGAGTATCCCATATTACCCTCTAAAATAGTACTCAACAATCACATGAGTGTCTTGGATAGTACCATTACATGGAATGCTCGGTCCCTATAAAAAATAGCTGCTACACCAAAACTAGGGGCAAAGAACCAACCAAACAGACCTAGTGGATAAATCAAGAATACAAAAACAAAAACAGCAATTGGACCAGAGAATGTGATTGCATTATAAGGTTGTGATTGAGCAGATCGAGCAAGTTTGAATTGACGTAACATGAAACCTATTAGTCCTAAAGCACCATGAACACTCGGAACAAAATCATCTCAATCACAGGGCTCAATTTTCCATCCACAACCAAGTCTCATCCAGTTACTTCACAATAATCACTTAGAATTAAAAGGCCAGTAAAATGAATCACATAATCATACGTGAAGACCAAAATAAATGCTAGACTCACGGGTACTAGGAAAGCTGAACTGGATATTGACCCAATCTACTACATTATTTTACATAACTGGTCCCTTTTAATCAACTCCAAATATCAATATTTAACAGCAAGACAAATTCTATTTGGAATCCCTTGTTCACTTATTTTCTATTTAAAATGCTTTACTAATGATTTGTGCTCATAGGAAAAGAGTTTGCGGGAAATAGAGGGCAAAATAATGAAATGATCCTACCTGGCTCCAAACTTCTTTATTTGGTGCATTTTTGTCAGCAAGAATAATAGAATAAGGTTTTCTCCTGCGTTCTTCAGTAACCTTCTGCCAATACTTTCCTAATAATATTTTCATGAGGAAAAAAAAATTAGCCAGCATTTAAACAAATGGAATGTACCTTCAAAAATGCTGCACAAATTTAATAAAGTAAAATCATATTTTGACAACTAATTATCAGTCTACAACTTCAAGTGGGGTGATGTATTCTTGAGGTTCAAAATTTCCTGATTTTTATCCCACTGAAAATCAAGGGATACTATATGTTGTAAACCTTAGTCTATACGTTTCATGAGCAAAACACTCTTTCGGTAAATCAAGGTTTTAGGTAATTACATCACCGATTCACCACGAAGGTTTATTGTTGTTAATTTCACATCTGGTCAACATTCCTCTGACTTAGTGAAGGTCTTGCTTGTTTGGTCAAACACGGAGTGGAAGAATGTTAATCCCACTCTTAAGTAATTGAATCCCACCAGGATTCCAATATGTTGTTAGGATAAAATCAGGAATTCTCTCAAGAATATCATTTGCATTCTCAATGATAACATTATAAAAAAATGGAAATCCGATCGATTCAAGCTATAGTTCCAATTTAAAAAATCAGTAGAGATATTATATATTTATCCATATATATATATAGGTAATATACCTATATATATATAATATACATATATATAATAGCATCTGATCTATTCAACCTTTTGTTGTGATGCAATTTATTTGTTACATGAAATCTATTGCCTCTCGCAGTGTAACTTTGAAGTTTTAAAAAAAAAAGTTAGTCATTTACATATACACACATTTATGTGATTTTGAATATATATATATATATATATATATATATATATATATATACACACACACACACACGTCTTTTGATATCACAAGGATTTCAATATGAAAAGAACGAAAAGAAGAACATGGGTGTGCATAAACTATAAATAATGCAAATCTAAAAATCATGGAGTGAAAAAGGTCTTGAGAATTCAAACTACCATAAAACTGAAGTTTTTACGAAGGAAGACAAAAGCAGAACGGAGAGATGAAGAGAGACATGATAAAGATATAGACATGGGTACACTTGGTGGAGGATTTTATTAATTGTTCTTTCTAACATGGAATCCTAATAATGCCTCTATATAGGATAGAGATTCCTTAAATGTTGGGAATCAGTTCCAAGTCTCAGGTTATCTGATTTCTCATTCCATGCATCCTTAAACATAACAAACACCATGAACATATTTTGTAGAATGAATTTTTAATTATTCAAGCACTCCATTCCTTGTGAACCAAACGTGGCCAAAATTCTATGTAGAGTGGTAGATATGCAACGTAAGATCTTTTTAAACAATCATTCAGAAAGTATCACATCATTCAAATTGCATGAAAAAAATTTCACACCTTTGATAAGATCACCCATCAAACTATGAACTGGACGATCATCCCCAAGTCGCCCTGAGGAACTTAATATTTCCTTACAAAGAGCAGATTTGGCACAGCCAGGTATTCCTGAAAATGGAAAGTTGTCAAGGAAAATGCATCAAAGCTAAGTTCAATCGTGATATTGAATAGCAGTAAATATGAACAGCTACAAGATTTTAAAGAAACTGGATACTCAAAGTTTCATTTACTGTATGCTGTTATATATTTTGCAAAATCAATCTAACTAGTAATTTCTACTAGTAGAAAATGAAATATGGGGTGGCGGGGTCGCTAATAATTCAATTGTTTCTCTTATACTCAACTCAGAAGCAGCAGAATAACAAAGTTCACGACTGCTAATCTGCTTTTTGGCAGAAAAAACTACATGTTCAACTTTAAGGTAGGTAATAGTACAGCACAATGACACAATCAATTTGGCAAGAAACATAAAGATATATTGGAATACCATCCCTAAGCCTCATGATACATTGTAAAAATTATACCTTAAACAGCTAGAGGCCGACCATATAAAATATAGGTACAGGTTCTGAAATAACAAAAAATATACTCTCTTTTTATGGTAAAATAATTAAATTCACTATAAGTCTATAACTACCAAAAAGGGGCTGAAGTGGTGAATGCAAGAACGCACCAAGTATACAACGCATAGGAGAAATAAGAGGCATGCCTATCTTCCCACAAAATCCAAAACCCAGCCCTATACAAATTGAGCATCCCAAAAAGAGATACCTGCTCTAGGCTCTTGTAGCAAACACTCTCAGAAAGCCCATAAAATGCATGATTGACCCCAGAAACATTTCATGGCTTCAAAAGAAAGAATGCTTGGGCAAAGAAACTACATGTGTTTTTTTGGACAAAAAAACAAATTTTATTAGATGAAGAGAAAGAATACAAGTATATGAGGAAGAAGGTTTCTTTAATCTTCGGAATGTCGATTCTTCCTCTCCTACCAAAGTGCCCATAAAATATTAGGCGGCATTAAATACTGTTGTCTCCTCCGCTCCTTCCCAACCTTCCCCCCTCTACAAGCCTGTAATATCTTACAAACTGATCTCCTGTGTTACTTGGGTGTCGGGTGCTGGTACGAATCTAGATGTCGGACACGTGAAGTCAAAAAATAGAGGATACGCGGATATGGATCTGAATTTGGACACAGGTGCGGGGATACGGTATGTTATGATTTTTTAACAATAATGTTTCTAATTGTATCACCAAGTTTTTTTTTGCTCTAGGGACTAAATTGCAAAAATATAAAGAAACAGGGGCAGAACTGAAACTTCAGGGGCTGAAATGGAAGAAAACAAAACTACAGGGACTGATATGTAATTTTTCAAGGGCTATTTTGAACTTTCAGAAAACCTGGGGGACTAAATTAAAAAACTATAAAAACTATGAAGAAAAGGAAAGAGGAAGCATACCTGAACTTGAAGTCTATGTTTCGACAATCGACAGGTGAAGCCTCTGACGGCGATATCTTCTTTTCTTCTCCCTTTCTTTTCTTTTTCCATTTTTTGTTCCTTCCTCCTCTTTGATAACCGTGCTTCCTCCTTCTTTGTCTCTTCTTCTCCGATTAACCATCTGCAAAAGTAGCCGTATCCGGATTTTTGTGGCCGGATCCCGTATGAATCCCGCACCCGCACCCAAGTCATGTCGACACGAGTACTCCACCAAAAATGGCGAGTTCGAGTAACACAACTGACCTCGGCATCACCCAAGAGAAACCACACAATGAAAATACAACAGTCCTCAAACTCCTCGCTGCAACACAAGGGACAAAGAGGTGACAAATCATTTCTTCCATGCAACATCACATGATGCACCTCTTTGAAAGCCAAAGCTCTCACTTTTGGAGGACACCAAGTGAGTATCGCAACTAAAGCTGCCCTCCAAGTGAAAAACACCACCTTCTAAGACACCCAAACCCTCCCAACCCTCCAAATGAGTCTCCAAGGAAAATGTTTGTCACCAACTCTTTGCAAGACCATTAATAAAAGCGGATCGAGAAACATCTACTGTTGTGCTCCTCTGCCACAGTAGATCTTCCATCCAAGAGTGACAACCAACACTTCCCTCCCTTAGATAACGGTCAACAAGCCAGCTACATCTAATTCCCAATTCTAAAAGTTCCGGCTAGATAGCGGCTTTCCTTGACCATCCAGCCTCTACCTCTGAGCGATATTATGCAACTTTAGCACTTGGATTCAGCATAAAACCCACAAGATTAAGAAAACATTCCCAGCGATAAATCTCACCTCATCAATATCTTACAAAAGTAAAACAGAAACGTCTACCCGCATTAATGGGCTTACATAAGTCATAAATTTCCATATAGCTCTCAATCCTCTGTGTATAGGAATACCCATCCATATTCAACATAAGTCTGTGAAGTGGATGTGTCAGTGTAACATACTAACATTCAAAAAGGATGTCACTGCAAACAACCAGAACTTGATACAGTGTGTGAGAGTCTTTGAACTAAGCAGGAGGTCTCTGCTTCAAACCTTAGTGATTTACTAAGTGTTTTACTTTCCAAAAAAGTACATTACCTTTGCAGATTTTGGCACAAATATCACAACATTTTTTCAAGCATCAATAATATTTCCGGTTTGTTCTTCAGATTTTCACTCTACATGCACATTCAATTAGGAAATTGAAAAGCCAGATTGCAGAGACCCCAATATCAAAGTTACACATCAACTAAAGCAAGAAGCACACTAATACTTTGTTCACGGAGTTCGTAAGTTAGACCTAACAGCAGTGGGAAAAGTTTAAGTAGAAACTGTATTTACCTTCAAAGAATAATAATAGGCAAAACCAAGGAAAATCCCATTGTAGTTGGCACGTTTTACTTATTACACTACTAAACATTTAAAAATTCAAATTACCCCATTTAACTAATTAAAATTTTGAAATTTCACCATTCCGTTAATAACATTTGACGTCCGTCAAATTGGCTCAGATTGTTTCAGACAAAACTAAGAAAAACCCCATTATAGTTGGCACATTTTACTTATTACACCATTAAACTTTTAAAAATTAAAATTACACCATTGAACTAATTAAAATTTTGAAATTATACCATTCCGTTAATAAGATTGCTTGGGTGTCAAATTAACTCAAATTTTTTCAGACGTGGCTAGATTTGTGCTTCAAATTTACAAACCAACCGAATTTACACCATAGATATCTGCTTCAAATTTATCAAATTGATGAAATTAATGATGCTATTTGGCAAAATTAAATATACACAAATTTGATTCTTTTTTTCAAATTACATCATTAATTTGATAGATTTTATACAATTTGAACGTATATACACCACTATTTTTATAGACAAATCAAAGGCGGGGTTTAGAACCCTAACTACTACAATAGGTATGTTTTCTTCTCCATTTTACAAATATTCTCTTCTCGATCTTCCTCCGCCTACCTTTTGCAATCACAACTTCTACAACCCTAGTCGCCTCTATCGAAACCCCAATTCTATTTACCAAAACATAGCCCCATTATCAGCCCCCAACACCCCAAATCAGCTTTTATTTGCCTAATTACTAGCACCATCCCCGTTGCAATATCAACGCACATAGCCTAAATCAAAAAAAGTGAAGAAAAAGTGAACCAACTACAGCGCACCCAGCACCGTCGTTAAAAGCTTCAACACCTAAGGAGTAACCACAACCCCAAGGCCTAAGGAGCCTCCAACGTCGCCAACATCACAATGAGTCTCCACTGTCGTCGCCTCGCCTCCACTGCCACATGGAGCATCCACCGTTGCCTCACCTTGTGTCACCGCCTTCTGGGTAGGTTTTCTCTCTATACGTATTTTATTTTTTATTTAAGCTTTGGAGACCTGCTTGAGAAATGAGTTGATTTTACTGCCTAATTCACGTAGAAATGACATGTCATTTTCTTTTCCGTTTTCACTAGCCACGTCTGGAAAAATCTGAGTCAATTTGACAGACGTCTAATCTTATTAACGGAATGGTGTAATTTCAAAATATTAAATAATTCAATGGGGTAATTTCAATTTTTAAAAGTTTAATGGTGTAATAAGTAAAACGTGTTAACTATAGTGGGGTTTTCTTAGTTTTACATGAAAGAATCTGAGCTAACTTGACAGATGTCCAATCTTATTAACGGAATGGTGTAATTTCAAAATTTTAATTAGTTCAATGGGGTAATTTGAATTTTTAAAAGTTTAATGGTGTAACAAGTAAAACGTGCCAAGTACAGTGAGATTTTCCTTAGTTTTGCCAATAATAATACTACTAGATGCCAAAATATTTTTAACAAATCCCAATATTATGTGAAAATAAATCCAAACAACTAAAATCTGCTTCTGAAAAAAAAACTAATGTCAAGTAGATGGGTAGTGATTGAAAAAGTAGTACCTGGAAAGAAAACTATCAGACCCTCGTCTTTCCGAACAGAGTCCTCCACTACGGAGGAACTGGGGCTTGATGGTGCTACCTCCTTCTCTGTCTCAAGGTCACCTTCTTCATCTCTGCCTCCATCGACTATGGCCATGAAATCCTCGGCTCTAACCAAGTCTCCAGCAGATCCAATCAGAGCTTGATTCTGTGGACTGCGTTTTGCATATTTTTCAAGAAAAGGCTCCACTTCACTAAGGTATATGGATGATGATAGCTGTTTGTGTCCATACTTCCTCCGTATGTGCACAGCCCTGAACCAAAAGGATAGACTATTATTTACATGCTGAACAGAGAATGAGTCGAAAGAAAGCAACTGTAGGTACGCAAGGACATCAAGAACTAAAATTTATATTACCATTCATCGAGCATCTTGCTGAGTTCCCTCTGCTTTGATGCTGAAGTATTCCATATTTTCATTTGCCTATTATGTCACAATATTGACATTAACAAGACTATAAAGACCATCCATCATACTTAAAAAACATTTCTTAATGTTACAGGAATCTGGGAATGGCCTCTATTAGTAAAGTCAATGTTAGTAAAACTACATTACTTAATGAAGTCAATGTTAGTAAAACCACATTTTCCTTCGTGTTCTTGATCAGTTGAGTTGATCCAAAAATTAATTTTTGCCCCTAGCAAATTGATAAGTATGATGTCCAAGGACCTACAATAAGAATACTACTGAAAGATAAGCCACAACTTAACATGGAAGACAAAGTAAAACCTAATTATATGAAGACCAAAAGCTTTAAAACTGCAGTATGCTGATGCAGAAGATTCTACGCGATTTGTGAAGATGAATAAAATACAGATGTGAATGCATGCACAGACATAAGCAAATATGCATATATATGTACACACACACGTACACAGAAATACCAGCTAGCTTTATCCGAATCTCGTTAAGGCTCGGACATGGAGTAATCAAAATCCCTACAGAAGGCTAATCTTTAATGAATTAAAGTTACCTCTAGGATAAGGACTTCAAATTCAAATCCTAACATCCAGGTTTACATACTAACAAGGAGCACATGCATAAATAAACCACATGCAGGTTTAAACCCGATCGACATATAAGCTATCTGATCATTCATATACATATACAACGAGTCCAACACATTAAAGTTAAACTCAAATGTCAGATAAGCTTTTGGAACATTCAATTTGAATAAATGATTATTTATCAATTTTCACTCAATCAGCCTCCAAGTTGACGACGCTAAAACAACTACTTAAAAATTGCTAAACCAGCCTCTTTCACCCATACTGAATACCTGAAAAAAACTTACCGCAGGTAGTAGGTCTTGTAAGCAGCTGGACCTTCTTTGAACAGAATTGACAAGCCGTTCCGAATAAGAAAGGTTCGTAACTGTGGACCAAAATGATGAATGGGAAATTAGTATGCGCATCACTAGAGGATACCAAGAATCATAAATTGAACATTGGACCAAAATAAGCACATGTACCTTGTATGGAAGAAATTTCATCTTGATCATCATATTTGCATCTTCATCAGCTAAACCATCTACTCCTGATATTCTGTTGCTATCATTGACATTTTTAACTATGTCATCATTGTTTTTGGCAATTTCAGAAGCTCTCTCCTTACTCGCCTTAAACAAATTTATGTCAACAAAAAAACCTGGAAAGCAGACGTAAGATCAAAAGATGTTACAACAAGGAGAGAAACTTTTAGCCCAGAAATTGCTAAATCTAGCAAACATCTACTTATATTTATTCATGCACTTTTAAGGGACATATAAGTAACATTATATAACAAATGTAATCTCTCTTTATCCCGAACTATATGTATATGTGTGTGTGACAAATAAAGTACAACTTCTCTTAATATATGCTTAGTACTATATTTATCCTTTATATTAAGAAAAAAGCATTTGATTAATCGAAAAGAGAATATACAATAATATGGGGAGGACAAGAAGTCCAACATCACCAAAAACAAGACCAAACCGACCATTTAAAAAAGGGCAGCCCTCCAATATGTATGCAAACCCTCTAAAGGCGGCCATAATTGTGACGACCCGAAAAATCGGATAGTCTTGTAATTATACTTAAGAATTATTATTGAATAAAATAAGTTTTTATTGATAATATTATGTGTTATGTTTAAAGGTCTTATTATGACCTAATTTGTAATACGTGGTAGAATAAACGAACTAGGTTTCGTATAAGAAAATAAAAAATTTCCGAGAAAAAGACGTAAAAACACTATTCACCGAAAACGCTTTTGCGTTTTTTCGAAGAACGCGATAACGTTAATATGATGAGAAAAGACAGAATATCCAATAAAATTTGAAAACGAAAAACGCAGTTTTTAGCCTGTGTAACGAATTTCAAAAAGTTAACGAAGTATAATACGTGTATAATACGAAAATTATACAGTAAGAATACGAAAGTCAAAGTCAAATATTGGGGCTAACTAAATGGTTAAAGTAACGAAACTAAGTGAAAAAGATCCCTAACTAAATCAAAATGGACCAATGGGAGGAGGAAGCTTAGCAAGTAAGCTTGCCATCCCATCCCCCACCAATTAACCATGGTTAGTTAGGTGGTTAGGTTAAGGAAACTTATGGGAGAAGCTAAGGAGCAAACTTAGGGGCCAAGTCTTTGTAGATATTAAGTGGCTAAATGACCATTTTACGTCAAGCCTTGCCAAGCTTATAAATAGCAAGCCATTCTTCTTCATTTCCTACCAATTCACAAATCCAAGAGAAGAAACTCTAGAGAATTTGAGAGAGGAAGGGAGAGAGCTCGGAAATTAAAGGGAAAAGGGAGAGAAAAGCTAGCAAGTAGCTTTCATAAAGAAGAAGAGAGCAAGCTTTCATACTAGTTCAAATTAGAAAGAAGAACTGAGATAAATCCTAGCTTTAATCCATTCTTTTTAAGTTTTATATGTACAAGTACATAGCTTATAGATGGAAGTATAAAATGGTGAAAGATTATGGTTATACATTTAACCATGCTAATATGTATGAAAAATGAAAGTAAGAAGATAACTTGAAACCTAAACCTTTAAAAACAACTTTTAAGCTTTATGATTATATATTGCTTGTTTGTTGTGGTTGTGGTTGTGTTGCTGAGGATCATGAAGGATCCAGAGTAATAAGGATGAGATTAGTGAACTTAAATCATTGGTAAAATGAATGGAAAGTGAAAACGTAGCTAAAGAAATTAATTGAACGAAGAAAGTATGAAAATTGTGTAAATGGTTGTTTATCGGACTAGTTGATGTCATAGTTCGTAAACTAATAAATGAAGTCCGGGAAGGAAGAAACGTACTAAAATGTGCTATAACGAAGTTATAGTGAAAATTTTAGGAAAAGACATTAGAAGTCGAAGACTTAGTTTAGTATGACTTCCATATAAATCTTGAATCTTGATGGTAGCTAACACTTCCGAAAGGCTGTTTTTCATTAAGTTGTGTAGAGTGTAATAAAGGTGAGCTGTAAACTCAAGAACGAGCTCATTCGAGTATCAGATAAGCAAGTTACAAATTTACGAAAAAAATAAGCGTAAAGAATGGTAAGTTGAAAATTAGCTCAACAAAGGACTTTTGAGCCAATTTTTAGGCTTGTTAGAGACCCGGGAAAATTATTCTACCCGGGAAAATTTGAATAGGGTGTTGCAAGCTTTCCAACGCCTCAAGAACGAACTCATTCCGATATCCAATGTTCTAAAAGGCACTGGGCGGGAGACGGGCGGCCCTAGCGCCTAGGGGGCCTAGGCAGGGCCTGGGTTGGGCATATGCGGGATTTTTTATTTTAAGCCAATTTTAATATTTTATCTTACATTTATCCAAACAAAACAATAATATAAAGCAAAATAATCTATAATAAATATAATAAAGGTCTTCGCTTAAAGTTCAAACACATCTATATTGCTAATGTCAAAGTTCAAACACAAACATGCAATTGTTCAAAGTTCAAACATATTTTTAATGTATTAATTTTATTCATAAACAAGATTGCTATTAAATAATAAAATTTAAAATTTTAAGAATCTAATTTAATATTAAAACTTAATAAACTAAACATAAATTTAATAATTATATTGAATTAAATTAAATATTACAAATGTATCATCATTTATATAATTTGAAGTTGGTACAAATTCAAAAAATTACAACTATAATAAAATTATCCATTTTGACTTGATATTGTTCACTTTGATATGCTACAACATGTATTATGAATATGATAAATCATTAGAAAAATAAATATATTAAGATCTGGTTTGGGTAGTTATTAAAATGAAAAAAACCTCTCCAGTTGGCATTGCAGCGCCACATTTCCAGTTCATTCTAGTGACTAGAACGCCCAAGTGCGAGAGAGTCGAGAGAAATGTCACATACATGCAATGTAACTATAAGCATAAACCGTCATAGTCAATGAAGTCGGGTCAAAGCCCAGGGATGAGTTGTTTGGAACTCAAAGATTGGGTGTTCATATAAAATGATAATGAACATGAATGTTCTACTAATATATCGCATAACAAGTGATTAAAACCTTACGTAATGGTTGAATGTGAATTAAAAGGTAAACAATGTAAGCGTAAAACACTTAAAACAATGAAGACGTTTAGTGTGGGCGTAAGATGAACGTACTTAGCATGCACACAAGTGTATGGTTTGAACGTAGCATAACGGAGTCGGGTGTAGGACGTGTAAACGTCGAAAAGCCGAGTCGAATGTTAACGAACTTGAAAAGTGGTCCGAGTCTAACAACACGAACATGGAAATAAATGAATAAAGTTAACATAAACTGATAATTGACAACCTTACGTAACTAATTGGTGTGTCATCCTTATGTGATATATCTTTCGAAAGACGATATAGCGTAAGCTGTAAGCAGTGCTTAAGGTAAGTATCATAACTTCATTCATATTGTTGAATTGAATGCAAGTTTCCTAACTTGTACAAAATCAAATTTTGTTCAAATTGCTTTAACTTACTCAAATGTTGTAACTGAGCAAGTTATTATATATGTGCAAATGTGTTATATTTGTACAAGATGTTTATCATGAATGGTGCTATGTGCCAATTTTCTGCACTCATATGCTTTTGACATGAATTGTTCTGTGATTGAATTGTTCAAGTCGTAAGAGTTTTGAATGAACTGCGTTAAGAATGAGTCTATGCTGATTATTTCGACTAGACAAATGTTAAGATAGTAATTGAGTTTAAGGTGTATGTACAATCGTGCTTTTTAATCGTTAGCTTGTAGTAATTGAGTTAAACAACTCCTTTGTATGGGCAAAGGTTTAAGATGAGTTAGGAAACCGATCTAGCTCATTGTCAAGACAATGTAGATCATTAATTTTAGATGGGGAGCCACTCAGTTTACTATATTGATAACTGTTGAGAACTCGATTAGTGTTGTGTTTTGTATATGTTGAAAAGGTGATTCTTTTCACATATGTAGTTGTGTAGGATGAGTTGACCTAGAAGTGTTATAAGAAATATTGTTATTAATGAATGAGAAGATGAATGTTATTGATGTTTTAAAATGATAGGAATCAAAATTATTTATATTATTCGAGCTGTTTCATAACTATTGTTCAGTTATTGAAGTTTTATAATGAAAGAATATATGATTCTTAAATTTGTTGTTATTCAACTGCTATGACTTGCTGACCAATTAAATGCTCACACTTGCTTAAAATAAAAATGTTTTTAGCGAAGCTAGAAAGAACTAAGGAGTAAGGTGAGGAATACGGTGAAGAGTAAGGAAAAGATCCAGTTCTCGACTTGAAGAGTACTTGTTTAACTTTATATGTATCTGTTATGGCGGATAAAAGTCACAGGCGTATTAAGAAAGTAAATAAATGATGTAATGTTCATTAGCTGTATGTTTTGAAGATTTTAAGGTATTAGAATATGGGATTAGAAGGAATATATTGTAATATTTTGAGGATTTAATTATATCTAAAGGATATATGGATGTGTGTATGGAATGAATAGCAATGTGATGCACCGAACTCGGGTTTGAAGATAGACCTGGTTTCGGGGGCGTTACAACAATCCCTCAACAAACGAAAAGGTAGGCAGTTCCACCTAAACAGTGTCACATTACTCTCATTCCAAATACCCCATAATAAAATTTAGAAGAATTTTTACATCTAACATCCCTCTTATTTCTGAACCTTCACTAACAAATTAACAACACATGTTCCACCAAATCAAAGTACACCCTCACCTCCTCCAACATGCCGAAGCTAGAGTTTCACAAGCATCAAACAACATGAGAGTGCCAAAATTATTACTTTGCCTGCGCGTAAAACCAAATGTCCAGAGATGACCTTTTTTATTTTTATGAAGTGTTCACTGTCCGGCCATAGGACCTTGTAAGGTCTGCAATCTGATAGAGATTATTAGTATTTAATTTATGTAGAACTGGAGACGACCAAAAGCCTTGAGAAGGTACCTTGGCTTTTTTAAAGTAGGAAGTCAATGGGAATTGAGTAGGAACAATAGAGCGAGTCAAGAAGCTTTTATAAGAAAATGTATTAGTCGGATATTCCTCATGTTTTTCACAACTAGTAATAATCAGACAGTTTTACTTTTTTTTAGCCTTTTTGCTACTACTCAAGTGATAGATTATGCACTTCCTTCAATTACATATCAATTCCACTGAAATTGTGGGCATTTCAGTAACACAAAGAATCCAACATCTTTGATGCATAACGGAATAAGAAGACTGATGGAAAGTGTTAGTGATTAAATTATTGTATATTTGTATACAACTAATGACTAGAATGATTGCAATCATGTCAATTTAGTTAGAAAATAACTTTTAATTACAATAGGTAGTAAAAGGGGGTTTATTTCCTTGTTAAATTAATTTTCCTAAGTTAATTCATCATCGGATTACCATCAAGGAGTCACTCTTCAACCCTATACCCACTACAAAGTCTGCATTTATTCATCTTTCTTCATCAACTATTCCATAAGTTAAAACAAGTAAACTCTAATTTACCAAGAATCTTAACACCAAAACTAGGATTCGCCCAAAACGTCCACCTGGTAACATCCAAAAAGCCAAAGAAAGATCGTCTTCCTTCTTGCTGCAAACAAAGTTGCCATCACCACACATAGCTCACGTCGTCCACGCCACCTCAGTCGCTGCCTCCGCATCCATTTCTTCATAATAGCATTCTAAATCCTTAAAACGCTCTGCAAGCCCAGAGAACACACCATATGTAGCACCATACTCCAAGTTATATACTGTTGAAAGAAACTGATTTTGGGTGTCTTCTTTGATTCATTCTACTCTCATTTACATTGATTTATATACTAGTTTCACAATGTAGTGATCCCTTAATTTATGGGACAAGATCCCTAATTTATGGTCCCTAATTTATGGGATAAGATTGTATCTTCTAACACTCCCCCTCAAGTTGGTGTATGTCTCGCATTTCCAACTTGAAACAGAATGGATGAAACAACTTACTACTAAGACCTTTAGTCAAAATATTTGTAAGTTGATGTTCTGTTTTAACAAAAGGTAAGCAAATAAAACCACTAATTAACTTTTCTTTAATGAAGTGCATGTCAATCTCAATGTGTTTAGTTCAAAATCATATTGTACCAGGTCATTTGTAATACTAATGGTTGATTTATTATCACAAAATAACTGCATATGCCTTTTAGTTGCAACACCCAAATCTTCTAGCAAAGTTCGAAAACCACATTAGTT
Organism: Panax ginseng; assembly: GCA_020205605.1. NCBI lineage: Eukaryota > Viridiplantae > Streptophyta > Magnoliopsida > Apiales > Araliaceae > Panax > Panax ginseng. The sequence goes on along the minus strand of CM035147.1, from coordinate 76,994,317 downwards.
CACATATACCCAAGGCAATAGCTCGATATTCTGCCTCAGCACTGGATCTTGCCAACACGAATTGTTTCTTACTGTGCGCCAAGTAACAAGATTGCCACCAACAAATGAGCAATAACGAAATGTAGAACAATGATCCTTTATAGAGTCAGCCCAATCTGAGTCGAAGAATACTTCATGCATATACTAACTTACTTGAGATATCAGGATTTTGTAGACAGTTTCCATGTGACAATGTTGAGTATCATGCACATACTAACTTACTACTCCCACAACGTAAGATATATTAGGTCTAGTATGAGAAAAATATATCAATCGTCCCACCAAACGTTGATATCTTTCTCTATCAATCGTAGGTCCTGAGTCAGCTATTAAATGATAATAAACTTCAATAGGAGAATCAACAAACTTACATCCCAACATGCCAATTTCTAACTAGAAGATCAAGTACATATTTCCTTTGAAATAGAAATATCGCACTCGAAGATTCGCAACTTCAATACTAAGGAAATATTTCAAAGGACCAATATCTTTGATCTCAAACTCTCTAATCAATCTTACTTTGAGATTAACTATCTCTTCTCTATTATCCTCTGTCACCACAATGTCATCAACATAAACAATAAGAATGGTAGTCTTACCCTTTATTTGTTTGACAAATAGAGTATGATCTGCTCGACTCTGCTTGTACCCACACTTTGTCATTGCTTTGTGGAATCTACCAAACCAGACTCTAGGAGATTGCTTCAGACCATACGAGCCTTTCACAACTTACAGACCTTACCCTCGATGGCAGATGAAGCAAAACCATGAGGTATTTCCATATACGCTTCCTCCTCCAAGTTACCATGAAGGAATGCCTTTTTTACGTCTAATTATTGAATATCCCAACCGAAGTTTGTTGCTGGTACGAACAGAGTTCATTTTTGCCACAGGAGCATATGTCTCCTGGTAATCAATCCCATGGGTTTAAGTATACCCTTTTGCAACTAGTCTAACTTTTAGTCTCTCAACTGTCCCATCTGACTTTTGTTTGACTGTATATAACCACTTGCATCCAATTGGTTTTTTCCATAAGGAAGCGTGACTAGTTCCCTTGTATCATTCTTTTTTAGGACATTCATCTTTTCTATCATAGCCTGTTTCCAGTTCACATCGTTAATTGCTTCTCTCCACCCCTGAGGAACAGATATCGAAGACAAGGAAGAAACAAAAGAAATGGTAGGATGCAGATAATTTATTATAGGCTAAGAAATTAGAGATAGGATGTTGGGTACATGATCTAATCCCTTTTCTAAGAGCAATAGAAAGATCAGTATCATCAGAAGAATAATTAGGATTAGGATTCTTACCATTGGCATTATCAGGACTAGGTTCTGAGCAGAATTGTTGCAGTGATGCAAAAATGATAACCTTATTTTTGTCTCTTCGAACATAGGTCCTTAACTCAGGCTCATTTTGTATAACATGCGACTCTTGTTACTCCCCTTGTGAAGATTTATCAGAGACAACAGGAACTTGAGAAAATTTTATACGAGGTGGAATAGTACTATTTGTAATACTAGCCTCAGGAGGAAGCTCCTCCTCATCAATAAAATCCTCCCCAAACTCCCAAATAGTGACATCAACAAAAATTGTGTGAAGGAGGGTGATAACATTCGTAACCTTTTTGGGTGGAAGAATACCCAATAAAAACAAACCTAAGAGACTTGGGATCTAGTTTTCCCCGAGTGGGAGATTTATCATGAACATAACATACACAGCCAAAAACTCGTGACAAAGGACTTGTCGTGTGTTGGGAGAAAGAAATAGTCCTTCTATTCTCAAGAATTCTAGAGTGAATCCGATTTATAAGAAATGCAACAGTCAGAATATCATCTCCCCCGTAGAAATTTAGGTGTTCATAGTCAACATAGCATGCTACTTCTAGTAAGTGTCAGTTTTGTCTTTCCACCACCCCATTTTGTTCTGGGGTTGGGAAACAGGAGGTTTGAAGTATAATATGAGATATGATGCAAAAGTATTATTATTACTATATTCACGACTATTATCGATGTAGAGAATTTAAACTTTAGCTTCAAATTGAGTTTAGATCATCTTATGAAATTTTTGATAACAATCAAACACCTCATTTTTGGAATGAAAAAGATAAATCCAAATTATACGATAATAGCAATAAAAAAAACTAACAAACCATCTATAATCAGAATGGGAAACAATCCGAGAGGGTCCCCACACATCAATATGTATAACACCAAAAGGTTCAGAATGTCGACTTCTAATAACATAATAAATAGAACGTTTGTGTTTACCCAATTTACACGGTTCACACAAAAACTGTGTTTTATGACATTGCTTAACTAAAGATGGAAATAAAAACTCTAGTACCGATAAAGGAGGATGTCCCAAACGTTGATGCCATTGATGAAAAGAAGTCTGGTTAAATTTAGAAGTAGATTGAAAAGCCTAAGTAGCAGTCTCGTCTGTAATCAGTGACATGTTAGAAGAGGTAACATCTAAATAATATAGACCAGCAACTGTACTACCACCGCCAATCTTTTGTCCCGTCACTAAGTCTTGAAAAACACAATGAGTTAGAAAAAGGTGACTGAGCAATGCAAGGATTTGGTAAGACGTTGGATAGATAATAAGTATGTGGTAAATGAAGGAATATGAAGAACATATGATAATGCTAATGAAGGAGTACAAACTACTGAACCACTCTCGAGGATAGGACAAAGAGAACCATCAGCTACTCGAACCTTGTCTTTGCCAGAACAAGGCGTGGTATGAGGTAAAGAGATTTGAGGATCCAGTTATATGCTCGAAAGCACCTGTGTCGATGATCCAACTAGGACACGTTGATGAGACATTAAGAGCACAAGAGTGTATACCTGATTGTGCATAATGAGAAGAAATAGATGGGACCAATGTTAAATTAAGAGTATAGCTTCTAACTTGTTATCCCATGATACTATTATGAACCTCACTGTTAGCACCACTTTATTCCGCCATATAAAAGGAAGGAGGATAAACTTTACCAGCACAGTAGCAACAACAAAAAAATGAAGCTACATACGAAAAGCAACCAATTGATGTAAAACAGATTGGATAAACTTAAACCAAACACCACAAGACTACTATAGATGGCAAGAAGAGAGAGAAGCGAGCACCATGGAAGAAGTCGCGTCGACAGAAGATCGCTGAAAAAAGACTCACACGTCGGCTGAAGGTGGCGCGTGGCGTCGGCATCCAAGAGTGAAGTGGCGCATGTGGGCGCATATGGTGGTGGGTCAGAAGTCAGAATGGGTAACCCAATTATGATCTCAATTTCTTCATACAAATTTGTTTAACTAGTTTTCTGAGAGAAAATAAGAATAGTAGCGAAAAATGAAGATTAAGTTGGGTAGTTTTCTAATAAGAAGAATAAGGAACGTAGCTCTGATACAATGCTGAAAGAAACTGATTTTGGGTTTCATCATTGATTTACATTTACATTGATTTATATACAAGTTTCACAATGTAGTGATCCCTTAATTTATGGGACAATAGCCCTAATTTATGGGATAAGATTGTCTTCTAACATATACATTGTGGATTCCTATTAGAGATTATTTAGTGGTACATTGGGTTGAGTTTTGTTGTGTATGAAGACTGAAGGATATTTTGGTATCATCTGGTTTTGTCCAACAGTAATTCATGGTTTGATCCTGTTAGTATATTCGTTTCATGTAAGGGATTACTTTCTGTGTTTTCTTCCATATCAAAGTCAATAGATTTCAGAAAGGTTATTATGCCCTTCTAGAATTAGGAGTACTGAAGACATAGATATATAGATATTCTAATGTAATTTTTCTGTTCAAAAACAACTCAAATAATTTTTTAGAAGCTTTTGAAGCTCTTTTATAATTGTTTATTGTAATTTTAACCTTAGATTACAAGCTTACTATTTGACCTTCAGATTTCAAAGTCTAGGGAAGCCAAGTGAATCACAACAAAAAAAAGGAAGGGAGCAAAATAATGAAAATCTAAAAAAATTTTTTATCATAGTTGTTGCCAAAGCCCAAGTAGTTTCTTCTTATTTCTTTTCAATTTTCTATGCAGTGCCCTTCAAAAACCACAAGTAGATCTGGATGCCATCTTTATACCCTTTGTCCTACAAGGCCAAAAACCCAATCAACCCTCAACTGAACCCATCAAGCTAAAACCCAAAGTAATGTTCTTGATTACAAGCCTAAATAAACATACGTAACTCACCATTTGTGTACCAACTTTTCCTATAAATCACAGGATCAACCTATTTTTACCAAAATTCAGCCCAAAGAATCCTGATCATAACCGGACCTCAAATTCCTAGTTTCCTACCACCCAAGATCAATGTTGGTTCTAAAACATATTTTAAAAATTCAACTAAATGAAAACTTCCAATGCTGGAATAAGATACCAAATACCATGAGGTACCAATACAAGTTATATTCTTATAAGTTATAATTTCTTAGACAACTAACACAGCCTATATGGAAAGCAAGCTCAAAGCTAAGTGCAACTCAAACTTAATAAGAATGAGATAAAGAAAAAAAATTACCTCGATATAGGGGCCACAATCCTGGTTTGTGCCTGGGACAATGCCAAGAGTTTGATGAATCAAAAGATGCAAAGAATATGAATGATAAAAATTGATTACATTATTATAACCAAATTTTAGGTTGGCAATATAATATCCTTTTTTTATAAGAGGGTGGGAAAAAATATCTATGCTTAATGTATAACAAAATATAAACAAGACCTTATCTCTTTCTGGTAGCGCCGGAAAGCTGAATCACTGTGTACATGGATCACCATTTTGAAATGAAGGTTGTCACTAGATACAAATTCAATTTTGTTGAATTTATGGTAGCATTTGAAAGCAACAGGAAAACGCTTTTCTTTCATCAAACGAATCATTTCCTGGTTCAAGTGTATAGATGTCTTTAACATACAGAACAAGTATTAAAGGACCCAAAAAAAACAGTGTTTAACACACTCTTTAATAAATATTGAACTAGTATAGTAGGTAGATCCACAAAACAAAAGAACTAACTTGACAATACTGGATCATCAATAAGTCCCGAAGCATCCTCAAACATAATGGATTGCAATTAGTTACACACAATATCTTACAACATCAACTGACTAAATAAGGACAAGGTGCAACCTCATAACCATACGAAAAGAAATGGAGACATTTAAATAGACAAAGCACCAATTAACAAATGCCAAAAAGATGTGCACGAACATAAATACAACCATCTAAATTGATGATTAGATTTATTTCAATATAATCACATATTTAAAATAAAATAGAGAAGGTAGATCAATATTAAAAAAATAAGCTAGATTGCAACAATAGTCCTTTAACAATATCCCTTTTCCAATTCGAGTCCCTAAACCAAATTGTATCAATAACTTGGATTAATGTTCCCATCAAGTCCCTCAATCCACATCCACTTATATGTCATCATTCCCTTTCACGCAAGGATTTTTAGGATCATGAATGTCATTAAAAATGTGCCTCCATTCAAATCCACAACCTAACAACATTACATATATTCCCCAACACTCGTCTCTCTAAATTTCTTCTCTTCCACCACCACTTCTCCCACCAAACAATATCCCTCTTTGTCCCTCCCTCTGTCTCATATATATCTCTATAAATAAAGCCCGAGGATGAACATTTAACTGCTCCTTTGTGAGGTCATATAGTGGGAAAAAAAATTGTTTTTTCCCTCCATCTTCTCTTAATCCCTGTTTTATCTCATATTTCTATCTCCCCGTTATCCTTAGAGAAAAAACACGCGTAAGAATATGCCAAGTAGACTAGTACATATTTATGCGTCATGTACCACCAAACATATAAAGTACAAATTAGGATTTTATTGTAAATCTTAATATGCTTCAGTATATTTGTAAAATTGAGCTTAAATGAGGGATATATAATTTCATTTATCCTCTCTCTAAACTGTGTTTAAGATTATGGGTTGGTAAGAGGACATGAATAAATATTTAGATGGTAGTCATTATATATTTATATTGTGCTGTTAAGTGACTGTATTGTACTGTGGTAAAAGCATCTGAAGCAGCACTGGGGTCACAATGAAGTTCACCTGTCTGGCAGGAATATGAGCTCATCATAATGATGGATCAATAAACACGAGGTCTCAAAGGTGGGCCGACATTAGGAGATGGTAGTTGATGAAGGGGAAAGTATTAGTAGAACTGTTTCATATTATGTGAAAGTAGATCTATAAGGCAGACAGTGGTCGAAGATTGTGTTGGATGTGGTGTCTGCAAATACAAATGTTTTGTGCTTGATGACAGAAGATGAGAAGAAAGTATCTGTCATGGCCCCAGCTTGCTGAAATCTATGCAACTACAATGGTAAATTAGGCCGATAGGATTTTTTTTATTGTCATCACTGGAGGCACACAGGTATACATGTATACATAAATGTCAAATTACATCCAATGGGAATCTGGGTTGTAGGTAAGTTGGCATTTAACTTTTGGAGAAAAAACAAATTGCACAGCCCCTCAGTCTATGTAGCAATATTATGCATTTCATAGGCGCTAATTTTCTAGGAGCTTGGAGTAGTGCAATAGCATCTAATGACATCAAAATTATTCAAATAATTTTACGAGATGATTTTATCAAAACGTGTATAAACATTTTTCTTCAATTTAAATAGCATATGTTATATACATAAAAGTGTAATTAAATTTGGTTGTTGATATCTGCACAGCCTATATGGTTACACACCCAAATATAGATTAAAGAGATCAAAATGTCCTCAATAAATGGGAAATCAATTAGAACATTTACCCTTCGGGCTTTGAGTTTCACTATAGGATGCACAGACATCAGCGCCATTGAATTTTGCAATTGTACTGGTGGAAGGTGAATTTTGAAATGAACTTAATGGGGGTTAAAGGTCACGGAGGTCAAAAAGTTTAAACATTAGGAAGGAGAAAATTTATTTATCACCTAAATGTTAGGAGAGGAAAAAAAATGTTTTGACAGTATAACCATACATGTTTGCCCCATGAATGAGGCTTAAAAGCTGAATTTCTTGCATGTGATAGGCATAGGGACTCGACAAAAAACATTTATTAAGTTCAATGGTAAATTTGAGATGAATTGAATTAAGGGACACATTGCCAATAAGGAATCTAGTTCAGAGACTACAGACACTAAGAGACTTTGATAAAATTGAAGATAGGGCATCGCCTGACCTGAAACTTGGTCGTAGAAAAATCAGAAGGATGCGCTTGTAAGAATTTTGAAAGAACTGATCGATCGGCATTTTTTGAGTGTACATTGCCTCCATATCCAAACCAGTCGAGGAAGTCAGGGCAGAAAGAAGTACCCACACTCTGAAGGACGGCCTTAATTTGCTGCAGCAGTACAGTTTTAAAATTTTATATTGACATCTGTAACTTGAAGTCTTACATTATCATATAAACTTCACTTGAAATCCACAATTAAAATATGATAGCATACTGAAAGAACTCCATACTACCTGCTTTTCATCTGACCTGTTTGCAGCACATATTTGCCGCAGGCTAGGTCCCAAATCTAGGTCAACTGATGAGCAATGAAATATTAGGTTGATTCTAAACAATAAAAAGCCAAATCCATGATTGAATTGTCCATGTGTATAAAGCCAAAATAAAGAAGGGGAGATAAGCAAGAAGATGCACTAAACATACATTAAGGCTCCTTTTGGAAATCAGAAACAAGGAAAGGAAAGATTAGGGAGTCTCAGTTATTTTCCATGTTGTGTTAATGAACTCCAAGGAAACTAATATGTGAAAGAAAATTAAAGCAAGTTTACTAGGTTTAAGAAATTAATTTTCTTTGAATATTAAAAAAAAATCAGGAGGTAAGATCATCATCATCACTTTCCGTCATTTCTACAAGCAATCTGTTGGAGTGCAGAAAGATTATGGAGTGCCAAAAGATCATCATCATTTTCTGTCATTTCCAAAGTTTAACTTTACTTAAAAATATGGACTCCTTATTGACAGCGTAATCATCAGATGATTATTTTTCAAATACTTTAAACAAAGCTTCAGATGAACTTTTTTATTTTCTTCTCTTGCTAGAGCTTGGAAGAATTCATGATCCTATCAATAATCAGTATGCATTAATTATTCAATCAGGGTAGTTGCTAAACAACCATGATAAACTACCCTAACCCTATTAAGGTATGGAATGGAATTCAACAAGATAGTATAGTTGCATTAGTTTATGAAATAAGCTCAAATCAAGTATAAAAAGATATCAAGCTCTTTAACTCAAAACCAATGTCCCTAATCATTATATACTAGATATACTTTCTCAAGGTATTAGATGTGGGACAACTTATATACTCTAAACTCTCCCTCACGTGTAAGTTGATGTATGAGTTGCACATGAAACTGATGAATATGAGACTCACACAAGATAAGCAAGCCAAGAAGAAAGCTAGTAAACCACGGGTAACTATTGACTCAATTGATAAGTGGCTATTAGTTAAGAAATGGGTAACTTTTTCACTTAAGAATGGACTGCAAGTGAGTAAGAATGAAGACCAAAAAGAGTGTTACTTGGCCCAAGGATATCCCTCTCTGATACCATATTAGATTTTATTTTTTAAATGAGCTCAAAACCAATTGGTCATGACAAGAGTTGGCCCTAGACATTATATACTAGACATACTTCCTCAAGGTATTCAACAAAACACATTTTGACATGGAAGAATGACAAATAAGCCTAGACTACGAAAAAAATATACAAACATGCATGAACCCCAAAGCACCTAATAACTTACTTTTATGCTAAAGCTAAAAATATACATATTTTCAAAATATTTGGACGACTAATTACTGAAAAACCAAGCCCGTGCCTTTATTTTAATGAACCTACCAGTGGAGGAGGCACGTGCATACCATTTCACTCCAATCATAAAACCAGACTCCTAGAGTTGGCCTGGCCAACCAGGTCAACGACACTCAGCACATTGTATTAGATTATATAGTAGTTAAGCAACCTGGGTAGAGTAACAGCTTAGAGCATGGAAAGTATGTTCCTTAATAACCAAAACAGAACTATTAGGTATACAATAAGTAGAGAAGAGAAAAGTGCATATGTGAAATGACTTAAAGATGGTTCAAAGATAGTTCTATAGCTAATATAACCCATCCAAAGACATGAATAAAATCAGCATACCTCCCTCTAACTGTGGTGGAGGTGAATCTCTTAAAACCTGCTCCATATGTTTTGAGCTCTCATGGCTCACAATGCGAGCCACGAGACCTTCCAAAATTTCACCCTGCGCCTTTACATGGTCTTTTGATCCTGCATAATGATTTAGAGTCGGCTTAGTATTTAGACCTCTCAAAACAAATTTATTCGTGAAGTCAAGATGTCAGTTCAGGCATACTCTCACCCTAAGCTTAAAAAAAATTAGAAGACCCACCAAAAGGACAAGAGTATTCAAAGAAAAATAGGTTTTTGGAAGATACATACACAGAAGAGGGATATATGTGTAAATTCAAAGTGTTCTTTCAAAAGAGAGATAAATTTAAGATACCCACACGCAAAAATTTATAGCCAGAGTCATTTACCCTCAACTATTTACAAAGATTCAAATTTATTCTTATTGATGCTTTCATGAATTGTAATAGTGAAGCATGTAGTCACATCATAAATATTACAGCATTTTGACTTTTGCAAGAAGAGAAACATAAGCATCACAAACTTCCATCTAAACACAGGATCAAATTACCAAAGAAGAATTACCCAACACAAGAATGCCTTCCAAATGGATGTTGTGGGAATGGTGTTCAATCAAAATAATGCTTAAATAGTGCAGTGGCAATGATACTGTTGCTGCTGTGAAAATTTCAACTGTAGAGACGAAACTGACGAAACTATAGGGCATTAATATGTAGTACTACTGTCCATGATGTTGGTACCACTTAGGTGGCAAGGAGGTCAGTGTTAATGGTTGCAAAAGTTGATATAGAATTTGCTATTAACTGAGAACTGCACCCTACTTTTGAATAATTACGCTCCACTTTAAGAAGAAGATTGTTCCATATCATGTTCGGATACATTGTTTGGATTTCAACAAGAATAATACTGGGTAGCGTGGAACAAATACCGTGGTGCAACTTGAGGCAATGTTATTGGTGTGTGAAGGTGCTAAACAACTTCATTCAGGCTACCTGATATGATAACTACCATTGTTCATAAATGTCAAAATAAACCACAAGTACACATGCCTAAATCAGGTCAAGGATGAATAACGTTACACAATTTGAGCCTCCAATCAAACAAATCAAAGAGCCTTAAATTAAATATAAACTCTTACCTGGTACAGATATATCTGCAACTTCATCAAGAGCCTTACACACAGGTGTTGCAGTTCCTTCCTCACAAAGTGCATCATAAGCAGCAAAAAAAGATGTTACTGATTTCCTTTGAGCAACAAAAAATATATATATCAGACGTAGTAATATATAATCTCCATGTTCAAGCGTTCCTATATTTTTTACAACATAGCCTCAACTGACAATATAATTATCATTCTTATGAAAGCAACAACTGGACACCGGTGTGAAGAACATTTAGCCTCAAAAAGTTATGATAAATCAGAATTTTTAGATTGGGGGCAGATGGGTACAGAAGAAGAATGAAGCATAATTCTGAAAAAGACGAACCAAAATGAAATGAAGAAATAAATAAGAAACCCCCAACATACACTTCTTGAAACTACTGACTTAGAAACAAGCATAATATGATTTTTGATTTTACATATCTACTAGAGCCAGAAATCCTTTTAAATTTTATACATTAAAAGAAAATTTAAAAAAAAAGAGAGACCTTCACAGTTTAAACCTGAAAGTAAATCAATAACATCTCTTTCAAAGATAGAGATAAACCACACCATATAAATGGCAGAAACTCTGATGCAATCTTAATTACCAAATCTCACAGCATATATCTTACTGAAAAACATAACTTAGATATAGAGAATCAATAACTATCACAAATGCATGGTTCATGGCATCCATCCTAGATCCTCACCTTGTTGAGAAAAGCCAAACGTGATTTGTTGGTAGGCGCCATTTCCTGCAGAAACAAATTATGTCGGGTGTTGAGTAGAACTTTGGTTTTCCATTGCCCAATTCCGTAACTGCGGTCACTACCACTGCACGAACAAGAAAGGACAGAAGATTCAGGAAGGTGTGAAAGCCTACTAACAATATGTATAAAATATACTGAAATATACCGACACTGAAGAAGTTAATACCGAAAAAGGGGTAAAGTCGGAAACGTATGTTTAGATGAGAAACAAATTTACAAGGGAAAAATTAAACAAAATCCTCAAATAAGCTAAATGACGGCAGACATCTATAAGAAGTCCCTAAACATGGCCTCTAAAGACATCTAAACATTTGATATAGCAAGCCAAAGCTAGTTGGAGAATAGCAAAAGAAAACATGATTTCTACGATTCTGGTAGTTCAATCAAGATAACACAAGAAGCAATTGAAAATTTTACAACAAAGCCTTTTTCTCTTCAATATTCCCCAGAAAGTTAAAAAGATGGTGTCACAGCCCACAGAATACCTTAAAAAAGTATTTCTAGCATATGATGCCAACTCTTCTCATAGCCAATTAGTTTTGGGTTAGAGAGCTTGATGTCTTTATATGCTAGATTGGGACTTATTTTATAACATGTATTTGAGTGGGTCTAATATTTGGGTTTACCCACTTATAGTCCATTTCTTAAGAATTAAAGTTTTTCATTTCTTAACTAATAATTGCTTATCAATTAGGCCAATAGTTTTTCATGGTTTACTAACTCTCTTTAGGGCTTTTCTTGTGACTAGCTCTCTTCCATGCTTCTATCGTGTGGTCTCATATTCATCAGGTCAAAGTGCAACCCTGAACACATTAGAGTACATGCGAGGGGAAATGTATATAACTTGTTCCAAGAATACCTTGAGAAAATGTCTAGTATATAATAACTAGTGTCAACTCTTCTCAAGCCAATTGATTTGATTTTGGGTTAGAGAGCTTGATATCTCTATATACTAGATTGGACCAATTTTACAAATCTAAAACATTGCTTCTAAAGTAAACACATGTATATATCTGCACATAATGAACGCCCAAACAACTTAAAGTGAAATGAAGAACTATATAGTATGTCATAAGCATTTGAAGAACAGCAAACATGCTACACTAAATTATTTCTGGACTCAAAATGTCTCAATATATCCAATTTCAAATAACATGTAGTGAAGCAGTATGTAACAAAATAGGTTGAAGGATTATCTAGCTTCTTTTTTCCCCTCACCATAATCTTCTCGTGGACGTTGCCCATGATCTCCTAAAACAGCTGTCACCAGCTCCATCGATATGCACATACGATTTCGCTGAAATTTCAACAATTATATTACTTAAAAATCAAAGTCGGAGATAACCGAACCATAAAAATGAAAACCCAAGTATATACTGTCGAGCATATTTGTCATAGAGCCTACAGTAGTAACAAGCAAACAGATGTGTAAACACAAACATCAACTGCACAGGTTGACCATCAATATGAACGTATGCACTTTTTTAAGTGCTCTTTTGTTTTTGTTTTTGTTTTTTTAGTCTGCTGAGGGTGGACTTCTTTTCCCCCATTTATTGTATCCTTTCTTTTCTATTAATAAAATTTCTTCATTTATCAAAAAAAACTATCAATCTGAAAGTCTATAATAGCAAATTAAAGAAATTTTGAGAAAATGAGATGGGAGTGTAGTGCATTTAAGGCAGAATTATACACTACTACCATAATTAATAATTATTCGGATAAGTAAGAACAAACATTTGTTTTAACATTACGTCATTACCTAAAGAGGAATGCAACTACCAACCTAGTAAGCACTTTTAACTAGTACTGCTTGTTGAATATCTTTTTACTTGGATCTATATTTTATCTGATGGTTGTATTGGACTATTTTACAGGCCATTCAAAGGAAATTCTATAAAAACTTCTTTAGAATAAAACATATAAGATACTTCAAGCACTCTATAATGATTCATATCACTCTATAATGATTGATATTTTCATGCATTGAGGTGGCTCAGAAGGTCGAATGTTATTATAGTAAATTAAATTCCGAGAATATATTTTCTTAACCAAGCTTTATGCTTGAATAGGAAGGCAATTGCTCCACGAAAAACACATAGATCAAGCAGAAAAATATGTTGACACTTTTGGCAATGCTAAATTCCCATGCTATATTTTGTGCCCAGAGCAACAAAAATACTTAATTTTAGAATGATTTATAATCTTAGCAACAGATGCAACAGATGAAACCATATGGACTACTAAGTAGACTAGATTTAGGTGATTAATTTATAAAAAATTGCAGGTCTGCGCCAGATTGCCAAAGAATCTTCTCGTCATTATTTAATCCCTTCTTCCACAATTTATACTCTATTTTCACCTATCAAAAAATTATTCTACCTTAACATAATATATTCATGATGAAACATTATTTTGTGGTTTATAGCAAAATAAAATCAGTAATGATTAACTAATTGAAATGAAGCCAAATTTTATCCCCAAATCTCTTCCACCACATTATGTCATTTCTTAACTATTTAAAGCACATTTCAATCCTTACTCACATCTTAATTCTAAATTAGAAAAGTACTGCATATTGTTGTGGAAGAAATAAATGCAGTAAATTACACATATAATGAAGTGCCTCATCACATATATATACAAGTACTAATATAGAAGACATACCAAGGTCTTTGTTTTTATTTCATTACTTTTTACTTATTGCATTTTCCATGAGTGAAAATCATTTAAAAGAAAAATAACCTCAAGGTAATCATTGAATTCTGACTGCTTTTTGCTGACTTGGCTGCCCCATGCCTCTCGAAACATTCGTCCAAGAACAAAAACACCAACAGCAGTGTAACTGCAGCACAAGAATCAAGATTCAGTAAGCTGCAGTTCAAATCCAAATAAACATGACAAAATATACATGAAATAACGAAGGAAACATCATAGTTTGACACAGTTAGTACACTTCTTTCAATCTAGTTAACTACTATCTAAAGCAAGAAGGTTGAAGGTAGCTCAAATTTCTTCCGTCTACTATGTTCATTTTCTAGGCCTCTGTTGTTCTTCCGGTTGCGAGCGCAATTGGAGTACATTCGAGTTTGTAAGTACTTTCTATTGTTAGTTCAAATTTCAAAAGAAATAAATCATTCACTATTATTAAAATTTTATCATTAATATTATTATTTTTTGTTCTATTTATTTTAGATTCATACGAAGAAGAGGAATAGATTGGAACACAAACGATTGAGTGACTTGGTGTATGTTCAATACAATCGAAAGATCGACTCAAGGTTCCAAAAGAGGCGTGAACTTAGCAATAATTTTGATCCAGTAATCATTGATGACTTTGAATAGGGTAATGAATGGATCGATAATAATGCCAATGTTGTTCATCCCGGGGGATCTTACATGGAATGATGTGGATCGAGCAACCGGTGCATCCAACACGCTTGAGGGTCGCAATCTTTCAAGGAGTGCTTGTGCTAATACTAGTAATAATCTAATGACATACTCTCGACGTGGTGGTGGTTCAACTTCAAGGGAATCAAGGTTGATAGATTCTTACTCCGATAATGAAGTTGATGAAGAAGAGAGAATTCCAAATGATGATGAAAATGTGGAGGATGATTTTGGAGAAAGACCACCACCTACGCCCTTGAATGAGAGTAGTTCTCATGGAAGAGATGGAGATGACCTTTTCTATGATGATTTTGATTGAATGATGTTTCTAGACTAGTGTGGAGAGTCTAAACATTATTTTGGCTTACTATGGTGGTGTTTTATTAGTTATTAGACTACATATTTGTGATGGTTGGTTGCAACTTTATTTTCAATGTGGTGTTTGTTGAATTTTTCATTTCTTTTACTAATTTTTAATATCAAGTGTGTTGTTTTTGGATTGTTATTGATAAGTATTTACATAATTATGCCTTTAATGTTATTCCATAGTGTTATGTTTTGAGTTTTAATGTATATAAAATTTTGTTGCCAATATACTTGTTAAGTAAAATAAATAATATATAAATTGCACATTGTAAACGACTTGTCGCTTTTTACAGACGCCTTATAGCGGTCGCCTTATGTCGCTTAAGCGTCAGGACAAATCGGCTACCGCCATGACTCGCAGTGGCGCCGTAACAACTATGGCCATCACCGTAACTCCCAACCGCAACTTAAACCCCATCCGCAACCCCACCTAACCAAATAAATAAGATGAAGAAAGAAATACTAAAAAAGGAAAAATAAAAGAACACTGACACCACATTATTACATTTAACACAAATCAATTACACAAACTAAACGATGACACTTGAATTTTAAGTATCTTGTTTGAAATCATAAAAAGAAGTATATTAAAATTTATGAAACTATGACAAACTATTTGGACACCCTATCAACCTAATATGACAAAGAGGTGATTATGAATCCTATTAGTACGTTTTACTTTTTTTAACAACTTAAAAGATGCAAACATATCACTCTCACATTGAAAATGTTGCATAAAACTCGCATGTCTTTATTTAGAGAAACATTTGTATTCTAATTTAATCACTCCAATTTGCAAATCAAGTGGTAATTATGAGTCATATTAGAATGTTCTACTTTGTTTAGTATCAAAAGGTGTAATCTCATCACTATCGCACAAAAATGATTCGTACAACTTGCACATGTCTTCATTTAGATAAATTTTCCTATTGTTTGATTATTTCCTTCGAATTTCCAAACCAAGAGATGATAATGAGTCCTATTACTACTTTCTACTAGCAAATGGAAAAGAATAATTTCGTAGAGGAGGCATGTGCAAGAGCAGAGGGGTCACCAGTGTTCTAAAAATCCCTGCCTAGGCCACGCCTAGGCCCCCTGACGCCTCGCCTAGGTGCTAGGCCCCCCCTTGGCGCCTCACCTAGGCGCTAGGCCCCCTGACCCTCACCTAGACCCAAGACAGCAAAAAAAATCCCTCCAAAAAATTAGGCAAGGTCTAGGCGGAGAGATTTTTTATTTTAATAACTACCCAACCAAATCTTGATATATTTATTTTTCTAATGATTTACCATATTCATAATACAGGTTGTAGCATATCAAATCACAACGAGAAGTGAATAATATCAAGTCAAAATGGATAATTTTATTATAGTTGTAATTTTTTGAACTTGTACCAACTTTAAATTATATAAATGATGATACATTTGTAATATTTAGTTTAATTCAATATAATTCTTAAATTTATGTTTAGTTTCTTAAGTTTTAATATTAAATTAAATTCTTGAAATTTTAAATTTTATTATTTAATAGCAATCTTGTTTGTGAATAAAACTAATACGTTAAAAATATGTTTGAACTTTGAACATGTTTGTGTTTGAACTTTGACATTAGCAATATGGATGTGTTTGAACTTTAAGCAAAGCTGCAAAGGCCTTTATTATCTTTATTATAGATTGTTTTTATTTATATTATTGTTCTGTTTGGATAAATGTAAAATAAAATATTAAAATTGGCTTAAAATAAAAATCCCGCCTAGGCCACCCCGACCGCCCACTGCCCGCCTCCCGCCTAACGCCTTTTAGAACATTCGTGGAGGGTCCAAAGAGATGAGGATGGGAGAAATGTTGGAGGGGACCTAATAAAAAGAGGTGCTACCCTATTGGATTATCTTGTTTGTAGTATTTATCTACTCGTGTAAATTAACTTAGTTTTATTTTTAACTTTAAATTGTTTTTATCATTAAATAGTTGAAATAATATGAACATAATAGTGAACTGATCTTTCTACAACAAAAAATGATAATTGCACAACATCTGTCTCACATGAATAGCAAATAAGTCACACTCGTACATGAAACAATTTATTTTCAAAAAATAAAAACTTTTATATGTAAATATATCAATTCTCATGTCATTATAATATCACTTGAACTTCAAGTATCCTGGTTGAATTCATAACGAGGAAGTATTGTAAAACATTTGAAAACTATTCATTAAATTTATACATCAATTTACATACTGACAATACCAAATATGACAAACTATTTGGACACCCTATCAGCCTATGCAAAAGCACAGCATATGCATACTGTCCAATTAAAAAATAACATGGAAAGCAATAAAGTCTAAGAAATCCAAACAACATTCAAGCCACCAGTGCTCTATGGGTCCACAATGAAACGGATTATATATATGGAGAATGATCCATAGTCATAATTATAAGAATGACTATAGTCTTACAACACATCCCTCATAGTTCAAAGTTTGATCGAATGGCTAGATATTATCACCGTCCACAGATTAATTTGGAGAACATTCCCAAACAAAATTACGGACGGTGGCCCACATGTCAATTATCAAAAATGCCACCCATATGTGAAAAAACACCCGTTTGCATTATTATACTACAAACGGTGAAATTTTTATACCAAAATCAAAGTTGTTCTCCTTTTATTGCAAAAAGGCGGTGGCAAAAAAATTTAAGCAACAGTAAATGATAAACGATGATGATGGTGATGAACAATAATTATGGCGGAGATAAAGTGGGGGATGCGGCGGCAGCCAGAGTTTCAATTGGGATGATGATTCAGCAAACGAAACTCAGATTTGATCCATTATGAGGCATCTTCTGCTATTAGTTTTACTTCAATGTTGCGTGGAAATGGTATTGGAATAAAGCCAAAACAGGGTGATTCAGAGGTCTAAAGAATTTTTTTTAAGACTTCTCATGTTTGTGACCACGAATAGGCCTCAGATGTGAATTTTTGATGAATCTAGATCATGTGTCCATCTTAGTAGGGAGGAGTTACTGAGATTTTGACCTTGTCTTGCCTTAGCCTTTTAACATCCGTGAGTTGATATATCTTGTCTTGCCTTTGCTGATTACATGTATATATATATATATATATATATATATATATATATTTGCATCATCTCTCAATATTAAGCCAGATCGTCCGCACAATTATTGTGTCGACGATTGTTTGTACAATTTTAAAATAGGGATAATGTAGTATTTTTTTCTTTGTGAGCACTCATCCGCAGTTTAGTCTAGGGATGTTCCCCAAACTAAATTGAGGATAGTGGTAACGTTTGACCATTGAATCATATTTTGAACAGTAAGAGATGTGTTGTAAGGCTATAACTATCCTTATAAATGTGGCTATGAATCATTCCACTATATATGTACATATATAAGGTTACTATGGACGAAGTACACCTGGTGATTCCATAAAAAAGTGTTACTTTCACACTTCACTTGCATTCCGTGAAAATGGAGGAATGGGTTCACATGCATAATCGATTTAAGAAACAATTAAAATAAGGTGAATGAGCACGCCAAGTGAAACTATGCTGTGAGCTAATCTCTAATACGTTGAAGTGAATTCACAAATATAAGTTAAAAGAACAAAAGGCAAAGAAAGAGCATACATATTCCCAAAACTGTTTTTGGCATATGCACCACCCTCATGACCAGCATACATAAAAAGTGATCCGGAATGTTTAAGGGAGACCTGGGAATACCAACATAATTAATAAAAGAATTCAAATTTGAGGCTAATGCTAAGTCATCAAAAGATAAGAAAAATTCAAAAATGTCTTATGAAATAAAATGTGTGAACCCTATACCTCCATTGTAGCCAACCCTTTGGAGACCATTTCTATCATCCTTGTCCTAATCTGAATCGAAACAAATAAATATTTTGATAGTTAACCATGTCTCAACTTAAACATAGCAAATAAAGTCACTACTCACCAAGAAAGAAAAAAACCAAAAGAAACTCTAAATTTATGATGATACACTCTTACACAAGAAGAATGATCGAAATTTTTAGAATGCATAACATACATAAAATAATTGAGAACTACAACAAAATGAATATTGCATACTTGTATTAATGCCTATTGACTTCTAGGCCAAACTCCAGAAAAATTTATTTCAATCTTACGTGTCTTTGTAGTAAATTCTATTTGATTTTTCTTTATTGCAAAATGTTTCATCCATTTATGGTTTCTTAAAGCAAAGACATGTAGACTGGCCACAAATAATACTGATGCAAACACTTTCATTTCAAAGCACAAATATGAGCGGATCTATTGGCTTCACAATTTCATCAGAAATTACTAGGTTACACAAAAATACCAACTTCAAGACCATGACATGATGTCTCATGCAAACCCGTAGTCTGCTAATATATAGCAGCTATATATCATATATCTCTAGGCCAAGAAGCACTGTGGTATTCTTTCGGATGTTATACTTCCATGGTAATGAAAGTTGTAAAAGAACTTCTATACGTTGGAAAATATTAACGTAAAAGTCATGTTACAAAGATTTTATTGAAAGACAGCAAACTCCTTAGGCCTTCCCCATATTTGCCAGTACCAGCCTCTGTCTGTCTACACGATCCTACCAAAGCCACTTAACTATCTATACTGAGTTGAAAATAACAAAAATTCAATTCCAAGACCCCTTCCCAAGATGGGAGAGCATACCTCTACCCAATTAACAAGGTAATACTTTATTCTAAACTCCTGAACCTTCCCAAAGAAAAACCCTCACATAACTGCAAATGTCTCATGCAAACCCGTAGTCTGCTAATATATAGCAGCTATATATCATACATATATCTCTAGGCCAAGAAGCACTGTGGTATTCTTTCGGATGTTATACTTCTATGGTAATGAAAGTTGTAAAAGAACTTCTATACGTTGGAAAATATTAACGTAAAAGTCATGTTACAAAGATTTTGTTGAAAGACAGCAAACTCCTTAGGCCTTCCCCATATTTGTCAGTACCAGCCTCTATCTGTCTACACGATCCTACCAAAGCCACTTAACTATCTATACTGAGTTGAAAATAACAGAAATTCAATTCCAAGACCCCTTCCCAAGATGGGAGAGCATACCTCTACCCAATTAACAAGGTAATACTTTATTCTAAACTCCTGAACCTTCCCAAAGAAAAACCCTCACATAACTGCAAAAGTTTTCGTTCTTGACCTATTAGCAAACTCACAAATATAATATAGAACACATGTTAAGGACAAGTGAACAAATAATATGTTAGCTTAAATAGCTTAAAACAATCAATGCATTTGATCATTTCTTTCCTATCATTTCCTTTGATATTCTACCATTTCTACCTTTATTATTGTTTTTGGTGATTGTGCATGTAATAACAGACTAACAGTGCGCCTTTTGAGAATATCACCTAGGCAATAAATCATGTGAGATATCCTATTCAAAACATTATTCACTCTTCAGGAAAACATCACTGAAATGTGCAGTCCCCAAACAAAGGTAATATATTTATGGTCATGCAAAATCATTTGCATAACCAGGATGAATACAAGAGGTAGGGAGAAATTACCTCTTGATCAGACTTTTCATTTTCAAATTTGGGATAGAAAGTCGCTCTTATATCGACAAGTGAGTATGTAGAGTTATCCACAGTGAAGTTCTCCATCAACTTGATCAAAACAGTTTCGCTTTTTTCAGCTGATGCTGTTTTAGCTCCATTTCCCTTGTTTGTAACTGTTGCCTGATCAACTGGTGTTTTTCCAACTTCTACTGTTGTGGCTCCACGTACTGTTCCATACGACTTTGGCATCCAAATTGATTTGTGACCCTGCACAGGGGCATGCAATGTTGTTCCATCACTCCCAAACCGTATAGATGGGACTGAAGCATGAGACTGCCCACTGTTTTCAGCAACATTCATCACATTTAGTCTGTTGTTGATAGACTCAATAGCTTCTGTAGATACACCCTTCTTAGCTTGTGGCTTCTTTTTCCAAGTTTGCTCCATGTAACCACCTCTTCTCTTATTAATTTCAACAACAAAAATAATAATTAATCAAATTATACTTGGCACAAAACCAATAATGTACAAACAAACTCTACAGACATCATCATTATAGTAACCGTGCAATACTGCTATTTATATCTGGAAATAGGTTGAAGATAACAATGGTAGAGCAGGCAAAGAGGAAAGATGGAAAAATCACTACCCAATTAACTACAAAATCCAACATAGTTATTACTGAGAGAACACAATGTTACAATTACAATACAGACAACTACTGTATCTTTAAATACTTGTTTCTGGGAGGGGGGAAGACAACAGAAAATATACTTTTCTAAATCCATCCCTGTATTGTTTACTCATACTCAGTCTGATGCAAGACAGCGTTGAAAAATGAATAAAGAGGACAAGAGAATAATGCCCAAAGGCTACTATAGCATAAACCAATGTAAAAATCAATCAATGTTATTTGTAATAGACAAAAGGAAACCCTAAAACTTGGAGATCAAATAAAGTAATCTAATTCAACATCCTAATACTAGTATACTTCTCCCATAATAACCTCTCTACAATTAATTAAAAATTAAAAGATAAATCCATTTATCTAGAAAATATTTTATAATATCATATGGTTAAATATAATTAGAAGCGAGTACCAATCAAAATAAAGATAGAAAAACGAAAACAATCTCCCCATTAATTAGCATAATGACCAAACAAAACAAAACCCAAAAAACAATATCACAAATACTCCGATTATCCAACCAACAATAAGAAACAAAAGGAAAATGTAAAATCAAAACTGCTAATTACGTTTCGACTCAAAAAATAATTAACAACAGAAAAATAAGTTCGCTTGTTTCATCGATCATCACATTAATTACCAAATAACAATCAAAAATTAAAACAAATTAAGTACAATTACACACCTGGTCGTACGGCTTGATTGAGTGATAAAGTGAGGAGCTGAACCAGATATAACGAATAGGATAGAGAAAGTGGAAGCTTCTGGAATTGAAAGAGAATGAAGATGAATAAAATGTGGAGATAATCATGCGAGATACCGACATTCACAGGGATGGTGATCGAGCGAAACTGTATATATATAGTAATGGAGGGGGAAATGTGTAAATTAGCAAGAATTAGGAGTCATTTGAGGGTGAACAAAATTCCACCACCTTCAAAAGTATAACATAAAAAATTACATTTTTGATACTACGGAGCTTGGCTGTGAGCGAAGACCGGGTTCAGGTGAGTTCTCTGTTAGTTTATATATACACACCCCCAGAAATATAATCCGGGGAATATATACACACCCCCAGAAATATAATGCTAAAAAACTCATGATTACATATCAAAATGTTACACAAACGATGAAACATTGGTATAATTAAATGTAATTACTGAAACTGGGATAAATGCGTTTTAGGTCACTCTACTTTAAATCGTCACTGAACTTTTTTTTCTTACAGTCAACTCACTGAACTTTTATTTACTTACAAAACATAACAAAACCCGTTAAACTAGTTTGACTTTTAACTGAAAGATGAGTTGGCGTATGATTAGGAAAGAGAAACTCCGCCTTAATGCAATCCAACTGATGATGTGCTTTATTAACTCATTTATCAAAAAAATTTACTAATTAATCAAAAAAAACAAATTATTTCTCCTCTCTCTCTCTCTAGTCACATCAATCCCACAAAAAATAATTCTGTCAATTTTAGATCTTCAATTGGAGAGAAAATTCAGTATAAGCTATTTGAATATGAACATTAATTAAGCAAAATAAAGAAATTAATTACATTTTTTACCTCTGTTCAACGCACAACTAATTGGTCGGAGAAGATGAGCATGAGGCGGCTTGAATGGCAAATGATGGTGAGGTTTTCGATAGCAGTTATGGTTAAGTCTGACCATGGGTCCAAGAAGAGAAGGCACTATTGATTAAGGTTTCAAAAGTGACGTCGGTGAAGATATGAAGAAGAAGATCTGAAGATGCGATGCCGCGAAGATATGATTTGCACCGAAAGTGTAAAAACAGTTCATCTCCTTTTAAGAACATATGTGAAATCAAAAAAAAATGAAATTTGCACCGATTAATATCTATATGCACAGATAAATATTAAAACATCTAATTCCCTTTCATTAAACTAAAATTAACAAAATACAAATTCTACCCAATACTCGGTACACAATCTGCAATTACAAGGATCTATGCCTTAAATTGATCAAATTTTTACGCTTTGCAAACCAATTTCATCTCTAAACCCTAAGGATGATAAAATTACCTATAATTAGGGTTACGCTCCGGAGGAATTGAGAGGGACTGAAAGCAGAGTTGGCAGGGTGGATCCGACGGCTGGAGGAGACACATGGTATTGGGAACCGTGCTCGAGCAACCGGTGCCAAGAAATATGAGAGCCAACCGTGGCTCCGCCTTGCCGTTTTCAGCGAATTAGCGGTATGATTTTTGTATTTGCTCTTGATGATTGGTGTTTGGTTGGTAATTTGATCTTGTGATGAGTTTGAACAATTGAAGGGTTTGGGAGAAGATGAGATTAAGAATTGGATTTGATGCTTCATCTATTTTGGGGTTTTTTTCTTCAGATAATCTTTTTTGTTGTTAATCAGGTTCATGTTTTTCAAAAATTATTTTTATCTATTTAACTTATATTCTAATATTTTTATTTTATTTTCTACTCTTTTAATTTATTTTAATGTCATACACTTATTTCTTTTAAATAAAAATTGCCACGTATTATCAAAAAAAAAAATTGGCCACGTCAAGTTCCATGTCAACATTACGTTAAAAATCTAACACTCAAGACAGAAATTTAAAATTTTGTAAGTAAACAAAAGTTCAATGAGTTGACTGTAAGAAAAAAATTCAGTGACCCATTTGTAAGTTGACCTAAAGTAGAGTGACTTAAAAAGCATTTATCCCTACTGAAACTAAGTTATTAAAATCAAGAGTTAATCGTATGCAGCCGAACACCTTCATAACTTCTTTTTCCTTTTCTTTCTATGTGGCTGCTAAAATAAGAGTTAGGGCCCGTTCGGCAACGACTTATTTTAAAATGACTTAAAGTTAAAATATAAGTTGACTTGTAAGTTATTTTAAGTTGTGACTTATAAGTAAAAGCGTTTGGCGTCAACTTGACTCATAAGTCAGAAATTAAGTTAAAACAAGTTATGAAGGTATTCAGCTGATAATAACTTATAAATTAAAATCAAATGTAAGGATTACTAAAAAGGACATTAACAAAAAGATATATTAATTCAATATCATATCATAACAATCATCCACAATTTCATTAAATAAAAAACATTGATTCAATATCATATATTAGGGATTTTTGGCAAGAGAGCAAGAGTAAGAGAAGTGGATCGTTATGAATCAAATGCAAGACCCCTCTAATAAATTTCTTTCTACCTAAAGACATATAAGGTGGTCATCACAAATCTATGTTGAAACCATAAATCATACCCAATACAAACACATCACATAGATCAGTTTAATGACTGTGTTACACTGACTGTGTTACGCAAATAACGCAGTACGTAACATAACTGATGATTATTAAAACAAATTTCCAAATCATATAGTTAATATGCAAAACTAATGTTCACTATGTAGGAGCAGTTCGAGTCAACACGAGCAATACAAAAGAATAATGTCCAGCAATTATATAACAGATTAAACTATTTTGGTTGTGGGATAGCATAAATCACCAATAGTAAGAAGAATAATTGCCTTCATTCTACATTATATAATCCTGTAAAATATGTTAATTCACATAACCTTTTAGATCACATCAGTTTTTCATTTTATGCTAACTGCAACTGAGTAACACTAGATCACATAAAAATAATGTAGTAAAAAAATGATTGCATAAGTCACTAAAATTCGAATCAATGAAAATTCTGAATTACTAACCTATATAAAAGGAACAAAAGGCTAATTATCGGATTCGTCAATTGAGAAAGACTAGTTGTTGTTGTTAGACTCACAGAAGATTAGGCAACTCCAAGCAAATTTTAGGCAGACGCAAAAGATAAAAATGATCTTCTTAACCCATTTGCTAACAGAGAATATGAAAGGGCAATAACCTGTGCAATGCTGCAATTTTCAGCTAAGAGTTTAGACTCGCGACTTGAAACTGCTGTAATGCCTCGATAGACACAATCGAAATGGACCTGTGAAGATGCAAGGCAGAATTAAGGTCAGTTGCATTGTAAACAGAAAGTAAAAGATTGTTGGCTTCCATTATAAGCAAACCAGAATTCAGAATTTTAGAAAAACTATACAAGTTCAATAATTCCTCTTGGGATATCCTCATTTAATCGAAACATGGAATTAACAACCGAACCAGATAATATAATAAGAGAAGTTAAACACAATTAATGATTTCATACCTTTGGATGATTTTGCAGAATTATGACATGCCATAAACTCAGATAAAGAACTAACATTTACTTTTTTGAATTAACCTCTTATATGATCTGATTTTTAGAAATAGTTTTAAAAAAATACATAGCTCATACATAAAAAATTTCAGTTGCATCGAATTTGAACAAGAAAAATCTTAATCAACCATGCAAACAAATGATAGTCGAAATATTAAATTTTGTCACATACTAAACATTTTGAACATACGAATCTTGTTTCAAACAGAGTTTGGTTCAAATACTAAAATGAAATTTTTATATCTAGATTACACAGCAAAAGTATCACACAAAAACATCATTATCTATATAAACAGAACCCATGTTACTGAAAATTACTAAAATTAAGCTGCTCACATATTCCTAATTAAGCACAACCCACTATACAACAATTCATTCAATCAATCAATCAAACATTTGAACTACATAAATTAACAAAAAATAGAATTGAATGGAAACCCACAGGCTCTCAAACTACAGTCAAAATTAAATAGTTAAAGAAGACGAAAAACCACATGCCAAAGATTCAAACATAACATAATACACACATACACATCAAATATTTGGTCTAGGGTTTGGTGTCTAACAGCAATCCAAGGAGTAGGAGTAGCAGGAGTAACAGCCGCGGAGCGAAGAAGCCAAGAAATTGACGGATAGAGAAAGGGAGCAGAGCAGGTCTTCGATTAGCGCTATGTAGTTTGTTTACGTTAGAAGAGAATCAACCCATCAGGTTAAAAATTTTAGGTTGGAGGGGGTAGAGATGTCCTTAAAATAGAACGGGACTAATTTATTAAAAATGACTTATAAGTTATTTTTAAGTAAGTTATAAATTGTTATTTATTTATTTTGATTTATAAATATATTATAAGTTAAAAAATAAGTCGTTGTCAAATAGTTTAATAGTGTTAAATGATTTACAAGTTAGTTTGATCAACTTATAAGTCATTGTCTAAACGAGAGAAAGAGCGTTTTTCCTCCTTTTTTTTATGCGGATGCTGAAATGAGAGAAAGAGAGAGTGAGGCAGAGAGTGAGGGCAGGGTAGGGACATGACAAAAGTAAAAAGAGGGTTTATTCGGTCGAAATTGGTTTTGTGAAAAATAAACATTTTTCTTGTAATGATATTATCAAAACGTAATAGAATCACATATAATTTTGTGAAAAAGTGGAATGGGTGTAAGTTCTTATTATTAACACTTAACATGATACCTAATAGTCATATCCCTTAAATAATATTTTTTAAGTACTCCATCAGTCTCTTTTTAATTAATATTTTAAGATTTTGCACATAAATTAAAAAATATAATTAATGTGTTGTCAAATTAACTAAATTGAGCATAAAATTTCAATATTAACTGTTGGGCTGCATATTTTGTATAAATGGACCGTCCGAGTGGGCCCCATTCCGGTCTATTATATCCTAAGCCCACGTTACACTCCTAAGTCCAATAGGGATCTGATTAGCATGAAGTTATTTTTTGGTTAAGTTGGTTAATTGGCCAATAGAATACTAATACACGTACATCCTCGCCTGCGTGTCAATATTCTATTGGTCAATTGACCAACTTACCCCCAAAATAAACTTCATACTAACCACTTCCGTCCAATAGACTTAGGATAGTATCTTGCCAATTAAGGTATCAAATGGTTACCATATCCAATGTTACTTCTAGTACAGTAACTACCTTTTCCGATGGGACTTCTCCGTACAATCCTAGTCAGGATTGTATTCCCATTAGAGTAGTTCTACAAGGACAGGTCCAATGGATCGGAATATTAGACCGGTCATTTTTTTTTTGTTTTTTTTGTTTTTTTTTACTCCTAATATATTTATTTTAAATGAATTTTTTTTAGAATACATTGTTTTTAAGTGTAATTTGGATACATATACAAAACAGTGTTGCACAGTCTGTTCAACACTGTATTCTGGTCCAATATACATATATGTATTTGGATACATATACATTTTTTAGGAGTCACAAGGAAAGCAAAAAAATAATAATATTTGACCGGTCCAATATTCTGGTCCATTGGACCTGTCCGCCAAGACATATTGTTCTCATTAGGTCAACATAATAAACTATAAATGTGACGCCCCCAAAACAGGTATACATCACCCATCTCGAGTCGCCAAATACATGGTACAGAATACAAATACAATCTTAATATACAACAGTCGTGTACAATACGACAAAACATAAACTGTGAGTTTAAATACAAATATTGTCTACTAAAGAGTATACAAACTCAAAAGGAGTCCTTATTACAATTATTATCACACTATTTCACAGAATAGTAAGGACTACTAATACAAACATCTAGGACCATCACTTTGTTCCCCGATTAGTCCCAAAATTACGTTCTCATTTCCTCAAGAGAACAAAGAAAAGAAAGGGTGAGCTCAACTAGCCCAGTAAGAAATATTATGACTAAGATAATGCAGAATAATTTATCGTTAGGCTTCAACAGTGTTAAATTGATAAAATATAATAACTATAAAGTTTAACTGCAGCGGAACAAGCAATCCATTAGAAGAGTCAAGTAGGGAATAAAATCTACTATCTTCTATGATTTAAAAGTGTGACGCCCCCAAAATTAGGTATACATCACCCATCTTGGGTCGTCAGATACATGATACAAAATTCAAATACAACTTACTAATACAACTGTCGTGTACAATACAACAAAACATAACTGTGAGTTTGAATACAATTATTGTCTACTAGAGATTATACAAACTCAAAAGGAGTCCTCATTACAATTATTAACACACTATTTCGCTGAGAATAGTGAGGACTACTAATGCTATTCTCGGACCGCTACCCGTTCCCCGACTAGTCCTCGCTATGTTCTAATTTCAGAGAAGAGAACGGTGAAAGAAAGGGTGAGCTCAACTAGCCCAAGAAGAAATATTATGACTAAGATAATGCGAGAATAAATTATCGTTAGCCTTCAACAAATGTTAAAGCGATAAAATATAACAACATCAAGTTTAAGCTGCGATTGGAACAAGCAATCCATTAAAAAGAGTCAAGTAGAGAATAAAATCTACTATCTTTTATGATTTAAAAGGTTTTCATGACTTTTATCATTTGGGACTCGATTTTAATAAATAATCCACATCATCGAATCACCCCCGCATACTACGGCCGAGGATATTCTTTAGTATCACGACCACAAATTATCCATGCACTACATCCAAGGACATTCGTGTATTCATTAATGGTCATGATCATGCTAACAATCAACATCCATCAATGCACTACGGCAATGATAACTTTTACCACATCATTTGTAACATTACGGTACCATGATTACATAGAATAATCCACTGGTCATAATCATACCAAGTCCATCTATGCACCACAAAGCCATGAGATGACTTTCAACATAATATAAACATGAGGATGATGACAATGATATAAGAATTCAATAAAACAAGTTTAAGAATTAATTTATCCAGAACTAATAATGTCCAAATTGTCAACATGATCTTTGCTTTGTAGAGAGTAAAATTCAAGAATGATCGGAAGAATATTTCCATGAAAAGATCTTTGGATGAAGCCGCAAATATCAAGGATATTCTACTAATTTTATGGAGTATAGAAGTCAAAACTTTAACCAACCGAGTATAATAAAGAATGGAATAACAAAAGAAATCACCATGTATGCATGACTTGCATGATGGCGAGGTTATTCCAATGAGAATAATAATAACGGAACCGGTCGTGCAAAATTTGCACAAGCAGGTGATTCAACGAGAGAATAATAAAGGACGGAACTAGGTGGGTGTAAAACACATGCATGTGATGTTCCAAATGAATAATAATAAAAGAGCGGAACCAGTCCGGTATAAAACACTGTGAGCATGTGATGTTCCAACAGAATAATAATAAAAGGCGGAACCGGTCAGGTGTAAAAAACACATGCACAGGATGTTCCAAGCAGAATAATAGAAGAATGTCACCAAGTATAGGGTAAATGGCAGATCTGAGTTATTCCAACAGAATAATAAGCAATGGAATAACAACGATTCTCTTCATGAATAAGAAAGAATAACACCCTTACATTAGTAGGAGATTGAATCTTGTAGTAGTGTAAGAATGTAGAATACTCTTTTCTTTCTCTCTTATTCTCTCTATACTTTCTCTCTCTATAGCTTGAATGAATTCGTGAAAAATAATGAAGCACTAGGCCTCTATTTATAGAAGATTTCTAGCTTAGCACTTGAAATGTGAAAAGGCAAGTGGCTTGACAACTGGTGATGTGAAAAGAAAAGTGGTTTAACACCTGTAATGTGAAACACCAAGTGGTTTGACGCCTGTAATGTGAAACGACAATTGGTTCGATGCCTGTAATATGAAACGGCAAGTGGTTTGACGTCTGGTAAAGGTAATTATTATTGACGAAGGTAATTACTATTGACGAAGATAATTACTATTGACGAAGGTAATTACTATTGACAAAGAGACTCTTAGATGATGACATATGGCCCCCCCATAAAATAACCAAACTTACCACAAACGTCTCATAATAGACTCTTTATATACATCAAGGATTGAATAAATATTACCACAAATCATTTTATTTTAATCAACACATATTTAATCTTTCAACAATTATTAATCATTTATAACTTGTCGTCTCAATTATTGATTTAATAATATAACATATTATCTGAGATGATCTTTGTGACAATAATTGAATCAATAATATAAGAGATATGATGCATCAATTACTATAGCAATAATTGAGTATAGCTGAATGACTTCTCACGTAAGCATCAATAATCAATACCGTGTGCTACTATGCAACCACGCCAGACATCGTACTTTCTTTACTAAGGGTAGTTCAACGGTTTTAACGGTAACACCTCCATGAAGTTATTTTCATAAAAGTATTTTTGTCGTTTTCTCAATCAATCCGATAATAATTAGTTAATGGGGTCCTGATAATGATTGTGCCATCGTACGAATATTCTCCGGACAAAAAGAATATTCCAGACCAAATGAATATTTTATAACAACTTGCTTACTTTGCAAAATTTATAAATATTACCCACAACTATAACATTATATCAAATTTACTCCATAATATTCAAAAATAATATTTATAGAAAATTCATCTTTATTTATAAAAGTTGGGGTCTTACAAAAAGGTTTTTCATCACTTTTATTCATTGGGACTCAACTTAATAAATAATCCACATCATCGAATCACCCGCACTACTACTACCAAGGATATTCTTTAAGTATCACGACCACGAATTATCCATGCACTACGGCTTAAAGATAATCATGTTTTCATCAACTGGTCCCGATCATGCCATAAAACAATTCATCTTTACACTACGGCCAAAGAGAATCCATAGCCATAATCATACCAAAAACTGTCCATCAATGCACTATGGGCCAATGAGGACTTTTTTCACATCATTTGTAACATTACGGTTATGATTTATCTAGAATAATCCTCGGTCATAATCATACCAAGTCCATCTATGCACCTTCTGAGCCACAGATGACTTTCAACAAAATATAAACATGAGGATGATGACAATGATATAAGAATTCAATAAAACAAGTTCAAGAATTAATTTATCTATGAACCGATAACGCCCAAATTGTCAACATGATCTTGCTTTTAGAGAGTAAAATTCAAGAATGCTCGGAAGAATATTTCCATGAAAAGATACTAGATGAAGCGCAAATATCAAGGATATTCCACTAATTTCATGGAGTATAGAAGTCAAAGTTTTAAACCATTTGAGTATAATAAAGAATGGAATAACAAAAGAAATCACCATGCATGCGATAGAATCGCATACAGCAAGAGTTATTCCAATGAGAATAATAAATAACGGAACGGTCCCGTAAACGCATGCATGTGACGGGATATTCTAATAGAATAATAAAGAATGGAACCAGTCCGGTAGTAAAAGCGCACCGGATGGATATTCAATGAGAATAATAAATAACGGAACCAGTCCGACGTAAAACGTATGATGATGGGATATTCCAAATGAATAATAAATAACGGAACCGGTCTACAGCGTAAAATGCATGTGCAGACGGATATTCCAATGAAAAAAAAAAAAACGGAATATTAGAAGAATTTCACCATGTATGCGATTACTTTTGTATAGGCAAAGTTATTCCAAAGATAATAATAAAGAATGGAATAATGAAGAATTTCACCAAGTATAGGGGGTAGCTCAGCGTAT
Source organism: Panax ginseng (assembly GCA_020205605.1). Classification (NCBI taxonomy): domain Eukaryota; kingdom Viridiplantae; phylum Streptophyta; class Magnoliopsida; order Apiales; family Araliaceae; genus Panax; species Panax ginseng. The sequence continues at coordinate 76,962,707 of CM035147.1, read as the reverse complement.
CTGAGTTATTCCAAATGAATAATAAAGAATGGAATAATGAACTTCTCTTCTTGAATACAAAAGAAATAACACCCTTATAGTAAAAGAGCTGGATATAGGAGTAAGTGAAGTAGAAGAGCTTCTTCTTCTATAGATTTTCTCTCTATAGCTTTCTCTCTATAATTTCTCTATAATAAGTGCTCTATAGCTTTCGTGAATTGGTGAGAAATGAAGGAAGAATGAGCTATTTATAGAAAAATATAGTTTCGATAATTTCACATTTTGGGGCTCGAAAAATTACGAACAATACCTCCAACTTTTCTTTCATTTTTAATTTAGTCTGCAAGTATTATCAAACTTACACCACCTCCCCTATTAGTAAATAATGTGAATCAATAGTAAATCATGTGAATCAATAGTTCTAGACATGTGAAAATACGAATTACAGTATATAGTATCTCCATCTATACCTCTATTTTTAACTTAGTCATGCAAGTATTATCAATCTTGCACCAACTCCCCTAATAGTAACAAGAATGTGAAATAATAGTATACACATGTGAACAAATAGTTATAATCATGTGAAATAATAGCAATCAATTGCTCATTTATCCGGTTAAATACCCAATTGGTCAAAATAACCTCCAGACGTCAATTTTTATCGAAATAAATGTCGATTTTCACTAACACAAATAATTCTAACATAATGAAACTATTTTTATCAAAAATATAAAATTTGAAATTTCAAAGTTTGACTTTTCTCGAAAAAGTCAACTGTTGACTTTTTGACCAAATAGTTAAAATCGGCAAATTTTGTGTTTATAGTCTATTTTTACTAATTTCATCGTTAGGACTCAAATATCACGTCGCGTCTCCAAATTCAACTCCAAAGCACAACTTCAAAGATTAATAACATTCATCATTAATATTATAACTCACAATATTTATCAACCGTGTCATTCCGTGAAAAGAGGGCTTTCAATAAGGATTTCTCCCTATTGGCGCAATTAGGTGACCAAACCTCTCCTTGATGTGAACTTCTAGACATTGTAAATATTGTAATTTAATAATATGAATAACTTTGTCACCTCAATTATTGACTTAATAATATATCATATAATGCACGGATGATCTTGTGACAATAATCGAATCAATAATATGAGAGATATGATGCAATAATTACTATAGCAATAATTACAAATAATCGGTGACTTTCACGTAAGTATCAATAATCAATACCGTGTGCTACTTATGCAACCATTGCACGTGTATTATTGTACTTTACTACTAAAGTAGTTCAACAAAGATTATAGCAGTAAAACTTCCACCGTTGTTTTCAATAAAATACTTTTGTCGTTTTCTCAATCCGACAATAATTCCGTTGTGGGGTCCACCAATGATTATGCCGTCGTACGGATATTTCCCGATAAAAAGAATATTCCTCGACCAATCAAATATTATATAACAACTTGCATACTTTGCAAAATTTATAAATATTACCCACAACTATAATATTATCTCAAATTCACACCATAATATTAAAAAAAAAATATTTTGAGAAAATTAAATCTTTATTCGTAAAATTTGGGATTTTACAATAAATATAGGTTACACGATTGAGGTATGATCATTCAATATCATTGCCTATTAAATACTTTCTCGTCTATTGTTAACCTAGATTGAGTATATTCTTACTCTCACACCGAAAGTATCTCTCGGCGTCTTAAATCGTCAAATGCATTTGATGGTTTTTCTTGTGCAGGTACATATGTAAGTCAGTTGTTGAACGTGTAGACAAATATGAGTGTTAGCATTGACGCTAGAAGAAGTGTCTTCTAGTGTTTAGTGTGATTTTTTCTTCAATCACTCTTGCATGAATTTTTTTCATGGCGGCACCACTGTCACCAACTAGGGGTGAGCATGGTGCGATTTGGTGTGGTTTAAAGTCCAAACTGCACCCGAAACCGCTTAGGTGCGGTTTGACAAATTCAAAACCGCACACGAAACCGCTTGTGATTGGTGCGGTGCAATTTTAAACTGTGCGGTGCGGTTTCAATTGGTGCGGTTTCGGTTCCAAAACCAATTGAAACAACAAAAAGATCTAAGTCTTCAATAGAATTTAACATATAGCTCACATCGAGCAATTAACTTAGTGACAGAGTCGGCAATGAGAATTATATCTAGCATAGAAACAAAGCTCATTTTGTCAAACATGTCAAATTCACCATCAAATCATAGAACAATGAGATACATAAAATATTTTTAGTTTATAATAAAGGAATGATGCTTTAAAACTAAAACATACGCTATATAAAACAACAGAGACCATATATTCGGTAACAAGCAAGAAGGTTTATCTAGTTTTCTAATTTGAAAAATAATCTATTAGACTATTACTATTATAGCATAGACCTTAACCAATGCATCAAGTGCTCGAACCAACGAATTTGACCCCTCAGCTATAAGCTCCTCCGGTAACGCATCAAACAAATTCAAAATTTCAAAACCCAAATGCTTATTTTTTGACTCTATAACCTCTAACCATCTTCTTTCAATTGGTGAAAAAATGACAATGCAAGACTAAGATTTTCTCTAAGCGTGTTCAAGTGAGAAGTAATTTTAGAATTTACTATAGATAATACATACACACACATGGTGCAGTTTCGGTTTTATGTGTGAAGTTTTGGTTAGTAACCAAACCGGAACCGTTGATTTGGTTATTCAACCCACCCAAAACCGCCACATACGCTGGAACCGTTGGTACGATTTTAATTGGTGCGGTTCGTGCAGTTTTTGGTGCGGTTTCAGTTCTAATTTGGTTACTTGCTTAGTCCTATCACCAACTCATCACAGTAACTCTCATGGAGAGACACGCTCCCAGTCACATCAAACAACAGACATTCATAAGTAGTGAGAGAGCTATTCTGCTCTAATAGGAAGAGCTTATAATAAACAACTCATTGAATTAACCAAATAGGAGGACAACTTATACCGGGAATGGGCAACGTCGTCCAGAACAGTTAATAGAGGATCTCACCGAAGCCGAAGGTCCCCTTCCCGCAGACAGGATTTTAGTTCCCTCATCCGATTCAGACAAATATTAGACGAGGAGAATTATATCACCCTTCAAACGTTGGACCAACAGATGCAAGAGTCGAGGGAGCTCTTTGGGAGATCACTCACCTCACAGGTCCTTTGAGGGACGCGCCAAGGGTGCCAAAACCTACATGTCTCTTTTTATTAGGGATATTGACGAAGTTATGATAAATAAATCCCTCAAATTGCCAATTTTGGAGACGTATGACAGAATAGACGATCCATTCGATCATACGTGCTATTATGAACGTTTGATGAACTTCCACGGTCATAAAGCTACTGGTAAGTGTAATCTTTTTATCTCCACATTGAAGAAGACTGGCAGAGAGTGGATGGTCTTTCTTCCGCCAAGATTTATCAATTCGTGGGAAGAACTTAAGGAACAATTCCACACTCGCTTCAATAATAACCAGAAGAGAGGTAAGAGGATGACCTCTCTCATTAAAATACGTCAGAAGCCAAACGAATCCCTTCGACAATATATGAAGAGGATCAGGGAAGTTGTGGTTGAGATCTCCTCTCTAGATCCAGTCCAAGTTATACAGTTTATGGCATTGGGCCTTAACGTTGATATGTTCAGTCGTCTGATTGAGGAGATCATCTTAAAAGCAACACAAAGCTTAACCAAGGCCTATGATAGGGTCGAGAACTTCATTGAGATGGAAGAAGCACTCGCTAGTCTTCAAGGCGCTTTTGGACATATAGATGATCATCAACCGAAGAGGGACTTCAAAGGCGTGGCTTGAAATGATGATGACCAAAGAGGCTACTATAACAACTCGAGAAATCGGATAACCTTGTAATTAGGTTTTCCGATGTAAATATCTAATAAAATAATTTTTTTATGGATAATATTATGTGTTATGTGTTTAAAGGTTGTAATATGACCTAAATTGTGTTTGCATGTTAGCATATATGAATTAGGATTTCGTATGAGGGAATAAATTTTTTTTGAGAAAAACGCAAAAACGCTAATAAACGATATTTTTCGAATTACGCCATATCGTTTATTTGAGAAAGATAGATGAAATCTCTAATAAAAGTTTTTTCGGGAAAAAGTCATAAAAACACTATTCACGAGAAAAACACTTTTTCTTTTTTCCAATTTTTCGAAGAATGACATAGTGTTTATTCGTGAAATGGGGATCGGTGGTAAAATCAAATTTTCAAAAAAATCGAAAGTTGTTTTTTCAACTAACCAAGCAGGGTACCAAAACGTAACCAAAAAAAAGTTAGGAAATCTAACTAAAATGAAAATGAGAAACCAAATTACTTTTGCTCTAACTAAGCCTAGGATTTGAATGGATTGGTTAGGAATTGAAATGGGTTAGGCCAATGGGTTACTTAATTTACTAGCCTAAGTGTTAATTTAATTAATTGAGCCAAATGTAGAATTATTTGTGGCCCAAAGCAAGGTGTAATAAAAGTGGTGGGCTAGCCTAACGGGAAACCCAAACTAATTAATAAAAGGAACCCAGACCAAATCCAATTGAGAAAGTAAAAATTGTGTCAAAGTGTTGGAAGGTTAAAATGATAAAAGAATGAAAAAAAGACAAAATGAGGGACAAGAAGGGGAGAAGAATCCGGATGGCTAAGAAGGAATGGAGGGGCATGTGTCACTCAAAGCAAAAAGCATATAGGATAAAGATGATGAAGGCAAGTGGAGGGGCATTTGTCACATGTTGGGTATTTTAGCATGCATCACATGTTGGGTATTCTAGCATGTGTGATTAAATGAAAGCCAAAAAAGAGAAGGGTGTTGATAGATTTAGCAATTAATGAATACGTGCAAGTATACACTATCAACAAGTAATAAAGTGATAAGTAAAGTATCGTTCCCACATACAATTATTTAACAATAATTACCAAGTACTAACTCTTAACCAACTTAATTTTATTTAAACAATTGATTAAGATTGTGAATTTTGGAAATAAAGTAAACTAATTAAACCAATACTAACCACCACAAGTTTGAATTCAGATATTATAGGCTTAAGATTACCATTTCCCTTAATGTTTCGCTTGAACTAATACACTTCGTGTTAAGTTATGCTAATTACGTTGGATTGTTAATCGAGAACTCATCAATATTTATGATCATCTCTCAATGTATCATAAACAAATCAACTTAAATCCACAGATAATAGAATTAAGGTGAACACCCTAGTTAACTAATTCACTATATCTCTACGAATTATAATTAAAAATGATTTAAAGCACAGGTTCCTTATCAGATTACATGCGGTGCATCGGTATATCTCTATACTAAACATAAATCATAAGTTCCATCACCATGCAAAAAACACAATCACATGCCTTTATGATCAAATTTAGACTTATAATCCATCTCTCGAATTCATATAGATTATCACGAAATTAAACAATTAAACACAAATCATAATAGACAATCTCATAATAATCAACAAAAACTAGCAAGAAAGCATATCAACAAAAGCTACACAAGAAGTTCCATGATAATCTTAAATATGAATTAGTTCATGACTGAATCAAGATCCATAACCCACAATTGAAATAACATTAAAGAATAAAAAACAGGAGATAGAGAAGAGAATAAAATCTGTTATAGCAGTCTTTGAATCTCTCGTGCAACTCCTAAGTTGAATCCTTTGTGCTCCTTCAATTGCTTCAAGCCTTGCAATCTTTTTTCCCAAACTAGGATTTTAATCATAAACCTAGTCGAATCTAATACAATTGAATTCCCCCTAATATATTGAATAATAACAACTATTTACATTCTCTAACATAAATCCAAGTCATACTAGAAATTAAGGAATCAAATTTGTAATCTAATCGGTTACAAAGTCAAAAAATCAAACTCTAGTCAAGCCCCGAAGTGGCACGGCCGCACCCAAGTGGTAGAGAGCATTTTCTGATTCTGGAGAGTAGCGCAGACGCGCTCAAAATGAAATAAAAACGGGCGCAGCCGCGCTAGTCATTTTCTACTGTGACGTCATTTGGTAAAATGGTTATAACTCTCGCATCTGAACCCCGATTGGGATGATTGAAGATGTTCCAGAAAGATAAGAAGTAACTCTACAACTTTCATTCTTTCAGATATTGAGAGATTCTAGCTGGATCAAGGTTGAAATTGGGCTTCAAGTGACTGCCATGTAAATGGCAACTCCAAACTTTGAGGTTCAACGTCCGTTGGTAAAAAGGTCATAACTTTTGATCCTGGAAGAGTTACGGGAAATGTCACCTATCAAATCGAAGCTCTCAAAAAGATATACAATAAAATTCAAGTTCCAAGCCAAGAACATGCATCCAAATTAGAATTAAAATCCCTGCAATTTCTCATTCTTTCATTTTCTTGCATATTGTACTCCAAAAGATGTCCAGATTGCTTTTTCTTGCTTCTTTATGCCAATGTCGTGTCATAACCTACAAAATAACATAAAATGTATGAAATAAACACAAAATAATAGAGATTAACAATAATCTAAGTCTAATAAGATCCAATTTGTAGGTATAAAACTCACTCATCAAATACTCTCAAACTTGAATCATTACTTGTCCCCAAGCAATACAATGAAACGTTATGCAAATGCAAACTAATAACTACATGCCTACAAATCAAGCAATAAACCAGTACATTACCTAACAACATACCTTAAAGATATCACCCATGTACTCTAACAGTCTTTTTAACCAATGCAAAGTCAATAACTCTAATTAATCAAACAATCAATACTTGTCATCACCCATGTTGTGCGTGTGTGTACGTTAACCATCCCAACCAACCATAGTTCAAGATAAGTCAAAACAAACCTCTTAAAAGGAAAATATCGATTGAAATTTAATTAATTTCATGAACACTACAATTTCGACTAAAACCAAGCAATCACAAAGTCCAAGGGTCCCTACGAGGTTTATTTCTACTTTTATTCTTCTACGAATGCGTTTTACCCTCCATCCCGTATTTATACTTGAATGTGCAATGCCTGATTCTCTTAGACTTTTCAGGACTACCCTTTTAGCAAACTTTAGACCAAAGACTCCCAAACCATATGGTTTTAGGGCGCTGGGTGTAGAAACACCCCTAGGGCTTACTTATCTGAGTAACAAAGGCCACATAACCAAACTAGTCAAGCTATTTATTTATTTATTTATTTTTCTACTTTATTTTTTTTGTTTTTATATATATTATTTCATTTTTTATATAACTATACCCCAAGATTCCCCCAAACTTATTTTCTTACTCAAGTTTAGTTGGTTCACTGATTTTCTCAAAATTTAACCACTATTTTCCCCCAGAAGAAAATTATGAAATCCTTGAACTAGGTTGATCAAAACAGTTAATTATCATGTGTTATCCGGTAAACATGAGCTTTTGACAAATAAAGATTATCCCCATAATTGAAATTAAAACTAAGCATCAATTTTCAACACTGTATAAGTTAAACTGCAATACCAATCTTATCATAAGCCAAGCTAGACACATATCAATTCATTGCCTAGATTCATGCAAACAACTTATCCTAACATATATAATGCAAACTTAAATACAACACATTAACACCCTACCATGAATGCAACACACTAACAGATAAAAATGAACACATATACTAAACTAAACGCAACACATATATGGACATATGAACTTGCCCCCAAACTTAAATTAGACATTGTCCTCAATGACTGAAATAGAAAAAAGTAAAGCAGAGAACTTTCCTGAAAATATAGCACTCCTCCTTGTCCGCTAAGTTTGAAGAATGGGCTAGGCATATTGGAATAAAATTGGACACCACACTTGAATTTGACTTGAATAAACTGTAAATCCATTAGAAGCAAGTTTATTAAATCCTAAATAAATTCAAATTCACTAATATAAAACCTATTAAAATAAATAAAAACTAAAACTAAAAATTAAAATTAAAATTGGGTTGCCTCCCAATAAGTTCTTGTTTTATAGTATTAACCCGACTTCTTCAACTTTCTATTTAGTTCCCCTTCGAAAATTAAGGAACCCTCCATCCATTAGCAATACTGTAATATTTGAGGGGTTTTCTTCTGTTAGGGTCATTATTTCAAATTCACATTACTTATTCTTTTTAGATAAAATTCCTCTTAAGAACTTCAAGTAGTTATGCGCTTGCTCCATTGTGTCTATGAACAGATTGTGGCATTAAAGATTTTCCAACACAATTGGCTCTTCATCTATCTTCCCTTTCACATCACATCATGACACCAATTTTATACTAGCTCTCATGTCACATAGAGCTTTGCCGACGACATGACTACCAATTGGGCATGGGGTTGCAAATCTACCCGGATCCTTAAACTTTGGTGGAGAAGGTACATGGGGCACTATCAGAATCGGCTCATCTACGTTAGAACTTAAGGATAGATCTTCGTCGACCTTCTTTTCCTGGTCCCCACTTGTCTCCTCTCTTTCAACATCTACATCTTTTGGCTCATCCGGTTGCAGATTTAGCTCGGGTAATCCATCAGTCTTAGGAACCATGTCGCTTGACAATTCACCTTGAGGGTGATTGATGATGGCGTTGAAAATTTGTCCCATCTGGTTCTCAAGATTTCGAATCGCTGATGCTTGAATTTTCATCTCCATTTCAGATTGCTCTAAATACTTATTCAAAATTTCCTCCAAACTTGAATTTTCTTCTAGTTGTGGTGGAGGTGGATCCAAGAATTCGTGTGTGTATGATGGTCCTGGAGCATAAATTGAACTTGATTATCATAGCTAGGGGTGTAAACGGTATTAAATGGATACGGATACAGGTATATCCGTATCCGTATCCGAAAAACCAATTCGTTATCTCGTATGTCGTATCCCAGATCCGATTTAATTTTAAAAATATTATCCAGAGTATCAATTATTAGGAAAAATATTCGAATACGGATAATATATCAAGATCTGCGATTTATTTTATCCGAATAGATAAATTATTCGGATATCCGAATATCCGAATTCGTTTATCAGTAACCTAATATAAAATTCATTCAAAATATTTACGAAAAAAAAATTAAAGTTTAAATCATACATATTAATTAAACATAATTTAATATTTAAACCATACATATTAATTAAACATCCTAATCATAAGGGGAGGAAAATGTCAAACACGTCATTATAAAAATTACAAGATTAATTTGCATCCTAACTTAACTTGATGCATACACCAATGATCATCCTTCATTAAACATTATCATACAAGAAGATGAACTTAATTCACACCATTAATCTGCTAAAGGACTTGGCAGAAGAAGAAGAAGAAGAAGAAAAAAAAAAAAAAGACCCACGAAATAAAGCATATGCACTTAATTAATAGTTTAGAAACTATTAATTAAACTGAGACTCTGATAGAGAAGGATTGGAGAGAGAAGCTTTCTAATTAAAATTAATAAAATACATCCGTTGCATTTAATTTGTCTCCTCCTTCTTATTTGTATAAAAAGAACTTTTAATTAATTTGTCTTTTATAAATTAATTTATTTTTTAATTTTTTTTAAAATTAATATAATTTATATAAAAAAATATCACAATAAATTTATTTATTTAAATAATGAATAATTAATTATTTTATTAAATAAATTCATGTGCAATTTTAATTTTAAAATGAAGGAACATAAAATAAATAGTGTGTATTGTTGTGATATTTATTAATTAGGACCTAACACATTTTAACAATAAAATTATATTGTCCATTGCTCGCCCTCTCTAATAGTTGATCGAGAATTCTAAATTATAGTTTTAATTTAGAGCTTTGTCAAATTTAATTAAAGTATCGTTGATTAATGAATGAATGCTCTACTTATTGATGTTTAGATATCCATTAATAAGTAGATGTCCTTTATATTTGTTAAGTAATCTTTGGATTATGGATGAATATTTATAATTTATATATGTAAGTTATTAAATAATGAATATAAGTTTAATTATATTTATATATATATATATATATATATATATATTAATAACTTATATAAATGAATGCTAGTGATTAATTAATGAATGTAAGTTATTACACACACACACACACACACACACACACACACACATATATATATATATATATATAAGTTATTAATGTAAGTTATTAATTAATGAATATAAGTTATATTCATTAATATATATGATGTAAGTTATTAATAAATACATATATTATATATATATATTAATATATATATTAAATTATTAACAACTTATATATGTAAATTATTAATTAATAATTTACATTAATTAATAACTTAATTAATGTAAATATTAAGTGTGTGTGTGTGTGTGTATATATATATATAAGTTATTCGGATACGGATTCCGGATATCCGTATCCGTCGGATATATTTACGGACGGATATTAATCGAATACGAATACGCCTATATCCGTATTCGTATCCGTTTATTTACGGATACCTTTAAATCAAATATGGATATATCCGTTTTTTTCCGAATGCGAATAATATCTGGCTTTTTCCGAATACGGATGCGGACGAATACGAATTTTCCGGTTACCATTTACAGCCCTAATCATAGCTCCATGAAAAGTCTGGATGATTCCCCCCACTATAATGATACTCGTTGAGATAGTCTCCAAAGTTACCACCATATTGTACCGACTCAAAACTGATGGTGCATTGATGACTTGGATGGTTTACAACACAATAATCACAAATACCCACTACACTTTGAATATGTTGTGATGCTAAAGCGTCAAACTTCCTCGAAAGTATCTCAATTTGTGCTGACAATTCCTTGAGTTCATAAATCCCTGCCGCTCTTTGTTGAGTCATACTCGAATAAGGCCACTGATAGTCATAGGAAGCCATAATGTACCTAACAAGGAAGTGAAACAGAAAAAGAAAGAAATAAACTAAAATAAAATGTTTAAATTAAGATTAATTTGATTGAAATTAATATTGGCAAAAATTATTAAATTAATTCCCTGGCAACGGCGCCGAAAACTTGTTGATAGATTTAGCAATCAATGAATATGTGTAAGTATACACGGTCAATAAGTAATAAAGTGATAAGTAGAGTATCGTTTCCACATAGAATTATTTAACAATAATTACCAAGTACTAACTCTTAACCAAATTAAATTTATTTAAACAATTGATTAAGATTATGAATTTTGGAAATAAAGTAAACTAATTAAATTACTACTAACTACTACAAGTTTGAATTCAGATATTAAAGGCTTAAGATTACAATTTCTCTTAATGTTTCACTTCAATTAATACGGTTCATGTTAAGTTATACTAATTACGTTGGATGGTTAATCGAGAACTCATCAATATTTATGACCATCTCTTTACGTATCATAAACAAATCAACTTAAATCTATAAATGATAGAATTAAGGTGAACACCCAAGTTAACTAATTCACTATATATCTATGTGAATTACAATTAAAAAAGATTTAAAGCACATGTTCCCTATCAGATTACATGTCGTGCATAAGTATATCTCTATCCTACACACAAATTATGAGTTCCATCGCCATGCAAAAAATACAATCATATGCTATTATGATAAGATCTAAACCTATAATCCATTTCTCGAGTTCATATAGATTATCACGGTAATTGTTGATCAGGTAATTAAGCAATTAAACACAAATCATAGTAGACAATCCCATAAAAATCAACAAAAACTAGCAAGGAAGCATATCAACAAAAGCTACACAAGAATTTCCATAATAATCTTAAATTTAAATTAGTTCATGACTGAATCAAGATCCATAATCCACAATTGAAATAACATTAAAGAATAAAAAACAAGAGATAGGGAAAAGAATAAAATCTGTTGTAGCAGTCTTTGAATCTCTCATACAGCTCCTAAGTTGAATCATGTGTGCTCCTTCAATTGCTTCAAGCCTTGTACTCTTTCTGCCAAACTAGGATTTTAATCCTAAACCTAAGGGAATCTAATACAATTGAATTCGCCCTAATATATTAAATATTCACAACTATTTATAGTTTCTAGGATAAATCCAAGTCCTACTAGAAATTAAGGAATCAAATTTGTAATCTATTTAGTTATAAAGTCAAAAAGTCAAACTCTAGTCAACCCCCGAAGTGGCACGATCGCGCTAGAAATAACTTAGAATTGGGCGCGGTCGCGCCCAAGTGGCAGAGAGCATTTTCTGAGTCTGGAGAATTGCACGACCGCGCTCAAAATGAACTAAAAAAGGGCGCGGTTACGCTAGTCATTTTCTGCTACAACGTCCTTTGGTAAAATGGTCACAACTCTCGCATCCGAACTCCGATTGGGACGATTCAAGATGTTCCGGATAGATAAGAAGTAGACCTACAACTTTTATTCTTTGAGATATGAGATATTATGGTTGGATCAAGGTTGAAATTGGGATTCACGTGACTGTTATGTAAACAACTCTAAACTTTGATGTTCAACATCCGTTAGTAAAATGTCACAACTTTTGATCCAGGAAGAGTTACGGGATGTTCCACTTATCAAATCGAAGCTATCGAAAAGATCTACAATAAAATCCAAGTTCCAAGCCAAGAACATTCATCCAACTTAGCCTTAAAAGCCCTAAAATCTCTCTTTCTTGCATTTGCTTACATATTGTACTCCAAAAGATGTCCATATTGTTTTTCTTTGCTTCTTCATGCCAATGTCGTGTCATAGCCTACAAAATAACATAAAATGTATTAAGAACAACATATATTAACAATAATTCAAGTCTAATAAGATCTAATTCGTAGGTGTAAAACTCACTCAATTAAGGGAAAATGGGATACATGGTTGAGAGAGGGAGAGACCAAGGATGAACTTGTCTAAATCTTTGCTTTCTTTAACCTTTAAGACTTGGATAAGTCATCATCCTTACTTTATTTTCATCCAAGTCATTTGAGAGAATAGAAAACAAGAGAGAGAATTGATAGAAAGAGAGGGAGACCCACAGATGAAAAAAGAGAAGAGTAAGAGCAAGGTCTAGCAAGCCATAACCAAGATTAAATAAGAACAATAAGATGGAAGAACAACTAAAGGTAAATCTAAAAACCTAACTTCCATTCATTTCTTTAAAGCTTTGTAAATTAGCTTGTTGGTGGTGGTTGTGGTTTATGATGTAGATCATATGATTAAACCATGTAATAATGTAAGAAAGTGAAAGAAAATATAAGCCTATGCGTAAAGGATGGAAAAACCAATTATTGGACTCTTAAGGGCTGTTTTGTGGCCATTTTGTTGTGGTGTCCCAAACCAAAAAATTTAGTTCTGGGGTGTTATGTTATGCTCTTATGAGTTACGAACATCACCCAATTGAAACGGAAGCAAAAACTTTTATAACGAAGTCATGGCGATTTTTCCCCGTAAAACTAGTTAAAATGCTAAAAACCTAGTGTAACCCCTGATTTTTGAGCAGATTTCTTTTCCATTTGGGTTACTAGAAAAATTTTCTATTCCAAGGATTATTGGTTCATAGAACAAGGAGTCCGTAGACATAAGAATGACCTCAGTTTGACTTCGGAGGTGGGAGTTATGCCCCTCAGAAGGAGAATAGTAAATCTGCCAAAATTATAAAGTTAGGCATCAGAGGTTTTTGGGGCCACTGTTTTGGCCTTAAAATTTGTATAGAAAAATATTCCACAAAAGATAATTTGTAGAGGAAGTGAAAAGGAAAAAAATGACATGAAAATGCACTTATTTTGACTTAAAATGAGCAAGTTATGAGGTTCGGAGGGAGGAGGGTTAGGAATATAAAGACAGTGGGTTCTTTGGACTCAAATGGTCTGGTAATAACGTCTTTGGCATTCGGGGTGTTGGGGCCTAAACCGTCATTGAAATTTTGCTAATTCGACCGACATGGAGGTTGTGCAAGGGCATGTCGCGAGATGTTTTGGGCGTCGTGCGACTTCATACAACGCCGAGTGATGTGATGTACATCAGGGAGTGTCAAGGGACGCTGAGCGACGTGGTGCACATCGGGTCATGTTGGGCAATGCTGAGCGGCATAGTGCAAGTCAGGTGTGCCACTGACATGTCGCCGTGCCGTTTCCTACCGACATGCGATATTTTTAATATTGTTCTAAAATGTTCCAACTTATAAAAGATTAATATTATAAAATGAATAATAATGAAAATAGACCATCATAGAAGGTCGTTATGAGGTTCGTGGTGATTCCGAACGCCGCGACGCTTGGAGGTATTTTTGAAAGGTTATCACGCTATTTTATTTATAAAATGCGAACAATATAAAATAAGTAATAATGTAACGTAAACCAATAAATGAAGTCGTTATGTGGCTCATTGGTATATTATCGTTAATTAAATTATATAGGACAATTGAAGGAAGATTTAGTGTATAAATTAAAGAACGCTTTAGGCAAGTTTTTGAACTCTCATTCAATTTATGCGTTGAATGCATGTTCTAATTTCCAAAATGCTTTCATATTGTGTGAATTCAAGTTTTCTGACTTTCACGAAATTTATATATTGTGCAAGTATTTATGACCTAGTACAAATTTATTATTTTGTGCAAGAAATGCGTTTAAATTGTAGAATTACGTATTCAATATGAAATTCATCGAATTATATGATATGAGCTATAGAAAAGGGTTATTACCATTTGATTTAGCTTAACTCAGTTTGTTAAGCTATTCCAATCGGTATATTTATTGTTGGGATATGAATTGTAATAATTCTTAAATTATGACAACTCTATAACGCCAAATCAAATAATTTGGGAAAGTATTCGTATGTATTGCACCCCGTACAATAATGTGTTATGTAAGTAAAATGTTGTAATAATGAAGTAGACACATTAAATGTTAAATCTAAGAAAGAACAGAGAAGAAAGATTAAGGGCGTGAGGAATGGTCAATATGTCGTTTCAAAAACGTTATATAAAAGGCAATGGTTGCTCTTATTTATTTGAAACTGCTTCACAACTATTGTTAAGTTGTGAAATTTCAAAGAATATATTGATATTCCTTATGCTGTTAATTGTTTATTCAACTGTTATACTTGCTAAGCAATTGTATGCTCACCCTTGCAAATTCTAAAACCTTTGCAACTATAGAAGAAAGACCTGAATGGTCAGATGGTGTTAAGAGGAAAATATGCATAAAAGAAGAAGATTTAAATGTATAGAAGTATATAATGTATTGTTATATTATATAATGTTTTAATATTATTTGAGATAGTTTAATAAAGGTCTTCGTACTTGGGGTTAGAGGTGATATGTTGTAATAATATTGTAATTACATTCATGTCTTAAGATTATGTTGAATGGGTAGTACCGTGAAGCACCGAACCCTGGCTTGAAGGCAGACTCGAGGTGTTGGCGGCTTTATAGTTGGTATACGAGTTGATAAGTTATAAACCTTAGGTAAGACATCCTTAGGCTATAATCATAGAGATGATGTTGAAGATAGTAAGAAATAAACTCAGATAAAGTTTAAGTAATAAGAGATGAATTTAGGAAATTCATATATAAGTAAAGAATGAATTAAAGATATGAATAAGATTAGAAGAAAATATAGATAATTATCTAAAAGATGATCTTGTAAATATATAAAAGAAAAGAAAAGGGTCATGAAGTAATTGGCTCAATAAATGTCGATGAGAAGAGACGATAAGAGATATCTTATGATAAGATGTTGAGAAGATAAAAAAATGTTGTCAGATCGTGAAGTGAACTACAATAGATGTTTAAAGGGAAACTTATAAAGAGTTGTGAGTGATAAAATATGAATATAGGAAATTCATAATAAACAAAGACCAAGTTATATGAATTTTTGTATTTCAATTGAGGACTCATTGTTTGTAGATGAGTTAAACAAACCTTTGTATGGGCAGGGGATTTGTGACCACTTAGTTTACTACATTGATAATTGTTGAAATGTTGGTGTCGTGCTATTCGTTTTATGTATGGCGAGAAGGTGATTCTTTTCTCATATGTATATCTGATAGTAAAGAATATTGAGGATATGTGCGAGTTCTATCACTCATACTCATACAAATATGTGACTCATAATCGTATGGTTGGTTTTTGATCTTATAGATGTATGAACAATTCTTGAACTACATATTAATATGACAAGTTCCTAAACTCATATTATTGTGGTAAGTTCCTGAACTCATAACGTATGGTACATTCTAGGAACAAAGCGTTATTTTTGAAATTGCAAGTTTTAAGGAAGTAAAAGCTATTAATTGTTATGAGTTAATCAAGATATTAAAATTTATTATGGAATGAGAGAAGAATAAATTAGAGGCTATCATATTATTAATGAGAAGCTAAAAGTTATACCCTAACAAATAGTTGAGGTAATAACTAAGAATTTGCAAGAGAAGTAGAAGTAGCGAACTCTATAGTGAGTTAGAAATGAATAACCTTAAGATATAAGGAATCATGTAAGAGGGTGTCAAGCCATATAGTGCTAACCCATGCGTAAGACGCAAGTTGATGTCAATCCAAGAGATAGACACAAGTTGGTGTCAACTCTAGAGTAAAATACAAATTGGTGTTAACTTAAGAGTATATTAAGTTGGTGATAATTCACGCACAAGATACAAGTTGGTCTCATTTATACAAGTTGGTATCAAATGGGCACAATTTGGTGTCAGCTAGATACAAGTTGGTATTAAACAGACACACGTTGGTGTCAGGTGGATACAAGTTGGTATGAAACAAACACAAGTTGGTGTTAAACCCAAACGCATATAGTCGTTTAAAAATTTAGAGTTATGAGAAGTAAGGATTTCCTGTTCATATAATTGATAGGGAATAGACAAGTGAAGAGTCGAAAAGTGTAAGAAAGAAAGATTAAGACAAAGAGTTATAGGACTTTTTGAAGTAATAGAGAGATGTGTTATGCAAAGGGCAAAATGCTATGGTATATAAAGTATGGTGTACTTCTAGATGCATATTAATTTACATATGTGTATTAATACGTGTTATGTGAGAAATTAATTTTTTAGAATTAATAATGAATGCTTTAAAATGAAGAATGAGAAAGTAATATATTTTTCTTCTAAACAGAATAATGCTGCCAAGAAGAAGTCCAAGCGACCAAGAAGAGGCAGAAAACGAGACTAGGGATCAAGTGGACCTTATGCAGCACTTTGTAGATCTTTTAGTAGGGGCACTAAATAGAAACCCTGCCCAAGTAGATGCAAATCCTCTAACGTTGCCAGTGGCAAGTTT
Source organism: Panax ginseng (assembly GCA_020205605.1). Classification (NCBI taxonomy): domain Eukaryota; kingdom Viridiplantae; phylum Streptophyta; class Magnoliopsida; order Apiales; family Araliaceae; genus Panax; species Panax ginseng. The sequence goes on along the minus strand of CM035147.1, from coordinate 76,945,473 downwards.
CAAGGATTTTAAGAGTGTGGACCGTCGGAGTTTACGTGGACCACTGAGCTTATATAGGCTCAAACATAGATTAAGGAGATTGAAAAGGCGTTTATCATCTCCAGATTAGGAGAGGAGCAAAAGACGATTTTTGTTACCTATATGTTGAAAGGAGAAGCGAACTTCTGGTGGGAGGCAAATCAGAACAGAGCTGGTGAAGGGATGATGAATTGGGAAAGGTTCAAGGAGTTGTTCTTCAAGAACTACTTTCCTAGGAGTATGTAGAGCCAAATGGAAATGCAGTTTCTGGAATTGAAATAAGGGGACATGTCAGTACCTCAATATGCAGCCAAGTTCAACGAACTGGCTAGGTTTGCTCCATGTCAAGTGAACACGGAGGAAAGGAAAGTGTGAAGGTTTAAGCAAGTGTTAAAGCCCTCGCTCCACGATAAATTATCGGTGTTGCAGATCAACTCTTTAGGGACAATCCTAGAGAAAGCTATAATAGTAGAGGGAGGAAACAAGACGTTAAGTCAATTTAGTCAAGAAGGACAGACCGATAGGGATGAAGGAAATAATGAGCGGAAATGGAAAGACAATAAAAATCTAGAAAATTTTGAAAATAAGCAAAGATATTCGAAGAAGAGGGTCGGAGGGTGTAATAATTGTAGGAAATGACATACGGGGTTACTTACAAAAACCAAGAAGATATGTTACAACTGTGAGCATGAGGGACATATCTTCTCTGATTGTCCTAATCCAAAGAAAGGTGTTTGTTTGAATTGTGGATCAAAAGATCATCAAGCAAGAAATTTTCCAAAGAAAGGGGCAGATGGAGGAAGCACAAGTAGGGAAAATAACGGTGGTAAACAAACACTAGCTAAATTTTTAAGAAAGTACGACCGTCCTTGTGATGAAGCGACATGGGGACTCAAGAAAAGGATGAATAAAATTTTATTTACCCTTTTTAATGTAACCTTGTAGTAGTGATTTCGGGGATGAAATCTAAGGGGGAAGAATGTGACAACCTGAGAAATCGGATAACCTTTTAATTAGGTTTTTCGATGTGAATATTTATTAGAATAAATTTTTTTATAGATATTATTATGTGTTATTTGTTTAAAGGTCATAATATATCCTTAATTGTGTTTACGTGTTTAGAATATACGAATTAGGATTTCGTATGAAGAAATAAAAGTTTTCCTAGAAAAATGCTAAAACACTATTTATAAATCGCAAAAAACACTAATAAGTGTTCTTTTTTGAAAATTTTGAATTATGTCATAATGTTTATTTAGGAAGAGGAGATGAAATCTCTAATAAAAGTTTTTTCAAGAAAAAGTCATAAAAACACTATTCATGGGAAAAATGTTTTTTCGTTTTTTTCATTTTTTCGAAGAATTACATAACATTTATTCGTGAAGTGGGGATCGGTGGCGAAATCGAATTTTCAAAAAAAAATCAAAAGTCGATTTTTCGGCTAACCGAGCGGGGTACGAAAACTTAACCGAAAAAAAAGTTTGGAAATCTAACCAAAAAGAAAATGAGAAACCAAATTTATTTTGGTCTAACTAAGCCTAGGATTTTAATGGCTTGGTTAAGAATTGAAAAGGGTTAGGTTAATGGATTAGTTAATTTACTAGCCTAAGTGTTAATTTAATTAATTAAGCCAAATATAGAATTATTTGTGGCCAAAAGCAAGGTGTAATAAAAGTGGTGGGCTAGCTTATGGGGAAACCCAAACTAATTAATAAAAGGAGCCCAAACTAAATCTAATTGAGAAAGTCAAATTTGGTCAAAGTGTTCGAAGATTAAGATGATAAAAGAAAGAAAAAAATAAAACAAAATGAGGGACAAGAAGGGATGAAGAAACCAGATGGCTAATAAGGAATTGAGGGGCATGTGTTACTCAAAAGCAATAAGCATATAGGATAAAGATGATGAAGGCAAGTGGAGGGGCATGTGTCACATGTTGGGTATTCTAGCATGTGTGTAGGGCCAGTCCAAACATTTTTGGGGGCCTCAAGCCAAATCTTAAATTGGGGCCTTTTTTAACCATTCAATACTAAATTAAATTAATATAAATATACGTATAAAATACTAAATAATTTATAGAGGTTCACTGGTAGAGGGAGAGAGAGAGAGCGGTAGAGAGAGTAATACGTAGAGATAGAGAGACTAAAGACAATGGTGGGCCTTGGGAAAAAGAAGAATATATTTTAGCCTTCCGTTAGAGAGAAAAAATATCTTGTATGATTATACTTGTGTCTAATGTTTTGTTAGAATTTTTTTTTTTGGGTTTTCAATGGACTCTAACATGTATGGATTATTAAAATTTGGGGACCTTCTCAATTTTGAGGGCCTCAAGCCATTGCTTAAATGGCTTAACATATGGGCCGACCCTGCATGTGTGACTAAATGAAAGCCAAAAAGGAGAAGGGAAGGGGGATGCACGATTGAGAGAGGGAGAGACCAAGGAGGGACAAAGTGAGATGGGAACTTTTTATTGTAAGCTCTAGTCACTTGTCTAAACCTTTTGTGTCAGGAATCTAACAATAAAATAAAAGAATGTTTAATTAAGGGGAAGTTTAATTAGATCCCTGATTAGATTCTAAATGTATATGATTTGATGATGAAGTATGTATGTGACTTAATGATGAAGCTTGTAAAGTATATTTTTATTGATAAGTTTTGTACAGTTCTTAACTGAGATATCTATGTATAAGAACTTAGAATAGTATGACTTGTTAGGTTGATCTTTATCCTGCATGTATATGTATTAGATAGGATCATTGTAAAAAGACTACTTTGCATGGAAGAAGTATTGATCGCAGAGTAAATCTACATGTACTTAAAAGTGAAATATGATTGCGCGTGTCTAAAAAACTGAAATCTCTCCGGCTAAAATTCACACTTCAAAAATTTCGCATACAACTTCTCTCTTCTTAGTGTTTCTAACACTATCCTTAGGCGTTTAGCGTGATCTTCTTGCCTCTTTGAATAGAACATGATATCATCTATGAATACCACTACAAGTTTGTCCAAGTACAGTTTGAATACTCTATTCATTAAATCCATAAATACGGCTGACGCATTTGTTAACCCGAATGACATTACCAGAAACTCATAATGACCATACTGAGTCCTAAACACTGTCTTAGGTATATCTTCTCCTCTCACTTTCAATTAGTGAAATCCTATCCTCAAATCTATCTTAAAAAATTACCTAGCCCCTTTCAACTGATCAAAGAGATCATCGATTCTGGGCAACAGGTAATTCTTGATCGTCACCTTGTTCAATTCTCCAAAGTTGATACAAAGTCTCAACGATCCATCTTTCTTCTTCACTAATAACACTGATGCTCCCCACGGAGACACAATCGATTGAATATACTTTTTATCTAGTAATTTTTGTAATTGTATCAACAATTCCTTCATCTTTACTGGAGCCATCCTATATGGGGCCCTTGAAACTAGTGTCGTACCGGGCACAACATCTATAACAAACTCGATCTCCCTATCTTGCATAAGACCTAACAGCTCGTCCAGAAATACATCTGCAAATTCTTGCACGATTGGTATCTGGCCTATTTCTGCTTCCACTCGCTGCGTATCGACCATATGACACAGATAACTTACGCACCCTTTCCTCAACAACTTCTTAGATTGCTTCATCATCTAACAACGAGAATGAGGTGGCAATTTACTGTGACGCCCCCAAATACGAGTAACTTTAAACTCCGGATATAGTGCTCCACGGTACTGACATAAACATACATATACATGCATTCATACTAATAAGAAAGTAATTACTAGCTATCACACTCCTATTATTACATACCCAGGTTATAAGACCTTTAAATCTTTGAAACATGATAATGAACATAGTAATTATTTACAATAAACCTATCTATTACAGATATGATTCATATCTTCTTAAGCATTCAACTTGCCTTTTTTCGTTGTCATTTTTGGAACCTACTATACACTCAGTTTCTGTTGAAAATATTTAATTTAAAGCAAGAATGAACATTTACATGCCCAACAAGTATAAATTTGAGTATAAAATAACAAAATCAAGAATCATATTTTCATAGTTCTAAACCTTCATCAACTGAACAAAAGTTGTTAAGAGATTTCAAATGTTAGGAAATTAATTACTTCCTTTGATTTCAAATATATATTTTTGAAACGACATATTGACTTTAGTTGGGCGGTCATAAGACCTCGAACTTTCTTTTTCATTTTGAAAGGGTTTGAACAACTATTCCGCTGTATACCGTCATGGCTTACGAGTACGTTGGGTTATCAACCCAATGTACCTTACTTTGATCAACACTACATGGAAAACTACTAATTTTGCATTCTTCCGTCATTCAACATTACATGTCGATAATATAAAATATTTCCCCGAATATTAGGGTTGTTCATTCTCAAACTGAATTTGCACCAAGTAGAAATTGGTTTGGAGACTTTACTTAAACTCAATTACGATTCTAAAGATCTTATCTAGATCATTGAAAATTTAAAACATGTGTCTAACCGATACAAATGACATTGACATATTTCTTAAACAGTTCATGCATATCAGAACTTGAAAACTTGAACATTTCATGCATTATAACGAAACTTTATAAAAATTATGCATTATTATTGGGTTTGTATATAGCGCGATAATGTAATCAAATTACATAAAAGGTGCGAAAGTGCGATAAAATAGTAATTTAAATTTTTTATACAAACCTATCACCATGATCATACTTTCTGCTACATTATCAATTAATAGAAGAAGATGGAGATCAAATTTATACCCTTGTAGAACCGTGCTTCCTCAAGTACGAGTTCACCTCCAAATCCTTCGTGCTCTCCTTGAATTCACCGTGTCAGATTCCTTCCTTTGATCAATGTTAGCCACCCAAATGTTTGGCCTCTATAGATGATCCACCAAGGAAGAACAAGTATTCAAGAAGAAGGATGTTTGGAAAAACCCTAGATTCTATATCTATAGAATTATGTGTACTCTCCCAACTCTTGGAATAATGTGTGTTGTAACCCTTAATTCATAATAAGACTTTCTTATTTATAGATGTAGGTAACCCTCCTAAACTATTTAGAAATAGGGTTTTGTTTTAATTAATCAAACTCCTTTAATTAATTGTATTCCTAATCTTATTAGGAATTATGATAGTACTTTATTAATTAATTTCCAAACTTCTTTAGGAATTAACTTAATAATAATAGTAATAATAATAATAATAAGACTCATCTTATTAATTTATATTTAATATTTTCAAAATATTAATAATAAATATTAATCTATTTAATTTATTCTATAACCATAGATTAAATTAAATACACTTAACTTAGTATTGCGATTATGTCATTTACTTCTTAAATTAATATTCTTTCTTTTATGGTGTGACCCTTTAGGTTCTCCATATTAAATTAGTTGTGAATAAATCAATTAGAACAATTCTAATCTTATTTAAATAAATAAATTAAGTATTTAATTTATTTAAATAAATACTCCCTCCATCCCATAGTTATAGGCTGATTTCTTTTTGCACATAGTTTAAGAAAATTAGTTTAAGTGACAATTTTTAACATAATTTTCCACATATACCCCTTAATATAGAATTAATGAATAAGTTAATTACTCCTTACTTATCACTCATTTATCATACGAGAACTCTCAACTTCATTGATTGACGTGTACTGACCATTAAAGTCCATAACCATAGAACTTTAACCAAAGAAAATACAACAACATTAAATGTGGTGATAAAAATAATGACATTGAATGTTGCTTCTTCAAAAAAAAGAGAGTAATGGTTGAATATTTATTATAAGGGCATAAAAGTAAAACAATGAACCAATTAACTTTTATAAATAGTAAGTAGCCTATATATTGGGACATCTCAAAATGAAAAATCAGCCTATAACTATGGGACGGAGGGAGTAATATTTATTCTACAATAAGGGTAAACTCCCTTAGTGATCAATGAGTTTCTAGATAATATAGATTTCAACATTAATTATAAAAGAACCTTTGAGTAAATAGTTACCGTACAATTCAATTCTTCCACCATACAATGCCCCAATTAAATATAAGACATGAAATTACTATCAAGTCTTATTTTATTTAATTATATGTATTTTGATTCTTAAATGCACAACTCCAAATAATACAAATTAGAAACTCCTTTCTAATTTCATTCTACCATGGCCAAGGATTCCTGGGTGATCATTTATCGAATCACATAGGACATTCTCTTCTTTTACTAGAAGTGGTAGATTCTTTATTGATAATTCATTATCTCCATATATAACTTATTACACCCAAGCATACCATTTGATATACCCTAAGGGTCTTAAGGGACATGTCAAAGTATAACTTATCATACACAAGATACTATGATGATCTCAAGTCTAAGGATCACTTATATTACTATCACTACAGGAATTCCTATTGACAGACAAATAAAACTCCATTAGGTATTCCTTAGCGAACCACGTTCAGTGAACTTATTCTCCAATAAGCACCTAAATACTCGCTTTAGTGTCTCCACACAAATGATCATGAGATCAATCATCCTCATCCAATGAGCAAGTAACGTATGTACCAATATATCCAGATTCACTAATCCCCTTTTAAGTAATCCAACGATTGGAAAGAATTTTAGTTTTTAAGCTATCTAAGAATTTAGATCTCATTAGCATGATCTCATCATGATTCCAAAAACGTTGGTAAAAATTATGGGTTTATCACATATTAAATATAACAGCACCATGTAGATAAATTAAAGTATTTAATAAATGAATACTTTTACTAATAAATGAATAAGATTGTTACAAAATATATGCTTTATCATCAAATATGATTGGCTTTTATGCATAGTACTACTTTCAATCTCCCATTTGCACTAAAGTTAATCGCCATGGTATCTCATACCCATCTTCTCTAAGTGACGATTAAATTGTTGTTGTGTTAAGGCTTTAGTAAATAGATCTGCAATGTTGTCTTGAGATTCCACACGCTCTAGGGTGGCATGTTCTCTCTCAATGATCTCTCTAATCAAATGAAACCGCCGCAACACATTTTTTGGATTTCTGATGAGACCTGGGTTCCTTGTCCTGTGCAACAGCTCTGGTGTTGTCACAGATAAAAGGTACTACTCCTCTAATGTTAGGAACCACACCAATTTCAGTTATGAACTTCTTCATCTAAACAGCCTCCTTTGAAGCTTCACTTGTAGCTATGTACTCTGCCTCTATCACTGAATCAACAACTGTTTGCTATTTGGAAATCTTCCAATCCAACTTACTGCGCCACCGTTCAAAGTAAACACATACCCCGAAACGGATTTACTGTATAGCCCTTTAGTTTCAATTCAGATCCACTGTAGACAAGAAACACATCCTTAGTTCTTCTTAAGTTCTTTAGGATGTTTTTCACTACCTACTAGTGCTCTTCCCCAGGATTCGACTGATATCTACTTGTTACACTAAGTGCATGAGCGACATCCTGTCTAGTACATATTATACCGTACATGATAGATCCTATTGATGAAGCATAAGGAATCTTACTCATACAGTCTTTCTCCTCATGTGTTTTTGGGGCATTTTTTTGGAGAGATGTATTCCATGGCTCATCGGAATGAGGCTTCTCTTGGAATCTTCCATGCTAAACTTCTTTAGCATCGAGTCAATTTACATTTCTTGGGATAAGTCGAACATCCTTTTAGATCTATCTTGATAGATCTTTATCCCCAAAATATAGGATGTCTCACTCGAGTTCTTAATGGAGAAGCATTTAGATAACCAGATTTTGATCAACTGTAGCATAGGAATATCATTCCTTATCAGTAATATATCGTTAACATATAATACTAGGAATGAAATAGAACTCCCACTAACCCTCTTGTACATACATGGTTCATCCTCATTTTTGATAAAATCAAACTCTTTGATTGTATCATCAAAATGGATGTTCCACCTACGAGAAGCTTGCTTCAATCCATAAATGGATCGTTGCAGCTTACAGACTTGATTTGTTCTAATTGTTGAAACAAAACCCTCTGGCTGTGTCATATACATATCCTCCTCAAGTATCCCATTGAGGAAGGCCATTTTCACATTAATTTGCCAGATTTCGTATTCGTAATAAGCTGTAATCGCAAGTAAAATCCGAATGGACTTGAGCATAGTTACTGGTGAGAAGGTTTCATCATAGTCAACACATTGTCTTTGTTTGAAACCTTTTGCAACTAGTCGGGCCTTATAGGTCTCTACCTTTCCGTCTGCTCTAGTCTTTCTCTTAAAGACCCATTTATACCCAATAGGCTTAAAACCTTCATGTGGTGAAGCCAAAGTCCAGACTTGGTATTCATACATAGAGTTCGTCTCGGATTTCATGGCTTCTAGTCATTTCTCTTATTCTTTACTACTCATAGTCTATTCGTAATTCAATGGATCATCATCATCCATGATGCATACCTCATTGTCATCCTTTATGATGAATCCATACCTCTCAGGTATCTTCGGTACTCTTCCAGATTTATGAATAGGGTGTGGTACAATAAATTCTTCCACTTGGTCAAGTATCTAACTTTGATCCATAGTATTTTGTGATTCTTGAACTTCTTATAGATATATCTTACTCCCACTGACCCCTTCAAGGATAAACTCATTTTCCAAGAAGGCAACATGTTTCACAATAAACACCTTTTGATCAGTAGGATGATAGAAATAATACCCTGTAGATTTTTAGGGTATTCCACAAATCTACATTTATCAGATCTAGTCTGTGACGCCCCCAAAATAGGTATACATCACCTATTCTGAGTCGCCAAATACATGGTACAGAATACAAATACAATCTTAAATATACAACACGAGCTGTGAGTTTTAATACAAATATTGTCTTCTAGACAATATTCAAACTCAAAATAAGTCCTCAATACATTGATTATCACACTATTTCATAGAATAGTGAGGACTACTAATGCTATCATCTGGACCGTCACTCCGTTCCCCGACTAGTCCCTACTGCGTTCTCATTTCCTGAAGAGAATAATGAAAGTAAAAGGGTGAGCTCAACTAGCCCAATAAAAAATGACGCCCCCAAAATAGGTCCATTCCATCCAACCTATTCTGAGTCGCCAAATACATGGTACAGAAAACAACTACAACTTTATTACAACAATTATCGTGCAAAATACAACAACACATATTCTGTGAGTTTGGATACAAATATATACCAACTGTGACACTCATCCCAACCTTGGATAGCACGTCACAATGACACCTTACATAAAGGTATAGTCAAAAACTGTTTTATAAATTAAAATTTTTGGGAAGTGCTCAAGGAAACCTTCGTACATGGGAGGCCATGCGTTTAGGTTATGATAGATATCATATGGCCACAAAATTATCCTTGGTTGACCCAATAGACCCCAAAGAAAAATGAGAAGATTACTATCATATTCTTTTCAATGGTGAGTCTTCTCTTGACATATCATTATCTCCACTGTCTCTAATTGAGAGTTATACCAAGATTATGTAGGTAGTGCTCGTAGATATACTCAGCAAGGGGATGAGCACAACCCTGTCTTATGATGACACGAGGTTGTATGTCATTAGACATCTTGTATGATAGTGGCAAAATACCCTTCCAACGTTGGGTTCGCCTCACCCTATTTGATTCACCAAATATAACTACTAAATGATGTATACAACACCTTTCTATACCGCTAGGAGAACCTCCATGCCTAGAGACCATCGATTCTATTTCCCACATTACCTCGGCCGACCCCATTTACACTCTTATTACGAAAAGGAATTGTGAAGCAAAAGGGTGAGCACAACTAATTCAAATAAAAAATATCATGACTAAAGATAATTAAATTATCAATAGCCTTCATCAGTAGTAAATCAGAGATTTAGAACATATGGCAGATGATAAACTTTTCAACCATAGTTGCAGCGGAACGAGCAATCCATTAGAAGAGTCAAATAGACCATAAAGTCTACTATCTTCTCCACATTAAAAGTCCACCAACAGTGTTTTATCCCTGTAACATCACTCAACAGTTCCTTTCCACAATTATATGAATAACTCATAATCATAATTGTGATTCTAAATTCCTCTTCGCACCCAAAACGAAGATAATTTTCATCACCTGTCTTTACCTGAAACATCAAAGATCATGATTATACCAAATCATAGTTCCTGTTCATAATCATACTAATAAATTCATCTTTGCACTACGGGCCAAAGATATTCATCAACAAGTCATCTTTGCACTACAGGCCAAAGATATTCAATAACAGGTCATCTTTGCACTACGGGCCAAAGATATTCATCAACAACTCATCTTTGCACTACAGGCCAAAGATATTCAACAAAAACTCATCTTTGCACTACGAGCCAAAGATATTCATCAATAATTCATCTTTGCACTACGAGCCAAAGATATTCATCAATAATTCATCTTTGCACTACAGGCCAAAGATATTCAACAATAGGTCATCTTTGCACTACAGGCCAAATATATTCATATCTCAAAGAAATATATAATCATTTTAAAATCTATATAAACCATAATTATAACCATGTTGATCAATTCACCTTTGCACTTAAGCTAAAAATATTCAATTGTAAATTCAATGGTCATGATCATACCAGTCACAATTTATCTTTTCACTACTGGCCAAAGAGAACCCATAGTCATGATCATACCAATAATCTACCCATATTTACACTCAAGTCAAATAGAAATTCAACATCAGGGTTATAAAAATGTTATATATGATAATAAAAATAATATGATCAACAACTGCATTTATTTTCAAGAGCAACAATCATAAATCAACGATAATTTGGTCAGAAAAAGAAGCCAATTTTTGTCGTGAATAGTACCCGTGTATAGTAACTCATGAATAGTAACTCGTGAATAGTAACTCGTGAATAGTACTCCGTATACCGTATACGTAAATAATGTCATATACGTAAATAGTGTCATATACATGAATAGTGCCGTATACGTGAATAGTGTCGTATACGTGAATAGTAATCCTGATTCAAAAATGTAGAAATTCCACAATAAGATTCATACCAATATGTCAGTATAATGATATTGAAAGAATAACATCATTGTGAAGAATATAACATCCCTTAATATCTCTTACAATCCCTTACAATCCCTTACTACACCTTACCTCAAAAGAGCATCACTTCTGACTGGATATCGGATATGACGCTGAAGGAAACTTGCACTGATGAATAAAAACTCACCAAGTATCTAAATACTCACAAAATACATTCGATAATCTAGAGAGAAAAAGAGAGAAAACTTATAGTTGCCATCGTCTATATGACCAAATGGGTAGAAGCGAAGCCACTTAGGCTAATAACGGAACAGGAATGCTTGAAATTCATGAAGGAGTCGGTAGTGTTTCGTTTCGAAATTCCTAAGGTGGTGATATTGGACAACGGACGTCAGTTTGTGGGATCAAAATTTGAAGCATTTTTGAAGGAGTTGGGAGTTCAAAGACAAAAGACTTCAAAGAGCTCATCCTCACGAAGCAGGCAAGTCAAGTGACCAATGTAAGCGCTATTTGAATGGGATCAAGCGTAGACTGGATGAAGCTAAGGGAAGATGGCCAGAGGAGCTGCTTAGCGTGTTATGGGTTTATCGGACTACACCGAGGACTACAACAGGGGATTCACCTTTTAGACTGGCCTATGGTACTGATGCCTTAGTCCCAGTTGAAATTGGATCTCCAAGTCTTCGGGTCAGTCAATTCAAAGAGATCTACAACGAAGAGGGGCTGAAGGTCAATCTTGATTTGCTTGAAGAAGTCGAGAAACTACTTGATCGGATTGGCGACTTTATCGTGAAGAGTGGCTAAGCATTATAATAAGGTAAAGTAAAGCGCAGATTTGAAGTGGGAGATTTTGTTCTCGAGAAGTCAAGCATCTACTCCTCGTAACTTGGGAAAAGCGATCTTAGAATTGGGAAGGACCGTATAAAGTCATCAAAGTACCGAAGCCGGGGACTTATCGGTTGAGGGCATTGGACGGATCAAAATTAAAAATACTTGGCATCTTGACAAAGCTTGAAAATATTTTGAGATACATGATTACGTGTCGATATTTAGGAAGTCTGTAAATGTTTAAGTCATCATCAATAAAAGTTCCTTTTTTCTCAACAAGTCTTGTCTTCGTTGATGTTCACTTCATTGGTGTAAGGAGGTTCGGATGGACTCGCTGACCATTCGATGGTAGCCTTATTGGTAGGTGGTCCTTATGAGTTTGTCAGGCCCTTCGTGGTAGGCAAATGTCATCATATGAGTTTGTCAGGCCCTTCGTGGTAGGCAAATATCATCCTTTAGACTTTGTCAGGCCCTTCGTGGTAGGCAAATGTCGTCCTATGAGTTTGTCAGGCTTTCGTGGTAGGCAAATATCATCCTTTAGACTTTGTCAGGCCCTTCGTGGTAGGCAAATGTCGTCCTATGAGTTTGTCAGGCCCTTCGTGGTAGGCAAATATCATCCTTTAGACTTTGTCAGGCCCTTCGTGGTAGGCAAATGTCGTCCTATGAGTTTGTCAGGCCTTTCGTGGTAGGCAAATATCATCCTTTAGACTTTGTCAGGCCCTTCGTGGTAGGCAAATGTCGTCCTATGAGTTTGTCAGGCCTTTCGTGGTAGGCAAATATCATCCTTTAGACTTTGTCAGGCCCTTCGTGGTAGGCAAATGTCGTCCTTTAGACTTTGTCAAGCCCTTCGTGATAGGCAAATGTCATCCTGTGGGTTTGTTAGGCCCTTCGTGGTAAACAAATTCCCTATGAAGCAGATCTATCTCACACTTCGGTAACGAATAAGTATTCCTTTACTTTATTACCTAAATTTTTCTAAGTGTTGGGTTCAGATTGCCTCATTACTTAGCTTCATCTTATCTGTTATATAACTCGTTTAGTTATTTATTAACAGTTTAAGTTAAGTTCATAAAGAGCTTGTACATTTTTCAAGTTGAGTGATATTAAAGTATTGACAAAAATTAATTGCACAACAGTAATAAGGAAAAATGAAGCTGATATTTCATTAACATAATACTAATTACAAAAGAGATAGAAATTTTTTACAGAAGACCTACAAATTAAAGAAAAGGTAATCATCTTCAAGCATTAGCTTCATCTTCGGAAGAATCGAGTATGATCGGATCAACCTTAGTTGTGACAAGTTTTGCCTTGTCCTTCCTTCGGCATTCATAATATCCATAGGAGAACATTTGAACCACCTTCTCATTCAACTCATTTAACTGACGATACTCGTCTTGGATTTGCTTGCGAAGCTCCTCGGTCAAGGGGGGACCTAGATCCTCCAAGGCTTTCAATTTATCCTAAAGCTCGCGACGTCTGGTCAAATGTCTCTCTTTGTCATCGCGAGCCTGCTCCTGAAGATTGTCAAATTGTATCGCCAAGATCTGATTGGCTATACAAAGTTCTTTATTTCTAATCCTCAGAGCCTGGTTCTGAGTGTCAAGATCAATGTTCAGACTAGTCATCTCTTGTTGACTGGCTTTTGTTTTCTTCAGTTCCTCCTTGCAGATCTTCAACTCTTCCATTCGTTGAGTTAGATCCTTTTGGAGGCCTTCGTTGTTGAAGAGGGCAGTGCCGAGGTCACTTCTTTCTTTAGTCAAAGCTGACTTTAGAATGATGTTCTCTCGTTGGGATGCATCCTCTTCGGCTTCAGATTCTTTGTAGCGTGGGAGAAGACGCTCAAGACAAAGATTCGCTTTATAGATGTTCCACAGACATAACCGCTTAGTCTTCAAGGAGATATATATAAATTCAAATGAATAGACAGATAACTATTTACCTTGGCGTGATATCTCATGCCTTCCTTGATCAGGTCCATAATTGAGCTGTTGCCGAACTGGTGCTCATCGGTCTCCCTGACAAATGAGTCGAAGAGTTGGAAAGGGAAGTTTCCATTGAACTCAGGCCATACAGTTGGTGAAGACATGGCTTCACGCTGAAAGGCAGTAGGGATGTTGGTGGTGGAGAAGGCGTGTGGAACTCATTGTGGATAGGGGATTGAATAGGCGACTCAGGAGGAGGTGGAGGTTGAACAAGAGTAGGTCCTGGAGGAGGTGGCGGTTGATCATCTGAAGGCTGTTTTCGTTTTCGAGAAGGAGCTGAAGTCTCAGGTTGTTCTCCCAGCTCTTCTTTAGAAACGATGATTTCCACGGGCGGGGGAACCCGAAGGTCATCAGCAGACAAAGGAATTACCTTGACTCGCCTTTTCTTGATACAAAGAGCCTGCATCCGTTCGTTTGCAGACATATTAATCAAGCTGGAGGTAGAGATTGGTTGGGATTCTTGGGAGATACCTCTTGGCTTTCGAACAGCCCTCTTCATCTTGCGAGGTCGGAGGGTTTCTTCAGCAATTTCTGGTTCTACAAGAAGATCTTCGGCATCTGGGGCCTCAGAAGCCGGAATCTCTTCCTGGGGGGTTTCGGTGGGGGGCGATGGAGGTTTGCCCGAGAGAAACTTTTCCAGATCCCTTCGGTCAATTGATGTGGGTTTGATCAAAGATACTGCAACAGAGGAATATATTTTGTTAGATCTGTTTACAATAATAAACTCAGAAATTTTATTTCGATAAATATTTGAGACTTATATTTGTGGTCGTACAACTAGGCTTGTTTGGTAAGAAGACTGTAACTCCATTCCTTCTTCGGGAAGTTATCCAGGAGTTCAATCATTTCTTTAACACGTTCTTCGGCTATATCCCCTTTGTCTAACGTCGTCCAATATGGGAGAGAGGCAATTTTGGGCCCTTTGACGAAGAGCCATTGTTCATGCCATCCTCGGTTGCTGGAAGGAGTACTAATCAGAGAGCGTCGCTCGAAGTTCTCTCTGGGTTTTGCAGCTATTTTCCCCAGAACTTTGAACCCCTTCTCTCTAGACTTGGTGATGGAGTATATGGAGAAGAAGAAGTTTAGAGTAGGAGCGACACCTACTTCGTGACAGAAGGCGATGAACGCCAAAATGTGGATGTAGGAATTCGGGACCAGTTGGGTGAATCCGACGCCAACGAACCCCAGGAGGGTTACCAAGAAAACGTGTAGGGGGAATCGAACCCTTTTTCGTAAGTATCGATTGTGGCATGCGGTCGGTCCATCCGACACCGGACAGTACATCCTCTCAGATGGCCGTGGGACGGCGAAATTAGTGGAGTTCTTAGGGATCCGTATCGTTTATATGCATTTTGAACGTCCTTCTTAGTCAAGGTTGATGCAGTATTGGCATGAGTAAATTTTTCTGCACTCTAAAAGAAGATGGAAGGATTTGGGAGAGGCTTTTTTGGTATGCTTTTGCTTGGGGAATCAGTGGGGTTAGGGTTTGACCCCGAAGAGGCCTTTCTGGGGCTAGGTGTAGGAGCAACAGTGGTGAGGGAGCCACACAAAGTGGGGAAAGTTGGTTAGTATTCGATGAGGTTGTTGCCATTGTTGACGATTTGCAGAGAAGAGAAGGAAATTTGAGAAAGAAGAAGTCTAGAGCTCGAAAGGGCATCTGAAATTCAAATTGACAGGTAAAGTTGTCATTTTGGGAGAAAGTTACCTTTTATACTGACGGTTGCACGGTATACGAGGGCGACACATTTAATTGAAAGCAATGATGGTGAATTAGAAGGGGTAGCGTCCGAATTTGGCTCTAAGATATTAATCGGACTGGGCTTTTCTGTTGGGCTTTTAGTTCTTATCTATGATTGATGTCTGGTACTTATCAGTTAGGCCTCGGTGAGTTTCACCTTGGACTCCCATCAATTTATTACAATTCCCTTTATTATAAGCCTATTTTATTTACAGTCTTTCATTAAACATCCTGTTTAATAAAAGACTAGGGGGCAATATTGGGCCATAATACTTTCATTATTGGGACAGACCGAATGGGCTCCTCCCTTGGACCGTGATATATTTTATCTTTTGGACCGAATAGGTTGGGCCAAAGTGTGACGCCCCCAAAACAGGTATACATCACTCATCTTGAGTTGCCAGATACAAGGTACAGAATACAAATACAACTTAATTATACAACAGTCGTGTAAAATACGACAAAATATATGATGTGAGTTTTAATACAAATATTGTCATCTTGACAATATCCACACTCAATGGAGTCCTCATTACATTTATTATCACACTATTTCACAGAATAGTGAGGACTACTAATGCACCATCTAGATCATCATCCGCTCCCGACTCAGTCCCAAGTCGGTATGTTCTCATTTCCTCAAGAGAACGGTGAAAGAAAGGGTGAGCTCAACTAGCCCAGTAAGAAATTTTATGTCTAAGATAATGCAGAATAAATTATCATTAGCTTTCAACGGTGTTAAATTGATAAAATATAATAAACATCAAGTTTAACTTCAGTGGAACAAGCAATCCATTAGAAGAGTCAAGTAGAGAATAAAATCTACTATCTTCTATGATTTAAAAGGTTTTTCATCAACTTTATCATTTGAGACTCAAATTTTTAATAAATAAAATCGAATCATCCTCGCTCCACGGCCAAGGATATTCATATAATCATCAATGGTCATGACTATACCGAATAATCCTCGGTCATAATCATACCACCAATCGTCCACCAATGAACTACATGGTAGATGAGGACTTTTACCACATCATTCGTCACATTACGATCATGATTATCTTGAATAATCCTCGGTCATAATCATACCAAGTCCATCTATGCGCGTAAGCCAAAGATGACTTTCAACATAATATAAGCATGAGGATGATGACAATTCAATATAACAAGTTCAAGAATAAATTTTAAAGATTTATAATTTAATTTATCACGAACTCAATAACGCCCAAATTGTCAACATGATACATCGCTTTGGCATGCGGTAAAATTCAAGAATGCTCGTAAGAATATTTCCATGAAAAGATTTGGATGAAGCGCAAATATCAAGGATATTCCACTAATTTCATGGAGTATAGAAGCCAAAGCTTTAACCAACCGAGTATAATAGAATATATGAAGCGCAAATGGATTTTCTTCTTCCATGAGATGATCATTTCCACAATTTAATAAGGAATGAATAAGAAGGATCATTCACCATGCATGTGGTAATCCACATAGGCAGTTTATTCCAATGTAATAATAAAGAATGGAATAATGAAGGATTCACCATAAATGCGATAGATCGCATATCTGAGTTATTCCCAATGAATAATAAATAATGGAATTGTGTCCCGCAGTAAACGCACGGATATGATATTCCGGCTGAGAATAATAAATAATGGAACCAGTCTGCCAGAACGCATGCATGGATATTAAAACAGAATAATAAAGAACGAAATATTAGAAAAATTTCACCATGTATGCGACATCGCGATAAACAAAGTTATTCAATGTAATAATAAGAATGGAATAACAAAAGAATTTCACCATGTATAGGGTATCCAGCATGATACTGAGTTATTCCAATGTAATAATAAAAAATGGAATAATGTAAGTTCTCTTCATGAATAAGAAAGAAAGAATACCCCTTACGAAAGTACAACAAATAATATCCCTACCTTAGAAGAAAGCGGATATTGGAGTAGTGAAAGTAGCGAATACTTTTCTTCTTTCTCCATAGTTTCTCTCTAGAGTTTCAATTGAATTCATAAGAAATAATGAAGGAATGAGCTTCTATTTATAGGAGAATGGGTGAATAGTAACTAATTCATGAACAGTCCAGATTGATATACTTTTAAACGGATGGTCCATATTGATTTACTATTAAAACTTAAAGCAATGGTCCATACGGAATTACTATTAAAACTTTAAACCAGCGATCCATATTGATTTACTATTATAACTTTCCACCACCGGTCCATATTGATTTACTATTATATCTTCAACCAACGGTCTGAAAAATTAGCACATCTCCTCATGGAATAATATTGTACCCAAAAATGATTTAGACCGAAAAGAAATATATCTTACGGGTGAATAGTAACTCGTGAATAGTAACTCATGAATAGTAACTCACGAATAGTAACTCGTGAATAGTATTCCAACACGAAAAGTTCCCCGAATACCCGATTGAACAATATAACCTCCAGACATCAATTATTATCGAAATAAATGTCAATTTCTACTAACACAAATAATTCCAACACAATGAAACTATAAAATTCATCTTTAATCAACACGAACTTATTCATCATTAATATTATAATTCACAATATTTAACAACCGTGTCGTTCCTGTGAAAGAGGGGCTTTCAATAAGGATTTCTCCTTATTTAGCGCTGATTAGGTGACCAAACCTCCCTCGACAAAACTTCTAGACATTTTCAATATTACAAATAATAATATGAATAACTTTGCCATCTCAATTATTGATTTAATAATATAACATAATATGCAGATGATACTGTAACAATAATTGAATCAATAATATGAGAGATATAATGCAATAATTACTGTATCAATAATTGAGTATAACCGAGTGACTTTTACGTAAGCATCAATAATCAATACTGCAGGTGCTACTATGCAACCACACGACATTGACTTTTTACTACCGAGTAGTTCAACGGTTTTAACGAAGAATACTCTCATTTGTTATTTTATAGAAAGATAATTTTGTCGCTTTCTAACTATGACAATACTTCCGGTTGTGGGGTCCACTAATGATTGTCTGCAGTCGTACATAATATTCCCTGTTAAAACGAATATTCCCCGACCAATTGAATATTATATAACCACTTGCTTACTTTACAAAATTTATAAATACTATCCACAACTATAACATTATATCAAATCCACGCCATAATATTCACAAAATTATTTCGAGAAAATTAAATATTTATTCATAAAATCTGGGGTCTCACACAAAGTATTTGATTATTCTATTGGGTCATTTCGGGTGGATCCGGTCAGATGGGTCATCTTAATTGTATTGGGCTTAGTCATTGGGTCGGTCCATTATACAAATTATAACTTATCGTAGCTTTGACCGGTAATCATTACAAAAGATAACAGTTGACTGTTATCTGTCACCGCCTGCATGGCATTAATAAGGATGGGACTCAATGATCGTAAGCGGTGACAAACAAATGGCGTGATGTAGTGGGTGAAATTTTGCACACTTTACCGGTGATATGACCGAGTGTGGGGTTGTGTCAGGTAGTGGTGGGTGGCACTGTAAACCGGGTTTGGAGTGCATATTGGACGAGTATCACACAAAGGAAAAAGGTAACAACAAACAAATCACTTATCAAAACTATTATCTCTCTCAATACACTAGACATATTATTCCTCTATTTGTTAATCTTGTGATCGCCGATACTGACTCTCACGCCGGAGCTATCCCCCGACGGTCAAGCCGTCAAGCTCTTGGTGTTGACTTGTTGAACTGTGCAGGATATCGGATGCGTCTTACGTGATTGGGATGTGAGGAAAGATCTTGGCATTAACAATTTCAATATACTGGATAATTAGAAAGTTGGCAATTTGAAGTGAAGAATGGGATGGTATGGTTTGGAACAGGGAGGAGAAACTGAAAATTTCTAGCTTTGACTCTCCTTTATATTATTGAACATAGTTTTGCTGGTGTGAGTCTAAGGCTTTAACCATTCTCCAGCTCCTACTCTACAATTAACTGACTCAACATACTTGCCTATTCATTTGGCAGCTCATGTTAAACCTACACTGCCTCAGCCTTCTCATAATTATGTAACTCAGCTTATGCTTATACCTATTACTTGGGCAATACACATATAACATATAATATATATTATATATATTACATACACACTCATAGTACATTACATTGAAATAATGTATTATAATTACATACATTTCATATACATTACATTTAGTAATATATTATCGTTACATACTTCCTCCAATAAAATGGAGGTTATACATTAAATAAAATATTATATTTAATGCAATATTTTTTCTATATTAAAATAATTTAATATCATAAATTATTTTAATTTACTTTATTCAGCGCATGCCATAATTACGCGTACCTAATTTATTTCTTTTTCATTTAATAAATTGTTTTTAACAATTTATTCTCATACAGTAATTATATACCAATTACAGTACAAACATACACATATTGCACTGTACATATTCAATTATACAGTTCAAAATAATATATCACACAATAAGAATTTTATTTTATTAAATTCTCATTTTAATATTATTACGGAAATTCGAATTGTTACACGGAATGAGGTCCTTCTTAAGCCTACAGATTCTTTTTTATACGTACTACACAATCCCTAGAAAAGAAAGTTTTTCCAGAGACTCCATCAACTCAGAAAAACGTCCCAAAAGTCAAGGGGGTCACACTATTTTTAAATGTTTTAACTAGTTTTAAAAAAAATCGCCATGACTTCAATACAAAAGCTTTTGCCTTCGTTCCAATGGGGCGATGTTCATAACTCATAAGAGCATAACATAACACCCTAGAACTTAATTTTCAAATTCAGAACACCACACAAAATTTGTCAGAAATAGTCCACTAATTGAATTTTTCATCATTTATTCATAGGCTTTGTGTTTTTATTATTTTGTTCCACTTTTCATCAATATTAACAAGTAGTTTAAGATGTTTAAACTACACACATCCTTATTACTACAAGATCTTTCATGATCTTCCATCATAAACAATCAACAAACATCAACAAAGCACTTCTATCAAGTTATAAAGTTTTTAAAAAGAAAAACAATAAGAAGTTAGGGTTTGTTCTTACCTTTTCTTGTTGTTCTTTCTTTTCCCATTAGATGATAAAAATTTTAACTTGATGGCTCCTCTGACTACTTCTTTTCCTCCTTGTCTGCCTACTCTGTGACACCCCCAAATTTGGGTACTTCAATTCCCCCATGATTTGGTGTTCACTATACAAACATCATATATCTATCTACCCATAATAAATGAAAACATAAATAGATAGAATAAATTCACTCCTTAAGGAGTTACATCATCTGAAATAAATACATCAATCCCAGGTCATACTAACCTTAAATCTCAAATGCGGAAATATAAACAATTAATAGTCTTACACAACATTAACATAAGTCTGAAACATAAATACATAATCACATAAATAACAAGTCTTCATCACTTGTTAATCTTGCCCTTGCCTTTGCTAGAAGAAGGCTCGTCAGACCTTTTGTTCTTAACTGCAATGTTATTATTACGCAAGAGTGAGCACGATTGCCCACAAGTATAATAATGAAACAATAATATAATAACATGCGAGTGAATCAAAGACTTATGGAATAAGAAACTCAACTTTTGAATCAAGAATGAATAACAAGAATCAAAAGAACTTCTGAGAGTCATAAGACCTTGAACTATGTCCTAGGTTATCAAGGGTTAAACTTGAAACTTTTAACAGTCATGAGACTATGGACTCTTCTACTCGTACTTAGGGGGATCAGCCCTTAGTACCATATTGTGCACAATATCTTAACGCTAACGCATAAGTAATCCCCTATATAGGGTTGTTCATCTCAGTTTGACATTAGAGTCCGCACCAAAAGAAGTTTGGTTTGGATAATTGAACAAGGGTTTTGAATTTTAGAACGTTCATCAACTATGGACTAGTCGAATCAATAAGGGTTCGCTAGTCTTACAAGGTTCAACAATAACTGATATTTAAATTGAATAACAAACTCAAGAAGTATACAATAGAATAAGTATTGTATAACAGAATCATACTTTGAAAAGATTAATAACCTTTAATATAACAAATTGAACTTGATCAATAAATAATAAGAACTTGCTCGATATAGAATATAAGTCTAGAATTTGCTCAATATAAAGAGGTAAGTTTATAAACTTATATACTGATAACGAGTAGGGTTAGGAAACTTGCCTCGTGCGTAGATTACACGACAATTATACACGTTCCTCGATTTAATCCTACATACCATTTACATTCATAATACCTGTCAATTATAACGTAACTAGTCATCACAAGTTCATTCTTTTTGTCTAAACTCTGATTATGACTATACTTAGTCAAATTACCACACTTGTTTTCACATAATATTACACTACACGAACAACAAGCTAACTACGTGATCAACAATTCAACCAACATGTAAATGCCTTATTAAGAACCTATTTTAACATCTCATTATATGTCTAACATATTTTTATGTTCAATAGATTAGGTTACTATTACATTCCTGGACATGAACAATTTAAGAAAATCATTTCTGAACAATCAAGATAGTAGTATAGCATGCCACACCATCAAGCTTTTGTGGATGGCGTCATGGCTGGCCACACAAGGATGACGTGGTTGGCACTGCGGCGCGTGTTTAATGCTTGCGGTAATGCATGCATGGCGAACCAATTCTTAAAGCTGCATAGTCATGAAAAATGCAAAACATGCCAATTCCTACCAATTTATTTATTCATACATGGATTTAGACATACCCAGACATTAAATTATACACATAATCATTATTCAACCTTTCTAGCATGATTTTAACAGATTAAAATATACAATTTCCATAATCAAATCATGTAATTTCATATTCTTGATGATTTTGAAAGTTTTTAAAGATAAAACATAAAATTGACACTACGGGTTCGTTATAACATCAAATCTGTCCCTTCGAAGTTTTTTTTCCTCGTTTTAACATACACACGCATATACAAGTATAAATTTATGATAGAACTTATGATTAATGCATTAAATTTGTACGTAAGGGCCATATGGCCATATTTTTATACTCTCTAACTTCAAAAATCTAATTACGAACATATTTTTATGAAATTGATGTTATGAAAACATACATATATGATAAAAACATGTTATGATGGCATATTATCATATATATATATATATATACACACACACACACACACAATTATTACTCTTAGCAAATACAGAGACTTGAACAGAGGCTTGAAAGCCATTATTTTATAAAAACTTAAACCACATAAATTTAAAGTTTGGGGAAGAAGAGATTACCCTATTACAGATGAATAAGAGTGAAGTCCCTTTTTAGATTCTTCTTCAATCTCACAATTTCTCCCAACAATTCTCTGAACTCTCTGAACTCTCCAGTTTCTTTATTTCAAAAACATACGTAATAAAATATAAGACTAATGCGATTAGGGGTAACTGCAGCGTGGTGGTCAGTTAACTGAATCATGGGTTAGCTGTTATCAACCTCCACTAAGGCCTTGTTTGGCTAACTTATTAGAAGGTTTCCCCATTTAATTTAATTAATCATTTATAATATAATTTAATAATGTCACACTCAATTAGACAATAAATCAAACATCTTATTTAATTTAATTTAAATAAAATATAATAATTTCTCATTAATTTACATAGTCATAAAATTAAATTCCTCATTTATTAATTATGTCAAATTATTAAACCTTTAATTAATTATTAAATTAATTAAAATAACATTATGCTTATTAAATATTTCATTTAATTCAATAAGCTTACATAAATACATACTTTGAATAATAAAATTATCCACACTAATTTAATAAATATAACACATATAATTAAATTAATCTACCACAATTTTATCAATTAATGATTTTTCCAATAATTAAATCATCAAAAATATTTATTAATAAATATTAAAATTAAATTACAAAATCTCGTTTGTCACATACTCACTCTCTCAATATCATCTCTTGTGCTTTCAAGCTCTCTTTCTTACTTTCTCTCAATTTCTTTCTTGAACTCTTGCACACACTTTCTCTCTTGGCTTTTGAAATGAAGATGAAATAGAAAACTAAGTGTTGGATGATAAAATGAATCCTCCTACAACTAACCTAACCATGCACTAGTTAATTTAATCTAACTTCAATTAAACTAACTTAAGCTAGACCAAGTTATTACTTAAGACCTTGTTTGGCTAAAATACTTTGATGGAAGGAACAAACAACAAATGTCTTGCCTCCTTTGGATAAAAATTGACCATTTTTAGGTAGGTAACTTACCACCTTGTTCCCCCATCCTTACTTGGTCGGGCATCCCCCTAGCCATTCTCCTTTTTGCTTAATTTTCATTATCCCACATGCTCAAATTGCTAACAAGTGACACATGTACTTGTTATGTTTGTATATAGCGCGATCATGCAAATAAATCACATAAAAGTAGCGGAAGCGCGATAAAACAGATTTTAAAATTTATCATACAAACCATCACCATGATCATGTTTTGTGTTTAATTATCAATTCAATAGAAAAGAGAAGGAGATCAGATTCATACCCTTGTAGAAACTAGCTTACTCAGGTACGAGTTCACCTCCAAATCCTTTCACCTTCTCCTTGAATTCACCGGGTTGGATTAATTACTTCCTTTGATCAACGTTTGACACCCAATTGTTTAGCATCTAGAGGTGATCCACTAAGGAAGAATAAATATTCAAGAAGATGGGTGTTTGGCAAAATCTTAGATTCTATCTCTATAGAATTATATGTACTCTCTCAACTCTTGAAATTGTGTGTAGTGTCACCCTAATCCATACTAAGACTTTGTTATTTATAGATGTAGGTAACCTTCCTAAACAATTTAGGAATAAAGTTTTATTTTAATTAAACTCCTTCAATTAATTAGGCTCCTAATCCAATTAGGAATTATGAGAGTACTTTACTAATTAATTCTCAAACACCATTAAAAATTAAATAATAATAATAATTGTAATAGTAATAATAATAATAATAATAAGACTCTCTCTTATTAATTTATATTTAATATTTTAAAATATTAAATAATAAATATTAAGATATTTAATTTATTCTATCAACATAGATTAAATTAAATACACTTAACTTATTATTACGATTATGTCATTTGATTCTTAAATAAATATTTTTTTTCTTTTTCGGTGTGACCCTTTAGATTCTCCATATTAAATCGGTTGTGAATAAATCAATTAGAAAAATTCTAATCTTATTTAAATAAATAAATTAAATATTTTATTTATTTAAATAAATAACATGTATTCTACAATAAGGGTAAGCCCCCTTAGCGATCAATTAATTTCCAAATAATATAGATTTCAACATTAATCATAAAAGAACCTTTAAGTTAAAAATTATCATACAATTCAATCCTTCCACCATACAATGTCCTAATTAAATATAAGACATGGATTACTGTCAAGTTTTATTTTATTGAACTATATGTATTTCGATTCTTAAATGCCCAACTCTAAATAATGCAAATTAGAAGTTCCTTTCTAATTTCATTCCACCTTGGCCAAGGATTCCCGAGTTGTCATTTATCGAATCACATAGGACATTCTCTCATTTTACTAGAAGTGGTAGATTCTTTATTGATCAGTCATTATATCCATGCACAACTTATTATACATAAGCATAACCTTTGATATACCCTAAAAGTTTTAAGGGACATGTCAAAGTATAACTCATCATACACAAAATACTATAATGATCTCAAGTCTAAGGATCACGTATACTACTATCACTACAGGAATTCCTATTGACAGATAAGTAAAACGTCATTACGTATTCCTTAGCAAGCCATGTTCAGTGAACTTATTCTTCAATAAGCACATAAATACTTGCTTTAATGTCTCCACACAAATTATCATAAGATCAATCATCCTCATCCAATGAGCAAACAACGTATGTACTAATCTATCCGAATTCACTAATCCCCTTTTTAGTAATCCAACGATTGGGAACTATTTCAGTTTTAAGCTATCTAAGAATTTAGATCTCGTTATCATGATCTCATCATGATTCTAAAAGCATTGATTAAAACTATGGATTTATCACATATTAAATATAATAGCACCATGTAGATAAACTATAGCCTTTAATAAATGAATACTTTTATTAATAAATAAATAAAATTGTTACAAAATATATGGTATATCATATCAAATATGATTGGCTTGTGTGCATATTACTTTCATTCTCCCACTTGCACTAAAGCCAATCGTCATGGTATCTCATACCCATCTTCTCTAAGTGACGATCAAACTGTTGTTTTGTTAAAACTCTAGTAAATGGATCTGCAATGTTTTCTTGAGAATCCATGCGCTCTAGGGTGACATCTCATCTTTCAATTATCTCTCTAATCAAATGAAACCGCCGCACAATGTGTTTAAATTTCTGATGAGACCTAGGTTCCTTGGTCTGCGTAATAGCTCCGGTGTTGTCGTAGTATAAAGGTATTGCTCATCTAATTCTAGGAACCACACCAAGTTCAGTTATGATCTTCTTCATCCAAACAACATCCTTTGCATCTTCACTTGTAACTATGTACTCTACCTCTATCACTGAATTAACAACTATTTACTGCTTAGAACTCTTCTAACTCACTGCACTGCCGTTTAAGGTAAACACATACTCTGAAATGGATTTACTACCACCTTGGTCCGTTTGAAAGCTTAGTCTGTGTAGCCCACTAGTTTCAATTCAGACCCACTATAGAAAAAAAATACATCTTTAGTTCTTTTTACATACTTTAGGATATTTTTCACTGCCTTCCAGTGCTCTTCTCCTAGATTCGACTGATATCTGCTTATTACACTAAGTGCATGAGCGACATCCGGTCTAGTACATATCATACATGATCTATTGCTAAAGCATAAGAAATCTTACTCATACAGTCTCTCTCCTCAGGTGTCTTTGGGGTCTGTTTCTTAGAGAGATGTATTTTATAGCTCAGCGACCGCAGTCGCTCGCAGATGAGTATTAGTGACGGAATGCGGTCACTGATAGACATCACATAAAATCTGGTCGTTGGAATGCACATCAGCGACCACTATTAGCGACCGCACTAACTGCAACCGATATCAACGACCTAAATCGTCATTTTGATCGTTAAGATGAGTCAAGATGGTTCGGGGCAAAAGGGCGGCGTAATACGTGGCAACGATCGCAATCATGATGACCATGACGCCGTCATTAATAGCCTCATGTGACTTTCGGTCGCTAATGCTTATCAGCGACCGCATACGGTCGCTAATGTAAAAAAACCTACAAACCAGAAATTTTCCTGTTTTGCAGAATTCCCAACCTGTTTTGTACCTGCTTTATCCCAACACATATAAACATGCACAACAATATAAACATCCATCATCCATCATCCATCTGCAGAACTAGTATATAAACTATATAAACCTTTAAAAACCAATATGAATTGAATAAATATAAACAAATCTAATATTTAAATAACATACAAACATCCTAAGAATGAATATAAAAGTAAAAGATTCTCAAATAACTACAAAACAACACTAAATGATCAGTCGTCAAGCTTCTTTGTTCATATTAGTTTCTCCTTGATCTTGATCACCTTGTAATTAACAAAATAATAAAACAAGTTACATATATATAGTATATATGTTGATATAAGTTACAACAATATATATATATATGACTTATATATATATATATATATATGTCACTACTTTGATTGTAATAAATAAGATTGATTACCTCGTCGTCATCCCCATGTTGTGATGATGTTGCTGTCGCTACTGTATCAGCTAACTCATCAGCACTCAGAGCCGCCAGATGCCCGCCCAGTATATTTAGAATATCGCGATCTTGACATATAGCTCTCACACAGTCAGCAGAAGTATGAATAGTTGGATGACTCGATGACTATGAAGACTGGGTAGCAGAGTTGCCTGAGCCACTGAAGGATGGGCGTCGTCGTTGTCCTTGACCTTTGACATAGTTCTTCTTCACAACAGACGCCCTCTCCCATAATTCTTGATCAATTGGCGGACGTGGGGTGCCTTCAGGATAGCGTTCATTCAATAAACGCTTATAAGTATCATGTCATCATGTTAACAATTAAATAGTTAGAAATAAATTGGTAAAATTCTAAAGAATGACGTAAAACTTGATAAACAAGCTCAAGTTGTTAAAACTTATTACCGTTATCTGAAGAGCATCTGGCAGACCATCACGGGTGGCCACGTACACATCCAGCCAATGGATAGGCTGACCTTGAGACTGAGACGCCTATACAAAACATATTCCAATAGTACTAAGTAAAAATGTGATATATATTCTACAATTCATGATTGTACACATATTAAAACTATTCGTACATACCCTAGCAGTGATATGCTACAACTATGAAATAATGTCACCCCTGTAGGTTCCTTTAGCCTTTTCGCCATCAGGTACACCTGAGGATCTGTTAGTGGCGACAGTCTTGCATCTTTTAACCCAGCTCTCAGCTCTTCATTGGGCACACATCTCAGCTCATATGGACTGGGTGCACCACCAGGGGCTATGCTCGTGCATGTAATCCTCTCCCTGGCCTGGATTGTCGATCTCGGCATTATGAAGGGCTTTTTGTCTTTCTTTGTTTAAATTGTCCTTGGTGCGGATGACGACTTCCGCGTAATAATGCTCGAATCATGAAGTCTTACATTTGTTAGAGTTTATGCCCTAGAGGCCAATTATTTGATATAATTGCTTAACGTTTTGATATTATATTTGATTGAATAAATATATAATTTTATTATGGTTTTATTTATCGCGTAATATAATTGTTAACATAATAAAATTCCTTAGAATAGTGATACAAATTATATAGTTTCAAGTATGTGACTTGAACATGAGATTATATATTACCATTAGTATCGTTGTTCTTAAATGTCCTTAGTCGAGTATCATTGTTGATGGGACAACAATGATGCATTGAGACTAAGTATGTGGATCGATTGATGACCAAATCTCATTGGTCATAAATATATGAGATATTAAGTCAATGCATAGGTACATGTTAGAGAACGATGTCTTGGATGGATTCCACCATGAGAATTCTATATGGAGCATTATGCGAAGTGTCATTAGCAATTCTCATAGTGACAATGATGTAATGGTCCTCCAGGCACCGAAATCGCTATATTACTACACGAGAATTTATGTACTTTGATATCATCAAATGTCACCTTTAATAGGGTGGACTATAAAGGTGATTATTGGGTTCATCATTAATCGTGTGAGAAATATGAGTGATCTAGATGGAATTTAACCATCCTATATATTATGGGTGATATCCATAGGCCTCTTGATTGAGTAGGACTATGAAATGCATGGCCATGCTCAAATAGTGATTTGTTTCATATAGTCTACTCATTGATCAAGAAAACTTCAGATTAAATTATGAAGAGTATGACACATTCCATGACTCGAGTTTAATCTAGGATATTAAGGTTAAAAGGATTAAATTACATTGAAACATTGGTCACGTAAAAGGTTGCATCGAATCATCGATCTTATTATTACTTGGGTAGCGATGATGCATTACTAGATGCCGCCACCGCTTATAATTTTATAATATGATTTTAAAATTATTTCCAACGTAATAATAACCTATGTGGTCACACACATGTAACGTTATTTAAAAGGGAATTAATTTAAATTTTAAGGATTTAAATATATTAATATGATTAATAGTATTTAAATCACTTAATTTAAATTAAAAGGATAATTTGTATATATGTATATTAATTAAGTAAGACTTAATTAAGATATATATATATATATATATAAATTGGATTTTATAAAATTAGGTTTTGATTTGATTAATTCCTTTTAACTACTATATATATGATATATAGCAGCCTACTTAGGGCAAGATATCATAATTGAAAAACCTAGCCGCTTAGAGAGAGACCAGAGAAAAGCAGATTTCAAAATCCATTCCTTTTTGGTGGCTAGTACCGCAAGTCCTTCTTATTGCGTAATCGTTAATTCGATTTGTTCGTGAGGCGTTCGATGTGGATACTGTAGAGGCGTTAATCGGTTTGTATTACGTTGGAGATTCGAGGCGCATTGGTTTGATTCTTGTTTTTGTTTATATCTGGTATAATCTCTAAACCTTTGAATTAATTGATTTTCGCATGGATCCTGTTTTAGGGTTTCGGAAATTGCTTTAAAATTTTAATTTCCGCTGTGCGTTTCTGTGCCGAAGCCCAACATGCGCGTCCTCCCATCTATACCTTTTCTATAAATAAATAATCCTTCGAATATTAAAACGGTACTTTTAACATATAATCCAACACTGCTAAACAATTATCCTTAGAATTGACTATATTATCTGTCATAATTAAAAAAAACATACCTGAAATTCAACCCAAACTGCATCCTTGTTGGCGATAGGTGTGCTCGCCCACGTAATCACAGGTGTGGGCCAATTCTGTAAGCACAACTGTGATATGCAATTGACGATCTTATTATCTAAAAAATCACTATAATATACAAAAATTTACATCAAAGATAAGTAGATATATTAAAGCAATTTACATTAGTTATATATCTTGTATAAATGGAATCTAAAATGCTTATATATAAATGATGCGGGACATACGTGCTATTCGGAGGAGGACAAATCTGAATAAGAATCCGATCATCCGGATTAGTAGGGGCCTTGGGCACATGATTAGGCCCCCTACTCAAGCCGCGCTTTTTCTGCGCTGCTTCAGAAGCCATCTATATATTACAATTTTAAGATGTTAGTATGAGTTATATTTGATTACATGTATATATGAATATAAAATGACAATAATGATAGGAAATTGTATTTACATAGTTAAGTACATAAACATGACAGTGATATAAAGATGTTTGTATATATATGAATATAAAATGACAATAATGACAGAAAATGCTTAACATGTAATGCTAAACATACATTTCATTTGTTCAAGTGTCAATGTCTAATTAAGAATCATCTTGTATATGTATTACAGATTCATAACCATCATCTGCTTCAGATTCAGTGTCAGATTCAGTCAATAACTCTTCCTCTTCAGTATCAATGTCATCTGACACAAGTATTGACTCAGGATCTAATTCATGTGGTTCATCTCCACCATCTAACTGGATTACTTCATTGTCGTCCTCCACATTTATTATAGTTTATCTTTGAAGCATCTGCTCTTGATAAATCTCCCCATCAACTACTTCTACCAGACTGAGCGCGGGAGTATGAATTACAACTTGCCAATCTGTAGGCGGTTTATCCCTTTTCCTAACAAGACTAGGAGTGTAGTATATTTGTATTATTTGAGTTGGTAAAATAAACGGTTCGTTGGAGTACGCAGACCTATGGAGGTCAATATCGACGATTCCATGTTTGTCAACACGTATCCCTTTTTCTGAATCAAACCAACGACACTTGAACAAGTTAATATGACCCCCGTACGTGCCCTTGTACGATAACTCTATAATTTCCTCCAACTCCCCATAAAAGGCATGACCAAGCTCATTGTAATAATCTCCTTGGACACACACTCTAGAATTCATTGTTCTTTTACTGCGCCCATATGTCTTTGTATGAAATTCACAACCATTTATTTTTTAACCATTGCGGTTGACTTGGTCCCTGTCTGGTCCCATAGCTAGGACTTGTACATTAGCCGGAATCGTTGATCCCTCAGTCAAAGCCTACAAAAACTCCATCTTATTAAATGAAGCCATAGTTAATATGGAGTATATATATGTCGTGCTTAAGAAATTGAACTTACTTTGTCCTTTAGCCAAAGTGAAAATTTTTTATCACGATTGATTTGAATATCTTTATCAATTATGTCGGGTTGCTTCACTTTTAACTTGTCATCGTACAATCTATACAATGTTATAAACATTAACTTATTGGAATGCATATTACATGTTAAAAAAGTTAAGGGATAAATTTTCAAGTCTATATGTGTACCTCACAAATTCGTCAAACTCCTCGCAATTGAGAAGAATGTAAGTATGTGCAGATGTAATTCTTTTCTCGAGAGAGGAATATGCGATTCCTTTTCCATAAGTGCGCCCGATAGACCAAATCTGTAAAGTCCACCATTTAGTTCAACATTTCCCCATTATCATGTCTCGAGACTCGATTAGTTTTTTGTCAAGACTTCATCCGAAAAATAGTCTAAGACAAACGTAGATATCTCATCGAAACTGTATGCCTCACATATCGACCCCTCGACATGAGCTCTATTCTTCACCTTCCTCTTAAGGTTTCCCATCACCCTCTCGAAAGGGTACATCCATCTATATTGAAGTGGACCCCCAACACGAGGTTCATAGGGAAGATGGATTTATAAATGCTCCATAGAGTCAAAAAAACCAGGTGGGAATATTTTTTCTAGTTTACCGGTGATCTCTGTGATGTTCTTCTCAAGTACAGTCATGTCCTTCTCATTTAATGTTTTTAAACATAAGTCTTTGAAGAAACAACTAAGATCAGTCAAAGCATCTCATATTGGTTTATCAAGCAGATCTCGAAATGTTATAGGCATGAGTCTCTCCATGAACACATGACAGTCATGACTCTTCATCCCTTGCAATTTCTCACCCGTAACACACCTTGCAATGTTTGACGCATATCCATCTGGTAGTTTCAGAGACTTAACCCATGTGCATACATCTTCAACTTGCTTTTTGGACAATGTGTACCTTGCATGCAGTTTGACAATCTTACCATTAGGAGATTCATAAAGTTCTAATTCAGGACGCTTACAAATATCTTTCATGTCCAAACGTGCCTTATCATTATCTTTTGTCTTCCCCGTAATATTCATCACGCTGTTAAACACATTATCGAACACATTCTTCTCAATATGCATCACATCTAGATTATGATGAATCAAATTTATAGACCAATAAGGCAGTTCCCAAAAGATGTTTCTCCAACTTAGTTATGAGATTCGCCAAACCCATTGATTATGTTTGTGGCATCAATCTTACCAAATGGGATGACCGGTAATCACATCACACGGTCTCGTATCTCCGTTCCCGATAATCGCGATGCAGGCATATCATTGTCTACTTTCCCTTTCCTGAAGTGTTCTCTATTTCTTCGAAATAGGTGATCTACCGGAAAGAACCGACGATGACAGTCAAACCAGCAAGGCTTTCGACCTTTTGATAGATTAAAAGACTTTGTATGCTTCATACAATACGGACAAGCCAACTTCCCGTGTGTACTCCATCCAGCTAACATACCATAAGCTGGGAAGTCACTTATAGTCCACATAACCGCTGCCCTAAGGTTGAAACTGGTTTTCATTGCAACATCCCAAGTATGTACTCCATCCTCCCACAATACCTTCAACTCGTTTATAAGAGGTCTCAAGTAAACATCTAATTTCTTTCCGGGACTCTTAGGAGCAGGAACCACAAGTGAAAGAAACAAGTATGGCTGTTTCATACACATCCATGGAGGCAAGTTGTACGGAGTAACAATCACAGGTCAACATGAGTACAGAATAGCTAAGTGGCCAAACGGGTTGAAACCATCGGTGGACAATCCAAGCCTCACATTTCTAGGTTCCAATGCAAACCCAGGATGTGCTAAGTTGAATTCCTTCCAAGCCTACCCATCTACGGGATGATTTAGTTCTCCATCTATAGCTGGAGATTTCGCATGCCAACTCATATGTTCAGCTATTTTTGAAGACATGTACAGTCTTTTTAGCCGATGTGTTATTGGAAAATACCTTAGAATTTTAAACGGTATACTTGATTTTTTTGTAGTCACACCCTGTTTATTAGGCCTAAATCGGTCATGACCGAAAAACGTGCTCCTTGTCATCTATTCATTTTCCTTATAAAATAACATGCAATCATTGGGACATGCATCGATCTTTTGGTATCCAAGACCCAACTTCTTCACTATTTTTTTACAAAATTAATAGTTATCATGTAATTTCTCATCGTCAGGCAACATACTCTTAATGGCCTTCAAGAGCGACTCAAAACACTCATGGCTCATGTTGTGATCAGCCTTGATGTTAAGTAATATCGCCACTGCAGACAATGTAGTGTGTTTGGTGCAACCATGCAACAATGGCTCGCTACCCTCGTCTAACAACTTAAAGAAGTCTTTGGCATCAGAATTCATAGGTTGCTCTCTACCTTGTTCCCAATCAAAATCTGGCCCTGCAATATCATGAACCATTTCATTCATACGATGAGTACTATCACGCCTTGGATTGGTAATCGCTATGATGCCACCATCTCTTCTCCGCCCATGTGCCCACCAAAGATTCTTCGTAATTTTTCATGAACCCAGACACAAGTAAATGATAGTTTACCACGTCTCTTTCCATATAATTTTACATTTTTACACTTCAAACATGGACATCGTATCTTGTTCTGACCATTCACACATTCCGGGTGACTATACGTATACTCTAAAAACACTTGGCAACCAGCTCTAAATTCAGCTGTAGCACCTATCTGGGCACTTGACTTTTGTTGTGCCATCCAACTACGGTCTGAATAGAGGTCCATGATATCACGGTACCTACTACAGACAAAATGAGATTATTAATGTATAGCATGATTGCAAGCATATGACTTGAGCATACTTGTAACCATATGACTTGAGCATACTTGTAAGCATATGATTAATATTTAAGCACACTTGTAAGCATATGACTTAAGCATACTTGTAACCAGGGGACTTGAGCATACTTGTAAGCATATGACTTGAGCATACTTGTAAGCATATGACTTGGGCATACTTGTAAGCATATGATTAACATTTAAGCATACTTATAAGCATATGACTTGAGCATACTTGTAACCATATGACTTGAGCATACTAGCTAACTAACTATTGAGGACATCTAAATTCGGGTAGCAAGTACTATAAAGAGCTCGTTAATAGTAAGCACATAAAGAGCCCGTTAATATTATAAATGTTCACAACTACCCGACCAATAAAAATTTTTTGTCAGTCTTCCCTATAATATAGACTAACTTCTAGGCACCCAAGACACAAACCAAGAGAAATATACAAATTCCCAATATAATAAAACCAAAACAATAACGAATGAATGCAAATTAAAGCATTAAAAAGTTTAGGAGTATACTATAAATTCAGAGTTCCAAAAACTCGTGCTTTCATTTTTGCAAGCTTCTTTCTTTACTTTACACATATTCTTTGTTGCTGAAGTGATGATTTTTCTGTAATATTCATTTAGTGTTTGACTTTATATTATTTCGTTTGAGTTGAGCTCACGCATCCTTGTCAGATGTGCTTTAGTATTGGCTTTGTTGTTTTCTACTTTCCATGAGTTTTATTAATTTATTTTATAAGTCCGTGAATTCACTTGGAGTTGTTAAAGCTTTTATGATAATATGGAATTCTATTTTCATATTTCTCTAAGTTCGAAATGAATGATATTGGTTATATTGGCCGATTGTAGATTTATCTAAATATATACTCATTTACCATTGGTTGTGTAATTGTGTTACTTAAGTTCAGTGATATTTATCCTTTAAGAAAATGTAGGATGGGTATATTTGTGGGAAAAAAATCAGGACTTGATTTTGTGGAAATTCTTAGGCAGGAATGCCCCTAAGGGAAGTAAAAGACCTTAGAATTCACCGGCGGCATTTGCATCATACTGCCGGCACACGCATGCCATAACAGTATAAAATTCTAAGCATTTCTCAGTTTCCTTCAAATTGTCTCTTGGATCCATAAAAGTAATCATCACTCAATCAAAACCCAAAATAACACAAAGCAAACGCCATAGGAAGGCTTCATATCCAAATAGAACTAAAAAATAGTATAATAAACTAAATGAATGACATATTGTATCTTATAGTATATGGAAATCAAACGCCATAGATACAAAAGAAATAAAAAATAAACAAAAAATTCAATCACTGGATAGGAAGGCTTCATATCCAAATAGAACTGAAAAACAATATAATAAGCTAAATGAATGACATATTATATTGTATAGTATATGGTAATCACTAATGCCAAAAAGAAAACTCTACTAATTTATAAATGGCCAAAGGGTTACATAAGAAAATAAATCCCAATTGATGATCAAAAGGTAGAGCTTTCTCTGGATTCCTTACAAGATTTTGACTTTCATTACAACTTTTATAAAATAAATTCACAAATTTATTTTAAATTTACTCATAATTATTGGATTAGTATGCCCTTTTATTTAGTTGAAGATCCTCAATCTATTATCATTTATCATTTAGGTGTGCACTGGACCACAAATGTCAATGATGTCCACTATCACTTGAGCAATCTGTTACCACATTTTACTACCCAAGACCAACCCCAGACAGTACAAATCTCTCTTAGTAAAATAAATAAGGATAAAGAATTAGATGGATTTAACACATTTGAATGGATGTTAATTTATTGGAGTTTAAAAGAATTCCATAACAGTTGCACCAAGGATCTGAACTCTCAGAAATCCACAAAAAAGAGGCAAAAATAACATTCAAAGTATATAATACTAACAAACTAGAACTCACCTTTTTCAGTTGAGCTCACAATCCGGTGGCGGCGACGACGGCGGCAGCGGTGGACGACCTCATTCTTCTCCTTCTTCTCTTCTCCCCCTTTTCTCCCTCTTCTCTCTATTTCTAAGCTCCATCTTTTTTATTTCTTCTGTCTGCTGTGTCGAGTGAAAGACTAAAACTGGTAACATTAAGTTTCATCAGCGACCGCCTTCATCGATCGCGTACGGTCGCTAATTTTTAATGACATGGACTTATCAGCGACTGTATGCAGTCGCTGCTTCTAAGTGGTCGCACAAAACCTTTGCGCCAACATTTCCTGCCAAATTTTGGGAGGCAAATTTGTACTAGCGACCGTATGCGGTCGCTGATATAATATAGCGACTGGATTAAATAACGGTCATAGATGTCGGTCGTTATTACTAATATCAGCGGTCGCTGATAGTGTTGGTCACTATTAGGCCTTTTCTTTTAGTGAATCTTCGATGCTAAACTTTTTTAGCATCAAGTCAATGTACGTTCCTTGGGACAAGCCAAACATCCTTTTAGATCTATCTCTATAGATCTTTAAATCCAGAACATAAGATGCCTCAAACAAGTCCTTTATGGAGAAGTGTTTAGATAACCAGATTTTAATCGACTGTAGCATAGAAATATCATTCCCTATTAGTAATATATCGTTAACATATAATACTAGGAATGAAACAACGCTTCCACTAATCTTCTTGTACATATATGGTTCATCCTCATTTTTGATAAAATCAAATTCTTTGATTGTCTCATCAAAACGGATGTTCTACCTTCGAGAAGGTTGCTTCAATCCATAAATGGATCGTTGCAGCTTACAGACTTGATTTGTTCTAACTGTTGAAACAAAACCTCTGGTTGTGTCATATACACATCCTCCTCAAG
The DNA here is from genome assembly GCA_020205605.1 of Panax ginseng. NCBI lineage: Eukaryota > Viridiplantae > Streptophyta > Magnoliopsida > Apiales > Araliaceae > Panax > Panax ginseng. Next base: position 76,908,288 of record CM035147.1, on the reverse strand, counting down.
TTTCCCATTGAGGAAGGCCATTTTCACTTCCATTTGCCAGATCTCGTAGTCATAATAAGCTGCAATCGCAAGTAAAATCCGAATGGACTTGAGCATAACTACTGGTGAGAAGTTTTCATCATAGTCAACACCTTATCTTTTTTTTGAAACCATTTGCAACCAGTCGGGCCTTATAGGTCTCTACCTTGTCATCATCTCCAGTATTTCTCTTAAAGACCCATTTTCACCCAATAGGCTTATTGCCTTTAGGTGAATAAACTAAAGTCCATACTTGGTTCTCATACCTGGAGTCCATCTCAGATTTCATGGCTTCTAGCCATTTCTCCAAGTCTTTACTACTCATAACATATTTGGAATTCAATGGATCATCATTATTCATGGTGTGTACCTCATCATCATCCTTTATAATGAATCCATACCCCTCAGGTATCTTTGGTACTCTTCCAAATTTTCGAATATAGTGTGGTACATTAAATTCTTCTACTTGGTCTGGTACCTGACTTTGCTCCGTAGTATTTTGTGGTTCTTGAACTTCTTCAAGATATATCTTACTCCTACTGACCCCTTTAAGGATAAACTCATTTTCCAAGAAAGTAGCATATTTCACAACAAACACCTTTTGATGATAGAAATAATACCCTAATTTTTTTTAGGGAATCCCACAAATCTACACTTATCGGATCTAGTCTGCAGCTTATTATTTTCAAACCTTTTGACATAAGCTGGATAATCCTAAGTCTTAATATGCTTAAGATTTGGTTTCTTCCCTGTCCATATCTCATATGGAGTCTTTGGGATGAATTTTGTAGGTGCCTTGTCAAGTAGTTATGCAGTCAATTCTATGGCATAACCCCATAATGATACTGGAAGGTCGATAAAACTTATCTAGAACGAACCATATCCAATAATGTTTGATTTCTCCTTCTAGATACACCATTCAACGGTGGCGTCCTTGGTGGAGTCCATTGTGAGATTATACCATTTTCTTTGAGACAATTGAGAAACTCACTACTTAAGTATTCACCACCTCGATCCGATCGAAGAATCTTAATACTCTTTCCAGTTATTCTCTACTTCACTTCTGAATTCTTTGAACTTTTCAAATGATTTAGATTTATATTTCATTAAATACACATATCTAAATCTTGAGTGATCGTCAATGAAAGTAATAAAATAAGAATACCCTCTTTGTGTATTCGTTGTCATAGGTCCACATACGTCTGTGTGTACCAACGCTAACAACTCTGTAACTCTTTCTCCTTTTTCACTAAAAAGAAGATTTAGTCATCTTACCCATGAGACAAGATTCACAAGTTAGATATGATTCATAATCGGATAGCTCTAAGAGCCCCGTCTTAATGCAACTTGGATAATCTTGTTTTAATAATATGATCGAGTCTACAGTGCCACAATAAGGTATAATTAACATCGTCTCTTTTCTTTTTCTTATTTTGATCAATTTGAAATATATTTTCATGCAAGTCAAGTATGTAAAGTCCATTTTACAGATTTCCAACACCATATAAAATATTTTTATTATAAATAGAACAATTATTGTTCTTTATTATAATATCAAAATAATCAATATCCAATACAGAAACTAAAATAATATTTCTAATGAGTGTTGGAACAAAATAACAATTATTTAAACTAATGGACTTTCCCATAGGAAGTGTTAAACAATAAATCCCTACAGCTAATGCAACAACCTTTGCTTCATTTCCCACTCGTAGGACGACCTCATCCTTGTTCAACTTTCTATTTCTACTTAGTCCCTGAATATTATTACATATATAAGAACCATAGCCAGTATCCAATACCCAAGTAGAATTTTAACTTTCAGAATAAATAATTTCAACCATGAACAAACCTTGATCGGAATTCGAAGCTTCTTTAAGCTTCTTCTGCTTTTGTTCTACAAGAAACTCATTGTAGTTCATCTTCCGGTGACCCGAATTATTGCAATAGAAGCATATTCTTTTGTTAGCTGGATCAGGTTTCTTATTATCCTTATCTTTCGCCTTGCCATTAACCTTCTTGTTTTTCATCTTTTCAGATGATACTTTGGGCCTATTCCTTTTCTTGGAAGAATCATCCACCAATAAGACTTGGTCCTTCTTGGATGGTAAGTGACCTTCAGCAGTTTTCAACATGTTAAGTAATTCAGAAAAGCTAACATCTAGCTTATTCATGTGAAAATTCACAACGAATTATAAAAAGGTCTGAGAGTGACTGGAAGATCAAATCTTGAATTAACTCCACATCTATTACGAACCCTAGTTGTCCAAGTTATTCAATCAAATTGATCATCTTGAGGACATGAGTCTCAACGGTAGTGCCCTCAGTCATACGAGATCAGAAGAGCTCCTTAGATATTTGATATCTAACAGTTCTACTTTTCTCACCATACAACTCTTTGAGGTGCATCAATATAGTAGAAACATCCATAGATTCATGTTGACTCTGAAGATCATTAGTCATGGATGCGAGCATGATGCATTGAGCCACATATGCATCATCTTGCCACTTTATAATAGTAGCAATCTCTTCCTTAGAGGCTGAGTTTGTAACACTTGTAGGAGAACTATTCTTACCACTATTTTCTTCAAACTATATTACCCTCATTTATATAGTTCTATAAAATCTAATTAAAGATTTGCTAGTGAGAATAAATATCCCATTTCAAATATATTTAACCTTGTGGTGACACAACAAACTATATATAAATAAATAGGTAGACAACTATTGCCAATTACATCATCATGTAACTCCTTTTATTTTGCTTCTTAGATTATTTTGATCAAGAGGTGACACATCCGAATCAAAAGTATCCAAGTTAAGTTCAACCTAACACTTTCATATATTTAAAAAGAAAAACATTGTCCTTGTGGTGACACAACAAAATAGTATCCTTCAATTTCTTTATAAGCATCAAATGTGATAAAATAACATCTCGAAAATTAAGATAAGTCTTGTGGTAACACAACAAACTTATAGTAATATTGATACTCTATTATTTTTATCATGTTAGAAGGCGCCGTTCGATATTCCAAATATCTTTGAATGCTTCGGAGGACTTAATATAATTTTTTTGAGGGGTTTGTTATTATTTGTCTTATCTTGTTTAGCGTCCATGCACATATATATAAAATACGCATCATATTAATTGACATGCGAAGCATGTTACATAATATATATATATATATATATATATATATATATATATATATATATATATATATATACACCGAGGATTGATTATGGACTTTATTCTAGTTTGGTTCACTAGAGCCACCAAGTGAACCAAAAGGTCAAACCAAGGGTGCAAGAACTGAATTTAAATATAACTATTACATTTAAATTTGGGCTTCATTACAAACGGGTCTTCATGCGCTCCTTGCTCCTTGATCTCCAATTCTTCAATTAATTCTAATTAATCCTATTACATAAACTATTTATATTAAATAAAAACCTTAATCAATAGTCAAGGAGAAGTACATAGGAGGGAGATAAAATTTATAACAAGAAAACACTAGAGAAGATGAGTTGCGCAAATCCCATTTAATAAAACTCATACATTCACTCATCCAACTAAAATAAAATCTTATCACATTGGTCAATAGCTCATAATCAATCATATTTATTATCATACATATCAACATATGCATCAATAAATAACATTCATCTCATGAATAATAAAACCATTCCATATATACATCGATATCATTTCATGGGCAAAAGTTTTCTAAAATTTAGTTTTGAAACAAAATGAACTCTTTTATTTTAATCAAAAATCAAATTCAAATTAAACTCCTTTAATTTTAGCAATCTGGAATCTTATTCCAGATAAAATAAACATCTTTATTTTAAACTTTTATCAATTAAATAAACCATTTACTTTAATTGAAGAAAATAAAAGTTTTCAAAAAGCAGAGAAGGTAATGACCGCACAGCATGCAGTAACCGTAAAAATTTTCCCGCTAGAAAATTCAATCGTATCGCATACCAATTCATAGATGGAATAATCAACATTGATAATTAGCACAAAGTTGTATCTAATACCACTGTTAGGTTTGTATATAGCGCAATCATGCAAACAAATCACATAAAAGTAGCGGAAGCACGATAAAACGGATTTTAAAAATTTTCATACAAACCATCACCATGATCATGCTTTGTGCTTAATTATATATTCAATAGAAAAGAGAAGGAGATCAGATTCATACCTTTGTAGAAGCTAGCTTCCTCATGTACGAGTTCACCTCCAAATCCTTTCACGTTCTCCTTGAATTTACTGGGTTGGATTCCTTCTTTTGATCAACGTTAATCACCCAAGTGTTTGACCTCTAGAGGTGATCAACAAGAAAGAACAAATATTCAAGAAGATGAGTGTTTGACAAAACCCTAGATTTTATCTCTATAGAATTAGATGTACTCTCCCAACTCTTGAAATTGTGTGTAGTGTCATCCTAATTCATAATAAGACTTTCTTATTTATAGATGTAGGCAATTTTCCTAAACACTTTTAATTAATTAGGCTCCTAATCCAATTAGGAATTATGAGAGTATTTTATTAATTAATTCTCAAACACCTTTAAGAGTTAAATAATATTATTATTATTAATAAATAAGACTTCTCTTATTAATTTATATTTAATATTTCTAAAATATTAAATAATAAATAATAAGCTATTTAATTTATTCTATCACCATAGATTAAATTAAATACACTTAACTTATTATTACGATAATGTCATTTGCTTCTTAAATAAATATTTTTCCTTTTGCAGTGTGACCCTTTAGGTTATTCATATTAAACCGGTTGTGAATAAATCAATTAGAACAATTTTAATTTTATTTAACTAAATAAATTAACTATTTAATTCATTTAAATAAATAATTTATTCTAAAATAAGGGTAAGCCCCTTAGCGATCAACAACTTTCCAGATAATACAGATTTTAATATTAATCATAAAAGAATATTTGAGTTAATAGTTACCATACAATTCAATCCTTTTACCATACAATGTCTCAATTAAATATAAGACATGGAATTACTGTCAGGTCGTATTTTATTTAATTATATGTATTTTAATTCTCAAATGTGCAACTCTAAATAACCAAATGAGACGAGTTAGCCGAAGATTTAACGTACGATGAGGTACATGTTAAGATCTTGGATAGGAAAGAGCATGTCCTACGCACCAAGGTTATACCACAAGTTAAGGTGTTGTGGAGAAACCATGTTATTGAAGAAATGACCTGGGAGTTTGAATCAGAAATGAAAGCGAGGTATCCTCACCTTTTCGAAACACCAGGTACGTACGTCAATTTCGAAGACGAAATTTCATAAGGAGGGGAGGTTGTAAGACCCCAACTTATTATAAATAAAATCGAATTTCCTCTATTTATTATTGTGAATAATAAGGTGATAATTTTGTTTCAAAAAAAAGGGTGATAATTTGATATAATACTTTGGTTATGGGTGAAATGTGCAAATTTTGCAAAATAAGCAAGTGGTTATAAAATATTCATTGTTGTCGGGAAATATTCGTTTGGTCGTGGAATATTCTTGTTGTCGGGGAAAATTTCAGATTTGGCATGCTTGATGGCTGGTCTTGGTAGGTGGCGAGGAAGGAAGATATATATTATATTTTATTATTTTAGTCTCCTTTGGCGTTCTAGCATTTTCCTATAAATAGGCGCTTAGGTTAGAATTGAAAATCACACCAGAAATAAGTTTTCTTTCTCTCTATATTGTCGAGCGTATTTTTATGAGTATTTAGATACTTTGAGAGTTGTTGTTCGATACAAGTTTTCTTCGACTTTATATCCGATATTTCGATCATAAGTACCGTTATTTTGAGGTAAGAGATGTTATTTTCTTCGTAAATGATATTATTTCTTTCAATATCATTATGCCGAAATATTGGTCTGAACTTTTTATCAAATTTGGAAGTTTTTGTGTTGGGGTTACTATTCACGTATACGACACTATTCACGAATACGACACTATTCATCGAAAAATGAAAATTTTCTTTTTTTGGCCAAGATGTTTATTATGGTTACTATCTTTGATTGTATCCATGTTTTGATCTTTATTTTTGAATTCTGCTACACAATTAGTTATTATGGAGTATTATTGAATTTGGATAAACTGTAATCTGAATCCCTAATATTTGTTCTTTTATCTCCTTTGGATTCGCTTTTCTTTAAGATATTTTCATCATCACCCTAAATGGTCCTAAATGATGATATTCTTCAAAGAATATCTTTGGCCGTAGTGCAAAGATGAACAGGTGTTGAGATGAACATGACCAACTGGTGATACAAATGAATATCTTTGGCCTGTAGTGCAAAGATGAATATTTGATTCAAGATGTATATTGATTGATGTTACAGGAATAAAATATTGATGATGGACTTTTAAATCTTAGAAGATAGTAGAATTCATTCTCTACTTGACTCTTCTAATGGATTGTTGTTTCCGCTGCAGTTGTTGATCTAAAACTTGTTGTCTATTATATTTTATCAGATTTTTTCTTGTTGAATACTAATGATTAATTGTTGTATATTATCTTAGTCATAATATTCTTTACTGGGCTAGTTGAGTTCACCCTTTTCCTTTTTCTTCCATTTTTCTTCTCAAGAGGTGAGAACATAGTAGGAACTAGTCGGGGTATGGAGTAATGGTTCAGGATAGTTGTATTAGTAGTCCTCACTAGTTTGTAAAATAGTGTATCAATAATTGTAATGAGGACTCCTTTTGAGTTTGTATACTCTCTATTAGACAATAGTTGTATTCAAACTCACAGTATATGTGGTGTCGTATTTTGCACGAAAATTGTATTATCGAAGTTGTATTTGTTTACGTACCATGTATTTGGCGACTCGTAATGGGTGATGTATACATATTTTGGGGGCGCCACGGTTGGTATCAAAGCTTAGGATATGATCCCCGGCCGAGATGTGAGACAAGAACTAGGAGGGGAGAGTCGGGGAATTCCTTCGCTAGTATGACCTGACTAAGTTTATTTGTCATTTGGTTGGTCAGTCAGAGCATATGGTTAATATGTGATATGTTAATTTGTTAATTAACTCTTATTTTATGGCAGTATTTAAGAATGACAGCGGGAAATATTAACAATGGAGTGAATGAGACAGTGGCAACACCTTTAATCACCACCCAGGGGAACGTGCAACAGGAAGGCAATATTCCTCATGTAAATAACACTACCGAACAAATGATGAATGATGGGATGTTTAGAAGCTTTTTGCAGTTCATGCAAAATCTGACGAGGGAGACTCGTGCACAAAATACAGGTGGAAATGATAGCAATGCGCGGCTTGTCACAGCCAAGCAGTTCAAGGAGTTGGGACCACCAGAATTTATTGGAAAGCCGGATCCGATCAAGGCGAAAACGTGGGTCAAACAAATTACCAAGATATTCTATGTCTTGGGATGCATGGAGGAACAAAAGGTTCCATTTGCCACCTTTATGTTCCGCGATGAGGCAGACTACTGGTGGGAGTCTGTGAAGCGTACCCAGCCTGCCGCACTCAACATGTCTTGGGAAACGTTTTAGAAACTATTCAATGACAAGTACTTTCCTGAAAGTATTCATCATATGAAGGAGGTAGAGTTTATCGATGGAATAAAACAAACATGAAGGTGTCCCAAAGATGAGGCGAAGTTATTTGAGTTATCTGTGTTTGCACCTCATTTGGTAGAGAATGAGGAACGAATGACAATGATGTTTCTGAGAGGTCTAAAACCTGAGATTCGGTAATATCTTATCTCTCATAAATGTTCTTTATATTCAGATGTTGTAAACAGGGCTCAATTATTAGAGCGAGATAATGAGTATGTTCAACCAAGGGAACACAACCAGGGTCATACCGGTGGCAGCAGTCATCGGAGCAATGAAAACCAGCAGGGAGGAAAACATTCGAACAAAAGCGGTAACCACTCTAGTGGTAATCGTGGCCGTGATAATAGAAGGAGCGAGTCGGAAGGAGATTTCAAAAAGAGAAGGTACAACAATGATAACGTGAAGACGTCAGCACAAACATCAACTGTTTTTAGGGGAGGAGAACGAGCACCGGTCGTTTGTTACAAATGCGGGAAAGAGGGACACATCAGCCCAAACTGCCCACAACAATCCAAGGTGTGTTATAACTATGGAAAGGAAGGTTATATAGCTAGAGATTGTCTAGTTGCGAAACCAAGTTCAACAGGGATGGTGACTCCAAAGGTTGTCCCGGACAAGTCAAAGTCGGTGGTTCCTGGAAGGGCGTTTGTCGTGACTGCCCAAAACACGCCGAACGAAGTGATCACGGGTAAGCTAATCATAAACTCTTGCGAAGTTTATACCTTATTAGATACCAGTTCTATCCATTCTTTTATCTCTCCTGCTTGTGCTCAACGTTTAAACTTGACTTTGGAGAAATTAGATCTTGACTTATCTGTTGAGACTCCGTTAGGAGAAACTTTCATTACATCTACTATTTATAAATCTTGCTTGATTCAAGTTGGTACCATCACATTACCTGCTGATCTTATTTCGTTGAAAATTCTTGCATTTGATGTGATTTTAGGGATTGATTGGTTAACCACGCATCATGCTAAATTGATTGTTTTCGTAAGGTTGTTAGTTTTCATATTCCTAACCAACCTATTATGCGAATTCAAACAACCAAACCATTAAAGTCAATCACTGTCATATCAAGCCATAAAGCTATTCGTTTATTGAAAAACGGATGTCAAGCTTTCTTAGCCCATGTCACAGACTTGAACAAAAACACGTCAGATTTGAATAAAATTTCTGTTGTTAGTGAATTTCCGGCGATTTCAAGAACTTCCCGCCTACCCCGTAACATGAAGTTGAATTCTTTATTGATCTTGAACCTGGTACAAAGCCCATTTCTAAAACCCCATATCGAATGGCTCTTATTGAACTTCAGGAGTTAAAGTTCCAACTACAGGAGTTGTTGGACATCGATTTCATTCGTCCTAGTACATCTTCTTGGGGTGCTCCTGTGTTATTCGTAAAGAAGAAAGACGGGAGTATGCGACTTTGTATTGACTACCGAAAATTGAACCATGTCACCATCAAGAATAGGTATCCGTTACCTCACATTGACGACTTGTTTGACCAATTGCAAGGAGCACAATTATTTTTAAAGATCGATCTTCGTTCTGGATATCATCAACTGAAGATTAAAACTGGGGATATTCTAAAGACTGCCTTCAGAACTCGGTACGGGCATAATAAATTCTTAGTCATGTCTTTTGGATTGACTAATGCTCCTACTGCTTTTATGGATATGATGAACCGTGTGTTCAAAGAATATTTAGATCAGTTCGTTGTTGTCTTTATTGATGACATCCTCATCTATTCCAAAAGCCGTGAAGATCATGAGCAACATTTGAAGCTGGTACTGCAAAGGCTTCGTGATAACAATCTATATGCCAAGCTGAAGAAATGCGAGTTCTGTCATGAGAAAGTAGCATTCCTTGGGCACGTGGTGTCAAAACATGTAGTATATGTCGACCCGACGAAGATTGAAGCCATACAAAGTTGGGAGCAACCAAAGTCGGTGACCGAAGTACGTAGCTTTATGGGTTTAGTTGGTTACTATCGGAGATTCGTGGAAGGATTTTCTCGAATCGCTACTCCGTTAACTTAGCTGACTCGTAAAGATACAAAATTCGGTTGGAGCGAGGATTGTGAGAAGAGTTTTCAAGAGCTCAAGAAGAGACTCATTTTCGGCACCTGTTCTGACAATACCATCTGGTTCAGATGGATTTGTTATCTACAGCAATGCTTCAGGCAAAGGGTTAGGATGTGTTCTCATACAACATGGGAAAGTCATAGCCTATGCCTCGCAACAACTCAAAGAATATGAGAGGAATTATTCTACTCATGATTTGGAGTTAGCAGCAGTCATTTTCGCATTAAAGATTTGGAGACACTACTTGTATGGGGAGAAAATGCAGATCTATACAGATCATAAAAGCCTCAAATATTTCTTCACCCAAAAGGAACTCAACATGCGGCAATGACGTTGGCTCGAGCTATTGAAAGATTACGATCACACCATCCAATATCATCCTGGAAAAGTAAACGTGGTAGCTAACGCATTGAGTAGAAGATCATATGCGGGTACGAGTGCAATGTTGTTAACACAAAGGTCCATTTTGTATGACTTGCAAAAGATGGAGATAGAGGTAAAGGCTCCAAGTACCAACGTGATGATATCAAATATACGAGTAGAACTGACTTTAATCGATAAAGTTAAAGCTGCTCAAGCTACGGATATGGAGCTAATGTGTATGAAGAAGAAAGTACAAGAAGGTGCTATTCTAGAAGCAAGAATTGATGAAGAAGGAATACTTTGAGTCAACTCCAGACTTTGTGTTCCTAACGATTCTGACTTGAAGCATGGAATCATGATGGAGGCACACAACACATCATTTACAATCCATCCTGGGAGTACCAAAATTTATCATGATCTTCAACATACATTTTGGTGGAACAATATGAAGAGAGAGATCGCAGAGTTTATCTTGAGGTGTTTAACTTGTCAACGTGTAAAGGCAGAGCATCAAGTGCCAAAGGGTCCATTACAACCACTTGAGATTCTAAAATGGAAGTGGGAACACATTACTATGGATTTTGTTACGGGTCTTCCCAAGGTTTCTCAAGGCATAGATGCGATTTGAGTCATTGTTGATAGATTAACCAAGTCTGCCCATTTCTTGCCTATACGGGAGACTTATTCCCTTAAACGTCTTGCTCGTATGTACGTAGATGAGATTGTGAGATTGCATGGCATTCCAGTATCCATAGTTTCGGATCGTGATCCAAGATTCACTTCACGATTTTGGGTTAGCTTACAGAAAGCTATGGGCACGGATTTATGATTGAGTTCGGCATACCATCCTCAAACACACGGACAATCAGAGAGGACTATTCAAACTCTTGAAGATCTATTAAGACTTTGTGTCCTAGATTTCAAAGGGAGTTGGGATAAGTACCTACCATTTGTGGAATTCTCCTACAACAACAGTTATCAGTCAGGTATAGGTGTGGCTCCATTCGAGGCGTTGTATAAAAGAAAATGTCATTCTCCATTATGTTGGGACGAGGTGGGTGAAGTAACATTGTTGGGACCAGAGTTGGCACGAATGACTACAGAGAAGATCCAAACGATTCGACAACGTATACAAACGGCACAGGATCGACAAAAGAGTTATGCGAATCTTCATCGAAAGGACGTGGAATTTAGTATTGGGGATCATGTATTGTTACGTATTGCTCCATGGAAGGGAGTTACAAGATTTGGGAAGAGAGGAAAGCTCAATCCAAGATTTGTTGGTTCATTTGAGATTCTTGACCGAATAGGAAAGGTGGCCTATAGACTCGCATTACCTCCAAGCATGTCTCGTGTTCATAATATTTTTCACATATCTATGCTTCGTAAATATGTAAAAGACCCGAACCACATTATTGAGTTAGAACCAGACGAGTTAGCCGAAGATTTAACGTACGATGAGGTACATGTTAAGATCTTGGATAGAAAAGAGCATGTCCTACGCACCAAGGTTATACCACAAGTTAAGGTGTTGTGGAGAAACCATGTTATTGAAGAAATGACCTGGGAGTTGGAATCAGAAATGAAAGCGAGGTATCCTCACTTTTTCGAAACACCAGGTACGTACGTCAATTTCGAAGACGAAATTTCATAAGGAGGGGAGGTTGTAAGACCCCAACTTATTATAAATAAAATCAAATTTCCTCTATTTATTATTGTGAATAATAAGGTGATAATTTTGTTTCAAAAAAAAGGTGATAATTTGATATAATACTTTGGTTATGGGTGAAATGTGCAAATTTTTCAAAATAAGCAAGTGGTTATAAAATATTCATTGTTGTCGGGAAATATTCGTTTGGTCGTGGAATATTCTTGTTGTTTGGGAAAATTTGTACGACGTAGCCAGCAAACCATTTGTGGGGCCCTATAACTAATAACCGCTTTCGGATGAAGAAAACGACAAAGTTTGAGTTTTTATAAATAACGGCGTAGTTGTTACCGTTAACACTGTTGGAATACCTGGTGATTAAAATATAGTAATACGTGTGGTTGCACAGTAGCACACGGTATTGCACAGTATTGTTGAATTATTGATTCTTACGTAAGAAGGCACTACTCAATAATTGTTACAGTAATTACTGTTCAATATTTTATTTTATTGATTCAATAATTGATGCGTTGATATTTTATATTATTGTTGTTTCAATAATTGTTACTGCACAATATTTCCCATTATCAGATCAATAATTCATATTATTTGAATAATATTATTAGATAGCATTATTGGCAATGTCTAGAAAGTTCTGTCAATGAGAGGTTTGGTCACCTAATTGCGCGCCAGTAAGGAGAAATCCTTATCGAAAAGCCCCCTCTTTCCTGGGAACTGCATGGTTGTCATTATTCTGATTTTGTAATATTATTTGTGAATAATTAATTATTGATTTATATGATATGCAAATATTTATTTGATGTCGATATAAGTGATGGATTTATTTATTTATGTGGTTATAAATGAAGGAATTAATGCTGAGGTATTTTATCAGTATTTTGTCAGATTAGAAGTATTAAAAATATCCATTTGTGGATTTTGGATATTTTTTGTTTGGAATTTGGAAAAACTTAAAGCTACAAAGTTAAAGAAAATTCGATTTCGTGTGGAATGGACATAAAATTCGTATTTTTCTGATAAACGGGCTATTTTCTATGAATTATTGAAGTTTCGGAAAATAAAATAATTTTTATTAAAATTGGGTGGGACCCACTTTTGTTTTAAACATGTGGGTTGCCAAAAAAATTTTAGATTTGGCATGCTTGATGGCTGGTCTTGGTAGGTGGCGTGGAAGAAGAATATATATATATATATATATATATATATATATATATATATATATATATATATATATATTATATTTTATTATTTTAGTCTCCTTTATGCGTTCTAGCATTTTCCTATAAATAGGCGCTTAGGTTAGAATTGAAAATCACACCAGAAACAAGTTTTCTTTCTCTCTATAATGTCAAGCATATTTTTGTGAGTATTTAGATACTTTGAGAGTTCTTTGTTAAAGATAAGCTTCCTTCGACTTTATATCAGATATTAGATCATAAGTACCGTTATTTTGAAGTAAGGGATGTTATTTTCTTCAGTAAATGATATTATTTCTTTCAATATCATTATCTTAGAAATATTGGTCCTAATTTTTATCAAATTTGGAATTTTTTGTGTCGAGATTACTATTCACGATCACGGACTATTCACGTATCTGACTTTATTCATTTAATACTGACACTATTCCTTTGAAAAATGAAAATTTTCTTTTTTTGTCCAAGATGTTTATTAGGTTACTATCTTTGATTGTATCCATGTTTTGATCTTTATTTTTGAATTCTGCTACACAATTAGTTATTATGGAGTATTATTGAATTTGGATAAACTGTAATACGAATCCCTAATATTTGTTCTTTTATCTCACTAGATTCGTTTTCTTTAAGATATTTTTCATCATCATCAGTCCCAAATGATGATATTATTGAATATTTTTGGTCGTAGTGCAAAGATGAACATGTGTTGAGATGAACATGAACAACTGGTGATATAAATGAATATCTTTTGCCTGTAGTGCAAATATGAATATTTGATTCAAGATGTATATTGATTGATGTTACAGGGATAAAATATTGATGATGGACTTTTAAATCTTAGAAGATAGTAGAATTCATTCTCTACTTGACTCTTCTAATGGATTGTTGTTTCATTTGCAGCTTGTTGATCTAAAACTTGTTATCTATTATATTTTATCAGATTTTTCCCTATTGAAGACTAATGATAAATTGTTGTATATTATCTTAGTCATAATATTCTTTACTGGGCTAATTGAGCTCACCCTTTTTCTTTTTGTTCTATTTTTATTCTCAGGAGGTGAGAACATAGCAGGAACTAGCCGGGGTATGGAGTACTGATGGTTCAGGATAGTTGTATTAGTAGTCCTCACTATTTTGTAAAATAGTGTATCAATAATTGTAATGAGGACTCCTTTTGAGTTTGTATACTCTCTATTAGACAATAGTTGTATTCAAACTCATAGTATACGGGTTGTCGTATTTTGCACGATAATTGTATTACTGAAGTTGTATTTGTTTCTGTACCATGTATTTGGCGACTCAGAATGGGTGATGTATACCTATTTTGGGGGCGTCACATAAGACATTCTCTCCTTTTACTAAAAGTTATAGATTCTTTATTGATCATTCATTATTTTCATGCACAACTTATTATACCCAAGCATACCCTTTGATATACCCTAAAGGTCTTAAGGGACATGTCAAAGTATAACTCATCATACACAAGATACTATGATGATCTCAAGTCTAAGGATCACTTGTACTACTATCACTACAGAAATCCCTATTAACAGGCAGGTAAACTCCATTAGGTATTCCTTAACGAGCCACGTTCAGTGAACTTATTTTTTAATAAGCACATACATACTTGCTTTAGTGTCTCCACGCAAATGATCATGAGGTCAATCATCATCATCCAATGAGTAAGCAACGTACGTACCAATCTATCCGGATTCACTAATCCCCTTTTTAGTAATCCAATGATTGAGAACTATTTTAGTTTTAAGCTATTTAAGAATTTAGATCACATTAGCATGATCTCATCAAGATTCTAAAAGCATTGCTTAAAACTATGAGTTTATCATATATTAAATATAACAACACCATGTAGATAAATTATAGCATTTAATAAATGAATATTTTTATTAATAAATGAATAAGATTGCTACAAAGTATATGTTTTATCAAATATACATACTACTTTCACTACTTCCACTTCCTTGACTCCAATTAATTAGGTCATAAATCTAGGCTTAACCTTTGGTTCCAACCCTAGCCAAGCCATCCCAAACCCTAAACTCAACCTTAGTCAAGCCACTTCAAACCATAGGCTCAATTTGGCTTGGTTACATATAAACGTAGTTTTAATTCTAGTTTCTTCGTAATTAGGTTTTCTTAATTCACTCTATTACTAAAATTGGGAATTTTTTTCTTCGAAATTCTCTTTATTCGAGATTACGTCTCCCATTCTTGAATAAACGCTATGACATAATTCCAAAAGTTGAAAAAAAATGCAAAAGCGTTTTTAGCGTGAATAGTATTTTTTTGTCTTTCCCGAATTTTTTTTTACTTTTTTTCTATGAATCAACAACACTCATTAACACATATACACATAATCTGGGTCAAAATTCGACTTTCAATCACATAACACACAATCATTTTCATAAAAATATTCATTTTATTAAATAAATAATAGTAAGTCTTATTACAAAATTAAGCTACATTCATAATCGTTACACCCTTTCCCTTTATAATAAAGGTAGATAATATTAAGATTAAGCATTCAATTATAATCGAATTGAATTTGTCAATTCAATTACATGTGGATGCCAAAATTAAGTTGTTTTAGGAAACCAAATAAAAATCAAAATACTAAAATATCAAAAATACCAAATACCGAAATACTTGATTTACTATCTAGCTATTTCGGGAAATAACGAAACTTAATGAAAATTTTAAACAAAAAAAATTATTTCTTAAACGTTATCCAGGTTAACCGAGTAAGTCGATTTACAAATTGTTATTGTACTCGAATATTGTTATATTATTGTAATTTTACAGAATAACCAAATAACTGAATACCCGAATTATTTTGGTTAAAAAAATACAATTCAATTGTGTTACTTGATTTTAACCATTTCTGCTCAATCAACTATATAAGTAAAAGCATAAACATGGTTGCACTGATTTTTAGTTTACCTTTTTATTTCCTATTCAAATTAGTATAATTACTATCCAAATTTACAAGGAATTCAAAAGGAACCCCAAACTGTTGAGAAAAAGGGAAAAAAGGATTAGACTCTTTATTCTAAGTCCCTTGTTTGTGTTAAAAAATTAAAATATGAGACTATTTAATATCATGTACAACTAAATATTATAATTTTTACTATTTATGATTTAAAATTTGTGAACAAAATTAACCTTTATTTTTTTTAAATGTCCGATATATCTTATCCATCTATATTCATACTACTGAGAATTATATTACTTTGTTATCACTAATAAAAGTATATTAGTCTTACACATTAATTTTTATTCAACACTTTAATAATTTTGAATAAAACAAATATAATATGATTTTATTTTAAATTATCTATAAATAATTTCACTCTAAATAAGTGACTAACTTATTAAATCACAACAGTAGCAGGCTTGAGATTATAAACTTGCATAACATGGTCTGGTGTTGCACATTTAAGGACATAAATAAACTGAGTCGATTCGAGTATTGAGTTGCGCACAAAATTTATTGAGTATAAAATAAGGTTTGATTGAGATTTATTTAGCTACCGAGTCTAGTACGATTCCAAATTTTAAAATGTGCTCATATTTGACTTATTTATATTTCGAGTTGAGTTCGAATCGGACTTTTAGTCGAGCAAATACAAATCGAGTCAGAACACTCATTTTATGCGCATTAAATTGGAGAAATTTGGGGCAAAGATCCTACGGCTATATGATGAAGAGAGTTACCGTTAGAACGAGGGCTTTCAATTCACATTATTTGAATTTCATATGTATGAGAGAGATCCTACTAGCTCCTGAATTTGAATTTCATGTGCAGAGGCTTTCAATTCACATTATTTGAATTTCATGCGTATGTGAGAGAGATCCTACTAGCTTTTGAATAATTTGTTCCGGTGAAAAATCCATTTTCACCCAAATCTCGGATATTCTACATTTTTCTCGTCTCCGAATCTCAGATCGTGGGCTCCCAATTTCTTCTTCTTCCCTTCGTTTTAACCTTTGTTTGTAGCTAATGAGGAATCTATGGTTTGGAAATAGTTCGGGAGCTGCGTACAGAGTTTCTCCACATGGATTTGGAAATCTAGGTTTGTGTTCTTGTCCAGACTTAAGTTGATTTACCATTTTCTTTCTCTCTTTTCAATTTAGTCCTCTCCACCTTACATTCTCTAAATCCTAGGGTTTGCGCACAAAAAATCTTTGCCTCGTATGCTATCTTACAATATCGACATCGTTGTCTCTTTTGTTTTACTTCTATCTATAGAAGTAGAAAATGTCATCGTTGGGAACTTTGAAGGGTGTATTGGAGATAGCAAAGTTTGCTGTATATGTAACAGTTCCCATTGGTCTCATGGATTTCTTCGCCAACAACACTAAGAATCTTCAGAAATTAATGGGCGCTGTATGTATATGTTTCTCTATAGAATATGGTTCTGAAAATCTTCATTTCTACTTTATAGTTTCATAGATTTTCCTAAATTTTGTTTGGCTGTTCTAGGTCGGTACTGATGGCTTATGTGGGTGTATATCAGTATATGTATGTGATCTATAAATGTGTTGTTCATATAAACTTTGTTTGAGTGAATGTTTGATTCATATTATATCACTGATTTCAATGTTGGCTTAAAAGAA
This sequence comes from Panax ginseng, assembly GCA_020205605.1. NCBI lineage: Eukaryota > Viridiplantae > Streptophyta > Magnoliopsida > Apiales > Araliaceae > Panax > Panax ginseng. Next base: position 76,890,692 of record CM035147.1, on the reverse strand, counting down.
GCTTGTTATTTTGCAATTTAATTTCGAGAAAATGATCTGTATTGGTTCACAACTGTAGTGTATAATAGGAAACTACACATTTTAGAGCAATGTTTCTGCAGATCTACTGTCATCTACTTCAAAATATTTGTATGTTCTCTTAAAAGTATTGGTATATTTCTATTTGAGATTGTTATACTAATGAAAGTATGTCTTGATGTTTACGATAACGCACATGTGATTATGCTGTAACAAAGTTATCAACCTCACCAATTAAATCATCATTTTTTCTATGCTACATTATGGAATTATCCCCCCAGTTAGGGGTTTCCTTACGAACTGGTAAAATAGAGTTGAGGAATTGGAGGAAGTAGAAAGAAGTTGTGCACATAGAAACCGTGCTCGGAGACTTAATGAATATGTTTGTGAAGACAAAGTTTTATATGTATCTTATAACTGACTAAAATTTATGCCATTTAGTATGCTCTAGTTTTATTAAATTATCTTAATATTTTTTGGTCCTATTTTGTGTGGGAACTTGAAAAAAACTGATTTGCAAATTTGGTTTGCTTTTGTAGGTGGACACATACATTAGAAGTGGCATGGTTATTGGCTTAGGGCCACACTTCTCGTTTGGCAATACAATATCTGGGACAGCAATTTCGTGCTGGTAAAATAAACGATATTGTTGGGATTCCCACGTGAGTATATATTCTTCTTTATCCTTATAACTGATTATCATTACAAGTGCCACCACTGACCATCCAGAAAATGAAGCCAGGTTTCATTGAGCTGTTGTCACCTATCAAGTGATTGACTGCTTGGTTGAGAAAAAACTGAATGATACTGCGCATTCATGAAAAATGAGCAACTCCAAGTCTGTGTCCATATATGGTGGTTTGACTTCTGAATTATGTGATTGCCATAGGCGAATTAGATAATTGACTTTATAATCTTTAACTCAACTCTTTGTAGATTTCATTATTAAAATACTAATGAATGGCATCACAATCTGTACTTTATGGCTTATTTCTACCATACAACATAAACTTTTGATACGAAAAAAAGAATTCGTCCTATTCAGCTGCTCTTTCTTAGAACAAACTCTTATTTATCCTTGTCTCTAAAGGTTTAAGGATCATGCATCATGCATCAAGCATCATGCATACTCCTGTGCCTATGGTTAATTTGTCTCACAAAAGTGTGGTACTGCAGTTACTGAATATGCTGTTTAGGCGTGATTTGATTCATTTGAATTTTTTTGCTTTATTTTTGTTTATGTTTTTTCCTTTCCTTGTCTCTTTTTCTTTTTGTTTTCAGTTTCTACTTTCTAAACTCAGATGTGTAATGAGCGTTGATACGATGCAGATCTGTTGGCAGTGCAAGTGAAGCAGCAAAGGCAGGGATACTTTTGGATCAGTATGAAGATAGTTCTCAAGTGTGCACAAGTTTCAAGTTACTTGGTTGAATTTTAACTGAGGTCTGTGAGTATTATGTATTTTGGATGTTTTCTGTTTGCATTTTAATTTTTAAGCAGATGCAATAAATACCTTATGGAATTACTTTTTTGTTAAGCTGCAAAAAGATTAAAGAGAAAAATAACTATTCTGCTAATGAATATGAACGTATGATTTTTGTGGGAACTAGAGATGAATGAAATGTATACATTTTTGATTTGTTCATTTTTCCTTTTTCTAAGAATTCTTCTGGACTGGTTGTTTTACATGAAATTTACAATTCATCAATCAGTTTGATCTTCCATTAGAACTGAATTTGTACCATAAAAGACTTTGATTTGCCATTTATAAATCGACTTTGCATTTAATGATGTTGACATCATTGAAGAAAAAACACTTGCTGCGGTCAATAAATACCTTATGGAATTACTTTTTTGTTAAGCTGCAAAAAGATTAAAGAGAAAAATAACTACTCTGCTAATGAATATGAACGTATGATTTTTGTGGGAACTAGAGATGAATGAAATGTATACATTTTTGAATTTGTTCATTTTTCCTTTTTCTAAGAATTCTTCTGGACTGGTTGTTTTACATGAAATTTACAATTCATCAATCAGTTTGATCTTCCATTAGAACTGAATTTGTACCATAAAAGACTTTGATTTGCCATTTATAAATCGACTTTGCATTTAATGATGTTGACATCATTGAAGAAAAAACACTTGCTGCGGTCATTGGGCGTTAGAGTGAGGAGTCTATCATTCAGGAGAATGTATGAAAAAAAATTGTTTGTTTTCCTCTTTCTAGAAAACATTTAGACCCAACTTTAGCATGAAAAATATTACAACTTAGAATACCAAGTTTGTCCGTCTTAAACTATTTTCTTGTACACTCGAAGTAAATGCATTGATGCTTCATTTGACTTTCCGGACCCGGGACCACAAACGCCATTGAAGTAGTTCTGCTACTCTTTACATTGTTTTTCGTAATCCTTAGTTCCTTATATTATTGCAAATTTTCTTTGTTCATCTTTGATTCTTGTTTGAAGTTTGAACCAAATAATGATTAGTTGCCTACTTGCTCTTGTAGACTATTTTAAAAGCGGCAGGGGAACTTGTCTTCATGATCATGGGCAAGCAGTACAAAAATAATTTAGATGACTCAATCCCAGTTTTAATTAATCCTGTAAGTTGTGCACATCATTTGATATTTAATATTTATGTTGTAACAATTACTGAAATAAGTTAATGATGCCTCAGCTTGACATTTGAAAGTTACATTTCAGTTGAACTGGATTGAACTGCAGAGGAGATTGAGGACCTGTTCCTAGGTGATGCTGAGGTAATATGTTGTGGTATCATTACAATGAAATTCTTTTTATCATATGCAAAAGACCATGTATCTTGTCTCTCCAAACTAAGGAGAGGAGGCTAAATTAAAGCCAAACTTAAGATACTCTCCAAACTAAGGAGAGAAGACTAATTAAAAGTCAAGTTTTTATAACATTCTGATTTTTTCTGTCTCCTGGGTTCTGCCTGTTCTGATATTTTTTTTAGTTTAAAAGAAATAATAGTATCATAGAGCATGTTCTATCTAAAAACAAGTAAATATCAATAGTAATAAAAAAAACATTTTGATTAGTTCTGGTTGAGTGCATCTGGTGTAAGCTGCCACATTAACTAAATAATTGGGAAAAAATTTCACCTCAGAAAAGAGTTTACATATGATCACTCAGAGGACATTTTATTATGGAAATCATATATTTTTTCTGTCTGGAGATATGCTAGCTTCTGCCTTTCATATATGCATATTCGTTTCAACGATGTTCAAGTAATATCTCCCTCAAACCAAATTAATCTGCAATTTAGTTTTCAAATGTAAAAATAGAATTTTCATCAGATGGTTAATAACTGGATTTGTTTTAAAGTCCTTAAAAACTTGCGACAAACAACATTTCAGGTTATAGAAGGCATGAATTAAGCATAATTTACAAAAATCAAATCAATTTCTAATTTGTACCTGAATTTGAAGTCAAAGTTTGTGAAGCATGATTGGCCAGTTGTTCTGTACTCGTGATAAATTTGTACTCTAAAAATTCTTCTTTTGTAAATGAAGGTGTGGAGGAGACCATCCATAGGGCATGCAGATCCACTATGTGGCGACTGTCCGCTTGTCACCAGAGAAGGGCATAATGTTCTTGATGTCATATTTACATCTCCTATTGTAAACCTTGGTATAGTTTTTACTTACATGTCACTTAATCTCAGATCTTGTTGCCCATGCTTCCAAATATTTCATATATTATATTATATATGAAATTTACATATGTATATATACATACTTATTATATATATATATATATATATATATATATATATTATATAATATATAAAATATGTTACATATGTTTAAGAATTGGTTTATGGTTTGACCTATTATGTGTACTGTATAATTCTAAATTTTGTTTGGAATATAGTAAATTGTTTGATTGGTACTGCTTGAATGTGATGTTTCGTTGGTAGTTATTGATTAAACTACTAAGAATCATGTCTTAGTGTTATTGTGATATTGAATTTGAATGAGTTTTTTCGTGCATCTATTTAGTGTATTTGTTATATTGTACTTAATATTCTATTTAATTTTATACTTTTACACCCTTTTGAATATGTATTGATATCTCTTTGTATGTCTTTATATGGTTGTGCCAAGTGAATTTTGTAATATATAAATTACCATAGAGTGTGGCTTGGAAAAGTTGAGTGAATTTTTGTAACGTATACAACTGACAACTATGTAAGTAGAAGATGAGTAAAATATAAGAGATTCAGCTTTTTGAAATTGGACCAATATTGGTAGTTGCAACCATGAAGAAATTTCGGGATCAAAGGTATTATTGAAATTATAAATTGTTTCTTATTTTTGAATGATATTATACTAATGCGATTTTTAACGAACATGATTTTCAAAATATTTTGCAGGTTGTATTGATTCTTAGCATGTTTGCTTAATTTATAAGTTTTTACTTCTCTTGGAACAAGAGGTACTATTTATTTGTATATTTTATTTTTTATTACTGATTTTTTTAACTTAAATTTCTGTTTGAGAACACAGGTTTGACATGAGTAGCAAACTTATTGGAGAAAGGAGGGATGTAGTAAGAATGTAGTTAGATTTAGATTTTGTGATAGATTTAAGGAGGGAAAGAGAGGGGTAAGTAGGTATAGTCGTGGGATAGTACTAATTTTATAGGTTCTAAATATTAAGGGAAAATATATAAATATATATTAAGTGTATTAGATATGTAGTAAATTATATATTATATTAAATATGAAATTTACATATGTATATATGTATACATACTTATTATATATAAATATTATATAATATATAAAATATGTTACATATGTTTAAGAATTGGTTTATGGTTTTACCCTATTACGTGTATCGTATAATTCTAAATTTTGTTTGGAATATAGTAAATTGTTTGATTGGTACTGCTTGAATGTGATGTTTCGTTGGTAGTTATTGATTAAACTACTAAGAATCATGTCTTAGTGTTATTGTGATATTTAATTTGAATGAGTTTTTTCGTGCATCTATTTAGTGTATTTGTTATATTGTACTTAATATTCTATTTAATTTTATACTTTTATTGAGAGATAATTTTACAATTGGGACACCCTTTTGAATATGTATTGATATCTCTTTGTATGTCTTTATATGGTTGTGCCAAGTGAATTTTGTAATATATAAATTACCATAGAGTGTGGCTTGAAAAAGTTGAGTGTGGAGAAATGAGGGATGTAGTTAGAAAGAGAGGGGTAAGTATAGTCGTAGGATAGTACTAATTTTATAGGTTCTAAATGTTTAAGGAAAATATATAAATATATATTAAGTGTATTAGATATGTAGTAAATTATATATTATATTATATATGAAATTTACATATGTATATATGTATACATACTTTATATATATATATATATATATATATATATATTATAATATAATATATAAAATATGTTACATATGTTTAAGAATTGGTTTATGGTTTTACCTATTATGTGTATCGTATAATTCTAAATTTTGTTTGGAATATAGTAAATTGTTTGATTGGTACTGCTTGAATGTGATGTTTCGTTGGTAGTTATTGATTAAACTACTAAGAATCATGTCTTAGTGTTATTGTGATATTGAATTTGAATGGGTTTTTTCGTGCATCTATTTAGTGTATTTGTTATATTATACTTAATATTCTATTAAATTTTATACTTTTATTGAGAGATAATTTTACAATTGGGACACCCTTTTGAATATGTATTGATATCTCTTTTTATGTCTTTATATGGTTGTGCCAAGTGAATTTTGTAATATATAAATTACCATAGTGTGGCTTGAAAAAGTTGAGTGAATTTTTGTAACGTATACAATTGACAACTACGTAAGTAGAAGATGAGTAAAATATAAGAGATTCAGCTTTTTGAAATTGGACCAATATTGGTAATTACAACCATGAAGAAATTTCGGGATCAAAGGTATTATTGAAATTATAAATTGTTTCTTATATTTGAATGATATTGTACTAATGTGAATTTTAAAGAACATGATTTTCAAAATATTTTGCAGGTTGTATTGATTCGTAGCATGTTTGCTTAATTTAGAAGTTTTTACTTCTCTTGGAACAAGAGGTACTATTTATTTGTATATTTTATTTTTTATTCTGATTTTTTTTTACTTACATTTTTATTTGAGAACACAGGTTTGACATGAGTAGCAAACTTATTGGAGAAAGGAGGGATGTAGTAAGAATGTAGTTAGATTTAGATTTTGTGATAGATTTGAGGAGGGAAAGAGAGGGGTAACTAGGTATAGTCGTAGGATAGTACTAATTTTATAGGTTCTAAATATTTAAGGAAATATATAAATATATATTAAGTGTATTAGATATGTAGTAAATTATATATTATATTATATATGAAATTCACATATGTATATATGTATACATACTTATTATATATATAAATATTATATAATATATAAAATATGTTACATATGTTTAAGAATTGGTTTATGGTTTTACCTATTATGTGTACTGTATAAATCTAAATTTTGTTTGGAATATAGTAAATTGTTTGATTGGTGAATGATGTCTCGTTGGTAGTTATTGATTAAACTACTAAGAATCATGTCTTAGTGTTATTGTGATATTGAATTTGAATGAGTTTTTTCGTGCATCTATTTAGTGTATTTGTTATATTGTACTTAATATTCTATTTAATTTTATACTTTTATTGAGAGATAATTTTACAATTGGGACACCCTTTTGAATATGTATTGATATCTCTTTGTATGTCTTTATATGGTTGTGCCAAGTGAATTTTGTAATATATAAATTACGAGAGTGTGGCTTGGAAGAGTTGAGTGAATTTTTGTAACGTATACAATTGACAACTATGTAAGCAGAAGATGAGTAAAATATAAGAGATTCAGCCTTTTGAAATTGGACCAATATTGGTAGTTGCAACCATGAAGAAATTTCGGGATCAAAGGTATTATTGAAATTATAAATTGTTTCTTATTTTTGAATGATATTGTAATAATGCGATTTCTAACGAACATGATTTTCAAAATATTTTGCAGGTTGTATTGATTCTTAGCATGTTTGCTTAATTTAGAAGTTTTTACTTCTCTTGGAACAAGAGGTACTATTTATTTGTATATTTTATTTTTTATTCTGATTTTTTTAACTTAAATTTTTGTTTGAGAACACAGGTTAGACATGAGTAGCAAACTTATTGGAGAAAGGAGGGATGTAGTAAGAATGTAGTTAGATTTAGATTTTGTGATAGATTTGAGGAGGGAAAGAGAGGGGTAAGTAGGTATAGTCGTAGGATAATACTAATTTTATAGGTTCTAAATATTTAGGGAAAATATATAAATATATATTAAGTGTATTAGATATTTAGTAATTATATATTATATTATATATGAAATTTACATTATGTATATATGTATACATACTTATTATATATATATATATTATATAATATAATATATAAAATATGTTACATATGTTTAAGAATTGGTTTATGGTTTGACCTATTATGTGTAATTCTAAACTTTGTTTGGAATATAGTAAATTGTTTGATTGGTACTGCTTGAATGTGATGTTTCGTTGGTAGTTATTGATGAAACTACTAAGAATCATGTCTTAGTGTTATTTGTGATATTGAATTTGAATGAGTTTTTTCGTGCATCTCTTTAGTGTATTTGTTATATTGTACTTAATATTATATTTAATTTTATACTTTTATTGAGAGATAATTTTATACTTGGGACACCCTTTTGAATATGTATTGTTATATCTTTATATGGTTGTGCCTAGTGAATTTTGTAATATATAAATTACTATAAATGCAAGGTATAGAGTGTTGCTCGGAAAAGTTGAGTGAATTTTTGTAATGTATACAACTCACAACTATGTAAGCAGAAGATGAGTAAAATATAAGAGATCCAACTTCTTGAAATTGGACCAATATTGGTAGTTGCAACCATGAAGAAATTTCGGCATCAAAGATATTATTGAAATTATAAATTGTTACATATTTTTTAATGATATTGTACTAATGCGGTTTTTAACGAACATGATTTTCAAAATATTTTGCAGGTTGTATTGATTCTTTAGCATGTTTGCTTAATTTAGAAGTTTTTACTTCTCTTGGAACAAGAGGTACTATTTATTTGTAAATTTTATTTTTATTCTGATTTTTTAAAATTAAATTTCTGTTTTCGAACAAAGGTTTAAAATGAGTAGCAGACTTGTTAGAGAAAGGAGGGATGTAGTAAAAATGTAGTTGGATTTATATTTTGTGATAGATTTGAGGAGAGAAAAAGAGGGGTAAATAGGTATAGCTGTAGGATAGTACTAATTTTATAGGTTCTAAATATTTAAGAAAAAGGTATAAATATATATTAAGTATATTAGATATGTAGTATATTATATATTATATTATATATGATATATATATATATGTGAAATATTATATATGTATACATACATATTATATAATATATAAAATATGTTACATATGTTTAAGAATTGGTTTGTGGTTTTGATCTATTATCTGTAATGTGTAATTCTGAACTTTGTTTGGAATATAGTAATTTGTTTGATTGGTACTGCTTGAATGTGATGCTTCGTTGGTAGTTATTGATTAAACTCCCAAGAAATGACATGGTGTTATTGTGATGTTGAATTTGAATGAGTTTTTCCATGTATCTATTTAATGTATTTGTTATATTGTACTTAATATTCTATTTAATTTAAAATTTTATTGAGAGATAATTTTACACTTGGGACACTCTTTTGAATATATTTTGATATCTCTTTGTATGTCTTTGTATGGTTGTGCCAAGTGAATTTTGTAATATATAAATTACTATAAATGCAAGTCACAGAGTGTGGCTTGGAAAAGTTGAGTGAATTTTTATAACGTATACAACTTACAACTATGTAAGAAGAAGATGAGTAAAATATAAGAGATTTAGCTTCTTGAAATTGGACCAATATTGGTAGTTGCAACCATGAAAAAATGTTGGCATCAAAGGTATTATTGAAATTATAAATTGTTTCTTATTTTTTAATGATATTGTACTAATGCGATTTTTAACGAACATGATTTTCAAAATATTTTGCAGGTTGTATTTATTCTTAGCATGTTTGCTTAATTTAGAAGTTTTTACTTCTCTTGGAACAAGATGTACTATTTATTTGTATTTTTTATTTTTTATTCTGATTTTTTTTACTTAAATTTTTGTTTGAGAACACATGTTTGACATGAGTAGCAGACTTATTGGAGAAAGGAGGGATGTAATAAGAATGTTGTTGGATTTAGATTTTGTGATAGATTTGAGGAGGAAAAGAGAGGGGTAAGTAGGTATAGTCATAGGATAGTACTAATTTTATAGGTTCTAAATAATTAATATATAAGTAAATATATATTAATTATATTAGATATTATATTATTTATGAATGTATACAAGTATATTAGGTATGTAGTATATTATATATTATATTATATAATATATAAAATATGTTATATATGTTTAAGAATTGGTTTATGGTTTGACCTATTATGTGTAATAGATTATTTGTTTTATTTTTTATAATATATAAAATATGTTACATATGTTTACGAATTGGTTTATGGTTTTGACCTAATGTGTAATGTGTAATTCTAAACTTTGTTTGGAATATAGTAATTTGTTTGATTGGTATTGCTTGAATGTGATGTTTCGTTAGTAGTTATTGATTAAACTACTAAGAATCATGTCTTAGTGTTATTGTGATATTGAATTTGAATGAATTTTTTCGTGTATCTATTTAATGTATTTGTTATATTGTACTTAATATTCTATTTAATTTTATACTTTTATTGAGAGATAATTTTATACTTGGGACACCCTTTTGAATATGTATTGATATATTTTTATATGGTTGTGCCTAGTGAATTTTGTAATATATAACTCACAACTATATAAGCAGAAGATAAGTAAAATATAAGTGATTCAGCCTTTTGAAATTGGACCAATATTGATAGTTGCAACCATGAATTTTTTTTGGCAACAAAGGTATTATTGAAATTATAAATTGTTACATATTTTTGAATGATATTTTACTAATGCAATTTTTAACGAACATGATTTTTAAAATATTTTGCAGGTTGTATTGGTTCTTAGCATGTTTGCTTAATTTATAAGTTCTTACTTCTCTTGGAACAAGAGGTACTATTTATTTGTATATTTTATTTTTTATTCTTATTTTTTAAACTTAAATTTCTGTTTGAGAACACAAGTTTGACATGAGTAGCAAACTTATTGAAAAAAGGAAGGATGTTGTAAGAATGTAGATGAATTTAGATTTTGTGATAGATTTGAGGAGGGAAAGAGAGGGGTAAGTAGGTATAGTACGGGATAGTACTAATTTTATAGGTTCTAAATATTTAGGGAAAATGTATAAATATATATTATATTATATTATATATGTATGTATACAAGTATATTTGATATGTAGTATATTATATATTATATTATGTGACGCCCCCAAAATAGGTATACACAACCTATTTTGAGTCGCCAAATACATGGTACAGATTTAAAATACAAACTTAATTATATAATTGTCGTGCAAAATACGACAAAACATATGTTGATAGTTTTAACAAGAATATTGTCTTGTAGACAATATTCAAACTCAAATGGAGTCCTCATTATAATTATTATCATACTATTTTATAAAATAGTAAGGACTACTATAACCACCAGCTTGGAACATCTCTCCATTTCCTGACCAGTCTTAACTATATTCTCATTTCCTTAAGAGAACAATGAAAGCAAAGTGTGAGCTCAACTAGCTCAGTAAAGAATATTATGACTAAAATAATGCAGAATAAATTATCGTTAGCCTTCAACAGTGTGAAACTGATAGAATACAATAAATAACAAGTTTAATTGAAGCGGAATAAGCAATTCATTAGAAGAGTCAAGTAGAGCATGTTATCTATTATCTTCTATGATTTAAAAGTTCATCATCAATATTTTATCGCTCTAAAATAGCTCAATAAATAATCCACATCAATTATCCATGCACTACGGGCCAATGATATTCGTTAGTATCACATCCACGAATTATCCATGAACTACGTGCCAAGGATATTCATATTATCACAAATGGTCATGATAATGTCAACAACTGTCCATCAATGCACTACGGGCCAATGAATATTTTTACCACATCATTTGTAACATTACATGTCATGATTATACTGATACATAATTCCTGGTCATAATCATACCAATCAATAGTCCATCTATGCACTACGGGCCAAAGATGATTTTCATCACAATATAAGCATGATGATTGTGACGCCCCCAAAACAGGTATACATCACTCATTCTGAGTCGCCAATACATGGTACAAAATTTAAATACAACTTAATTATACAACAGTCGTGTAAAATACGACAAAACATAATATCAGAGTTTTAATACGTATATTATCCTCTAGACAGTATACAAACTCAATGAAGTCCTCATTACATTTATTATCACACTATTTCATAGAATAATGAGGACTACTAATGCTATCATCTCGGACCGTCACTCCATTTTCCGACTAGTCCCAGCTACGTTCTCATTTTCTGAAGAGAACAATGAAAGCAAAAGGGTCAGCTCAATTAGCCCAGTAAGAAATATTATGACTAAGATAATACAGAATAAATTATCATTAGCCTTCAACAATGTTAAACTGATAAAATACAATAGACATCAAGTTTAACTGCAGCGGAACAAGCAATCCATTAAAAGAGTCAAGTAGAGAATAGAATCTACTATCTTTTATGATTTAAAAAGGTTTTTTTATCACTTTTATCCCGAGACTCACATTAATAAATAAACCACATCATCGAATCATCCTCGCATCTTATGGGCCAAGGATATTCATTAAATCATCAATGGTCATGACTATACCGAATAATCTCTGGTCATAATCATACCAAAAAGCGTCCATCAATGCACTATGTGCCATCGAGGACTTTCACCACATCATTCGTCACATTACTGGCCATGATTATACCAAATAATCCCTGGTCATAATCATACCAAGTTCATCTATGCACGTAAGCCAAAGATGACTTTCATCACAATATAAGCATGAGAATGATGACAATGATATAAGCATTAATCAAACGAAAACAAAGATAAATATTAAAGAATTTAAATTTATCCAAATATTATCAATCACTTAATAAACTCATAATCTAATATTATTAATATTATAACAATATTTTAATCACTTCTTAAACTTATAAATAATTTATTTCAATTGTTTATACTTTAACAAATAGTGCATTTAATCATTCAAAAATGCCATACTCATAAGACTTCATCACCAATGATCAAATCCTTTATCAAAATCTGCATATACCCTATATAGGATTTCCAAGCCATAAAATCCTATTTTCTAATTTTGTTACTTCACATAACATATTTAACTCATATGTTCGTAACTAAACCATTTTCATGAAAAATTAACAAATCAACTTGTTATTTTTCTATCCTTTGCCCAAACATATATACATATATTTCATGCACAACTAGTATTTTTTTATAATTTTTCAACTCCCTTAAGTATTTTTCAAAAATCAATTTCTAATTAATTCCTTAAGAAATTAGCTACCTCAAGTTTAACTCCGGAAATTCCCAAATCTTGGCTGGATCTTACACATGTTAATGTGAGCTTCCAGTTTAAATTTCATGGTCATCGGAGTTATAGAACTCCGGTTATAGCATTTTTCGTCGGAAAAAACTAAATATTGAAATAGTCATAACTTGCTCATTTTAAGTCGGAATGAGCTCATTTTTGGACAGGAGGTAATTTATACCATATATTTTCATGTCCCAAAAGGCCGGAATTTATTTCATAAGCTAAATGGCCGAAAATGCCCTTTTAACTTCTTGGCATTAGCTTTTTTGGTAATTTGCAGTTTTTGACTCCTTTATTAAAATTAGTCTACACGAAAATCTACAACACCTTTTCTAGTGATTCCACTTGGATGAGTTAGAAAACTCATAGATCTAACTCTAAAACTTGACCACACTCAAAAATTCGAAATATAATAGGAGATATGGTCAATTGAATTTCATACTCCATTTTTACCAAAATCTGATTTTCAACCCTTTATGATTTCTAAGAAACTTTCATGTTTTCACATAATAACCAACATAACTCATCATGACAATGACATAATAATTCAATAAAACAAGTTCAAGAATAAGTTTTAAAGATTGATATCTTGAACTCAATAATGTCCAAATTGTCAACATGATACTGCTTTGTGGAGAAAAATTCAAGAATGCTCAGAAGAATATTTCCACGAAAAGATACTGGATGAAGTGCAAATATCTAGGATATTCCACTAATTTCAAGGAATATAGAAGCTAAAACTTTAACCAACTGGGTATAATAGAAGGTATGAAACTGCAAATGGATTTTCACCCGCCATGCGGTAATCCACGTATACAAATCATTTCCACAACTTAATAAGGAATGAATACAAAGGATCATTCACCATGCATGTGATAATCCACATAGACATGTTATTCCAACAGAATAATAAAGAATGGAATAACAGAAGGATTCACCATGCGTGTGATAGACTGCACAGACAAGTTATTCCCAACAGAATAATAAATAATAGAACTAGGTCCGTCATAAACGCATTGTAGGCAGGATATTTCGGCGTAATAATAAATAATAAAACTAAAAGTGCGTGAAAGAACGCATGCATGTGATATTCTCGACGAATAATCAATAATGGAACCATGTCCGGCGTAAACGCACGCAGACGTGATATTAAAACAAACTAATCAATAATGGAACCAGTCCCGCCAGAACGCAGCATAGACATGATATATCCGGCTGTAATAATAAAGAAATGAGAATATTAGAAGAATTTTCACCATGTATGCAGATTTCAGATAACAAAAGTTATTCCAACATAATAATAAAGAATGGAATAACAGAAGTTCTCTTCATGAATACGAAAGAAATAATACCCCTTACCTTAGAAGAGTCTGGATATTGGAGTAGTGAAGTAGCAGAATACTTTTCTTCTTTCTCTCTATAGTCTTTCTCTTTAGAGTTTCAGTGAATTCGTAAGAAATAATGAAGGAATGAGCTTCTATTTATAGGAGAATGGACTGAATAGTAACTAATTCATCCAGATTGATTTACTTTTAAACGGACGGTCCATATTGATTTACTATTAAAACCTAAAGCAACGGTCCATACTGATTTACTATTAAAACTTTAAACCAGCGATCTATATTGATTTACTATTATAACTTCAACCAACGATCCATATTGATTTACTATTATAACTTCAACCAACGGTCTAAAAAATTATCACATCTCCTCATGGAATAATATTGTACCCAAAATGATTTGGACCGAAGAATTATATTTTTTTGGTAAATAGTACCCCGTGAATAGTAATTTGTGAATAGTAACTCGTGAATAGTACTCCGACACGAAAAGTGCCCCGAATACCCAATTAAACAATATAACCTCCAGACATCAATTATTATCGAAACCAATGTCGATTTCCATTAACACAAATAATTTCAACACAATGGAACTATAAAATTCATCTTTAATCAACACGAACTTATTCATCATTAATATTATAACTCACAATATTTAACAACTAGGTCGTTCCCAGGAAAGATGGGACTTTCCAATAAGGATTTCTCCATATTGGCGCACAATTAGATGACCAAACCTCTCATTGACAGAACTTCTAGACATTGTAAATATTGCAATTTAATAATATGAATAACTTTGTCGTCTCAATTATTGATTTAATAATATAACATTATGCAGATGATACTGTGATAATAATCGAATCAATAATATGAGAGATATGATGCATCAATTCTTTGTAGCAATAATTGAGTATTATCGAGTGACTTCTCACGTAAGCATCAATCTAGTGTGTGCTACTATGCAACCACGCCAGACATCGTTGTACTTTTACTAAGGGTAGTTCAACAGCTTTAATTCGGTAACACTTCGCCGTTATTTTATAAAAGATAATTCATCGTTTTCTTTACTACATGATACTACCGTTGTGGGTTCACCAATGATTGTGCTTGCCGCATGCGGATATTCGGAATACAAAAGAATATTCTCCCACCAAACGAATATTTTATAACAACTTGCATACTTTTGCAAAATTTATAAATATCACCCACAACTATAACATTATATCAAATCCACACCATAATATAAAAAATATTTTGAGAAATTTAAATCTTTATTCATAAAATTTGGGGTCTCACAATGATGATTATAATGGTATAAGAATTCAATCAAACGAGATCAAATATAAATATTAAAGATTTATAATTCAATTTATCAAGAGTTTAAGAATGTCTAAATTGTCAACATGATAAATGCTTTGTGGAGTAAAATTCAAGAATAATATTCATGTAAAAATAATTTGGACAGAAATGAAATTAATTTTTTTGTCATGAATAGTACCCCGGGTGAATAGTATGTCGTGAATAGTACCCAACATGAAAAGTTTAAAATTTAATAAGAATGTTCAGAAAAATATCCTTGTGAAACGACGCTAGATTAAGCGCAAATTTCAAGGATATTTTACTAATTTCAAGGAGTATAGAAGCAATACTTATCAAAATAAGTGTAGAATTAGGAATACGAAATGAAATAATATTACTTACATACTACAGAGTATGGAAGAAAATATTATTTCTTACGAGTATTGAACAAAAATAATATCCCTTACCTTAAAAGAAGAGTATTTCTGACTGGTATGACGGGGATATTCTTGAAGAAAACTTATATTGTTTTCTACACTCAAAGCTTCCTTAAACTCAAAAGAAATACGCTCAATATTATTGAATAACAATTCTCTGATTCTGGTGTGATTTTCATTTCTAAACTAAGCATCATATTTATATGAGAATGGCAGGATACTATTTAGGAAATAATCACGGACTGCACATGAAAATCACGGGTTTGCAACTTATCAGTATACCATTTAAAACCTTTAACCAATAAGGGAGAGTACCCTTTAAAATAATTCACACGTTTCCAGTATAAATGCTCCCATCAAAAATTTATTTTGACCAATCAGGTGCCCCTTGTGAGGGGAATGCCAATTTAAAGATATTGACCAATGAGGGAACACCCTCATTTATAAGGTATTGAATAGGAAGCATACTTGGAAAATTTTTGGCCAAACATCCGTTCTTTGTAATTTCATAATCTGCCCAATCAAAATAAAAGTAGATTACCTCATTTGAAGGTAAATTGACGGCCACCCTCTTTAATATAAATCAATTCGTATAGAACAAATACCAATTTAACAAGATAATTGAACAAACATCTTCCACTTATCAATTATTATTCTTATCATTAATCAACACAATCTTTCAACAATTTTTTATTATTAATATTATAACTCACAATATTAACAACCAGATCATTCCTAGAAAAGAGGGGACTTTTCGATAATGACTTCTTCTTATTGGCGCGCAATTAGATGACCAAACCCCTTTTTTCGACAGAACTTTCTAGACATTGTCAATAATGCAAATAATAATATGAATAAATTTGTCATCTCGATTATTGATTTAATAAAATAATGTGCAGATGATATTGTGACAATAATTAAATCAATAATATAAGATACTATGCAGCAATTACTGTGGCAATAATTGAATAAAACCGAGTGACTTCTCACGTAAGCATTAATAATCAAAGATATTATACAATACTGTGTGCTACTATGCAACCATGCGTATTACTGTACTTTTATCACTGGGTATTTCAACAGTTAACGGTAAAATTTTTGCCGTTATTTTTGTCGTTTCCTAACTCCGACAATAATTCCATTGTGGGGTCCACTAATGATTGTGCCATCGTACGAATGCTCCCTCATAAAACGAATATTCCCCGACCAAACGAATATTTTATGACAACTTGTTTATTTTGCAAAATTTATAAATATTACCCACAACTATAACATTATATTAAATCCACACCTTATTGCTTAAAATAATATTTAGAGAAAATAAATCTTTATTTATAAAAGTTGGGGTCTTACATATTATATATAAAATTTATATATGTATATATGTATACATACATATTATATATTATATAATATATAAAATATGTTACATATGTTTAAGAATTGGTTTATGGTTTGACTTGTGATGTGTAATTCTAAACTTTGTTTGGAATATAGTAATTTATTTGATTGGTACTGCTTGAATGTGATGTTTCGTTGGTAGTTATTGATTAAACTACCAAGAATCATGTCTTAGTGTTATTGTGATATTACATTTAAATGGGTTTTTTGTGTATTTATTTAGTGTATTTGTTATATTGTATTTAATATTCTATTTAATTTATAATTTTATTGAGAGATAATTTTACAATTGGGACACCCTTTTGAATATGTTTTGATATCTCTTTGTATCTCTTTATATGGTTGTGCCAAGTGAATTTTGTAATATATAAATTACTATAAATGCAAGGCATAGAGTGTGGCTTGGAAAAGTTGAGTGACTTTTTGTAACGTATACAACTCACAACTATATAAGCAGAAAATGAGTAAAATATAAAAGATTCAGCTTCTTGAAATTGGACCAATATTGGTAGTTGCAACCATAAAGAAATTTCGGCATCAAAGGTATTATTGAAATTATAAAATTGTTTCATATTTTTTGTTGGGAGAATGCATATTATGATTTGATGTTTTAATGTATATATATGATTGATTATTTTTGTAAATTCCTTGAGTAAGAAGTAAGATATATACTGAGGACTTAGTGATAGATCAAATTTGTTAGGTTGATCTAAGCTCTTATTAGATGTGTATCATATACGACAATAGGATGTATAGATAGAAAGAGATCAAATGTATATTAGGTTGATCTTGAGATGTAATAGATAGGCTGAAGTGAAGATCGTTGGTGATCTAAGCTATAATGTATCGATCACAATGGAATGTATAGATAGAAAGATCAAAGTCATTAAGTTGATCTTGAGATGTAATAGAGCTTCAAGAAGATCGTCGGTCAAGTATGCCTTGAAGACCTCTTGAAGGGCCTCTTCGGGAATCGTAGAGTGGTCCCAGCGTTTTTAAGAACCAACTCAGCGATCGTAGCATCTTTGAAGGAAGCGTAGAGTTTACAAGTCAGCGATCGTAGTGTGCTCTCGGAAGCGTAGAGTTAGAAACTAGCAAGCAAAGATCGTAGTGTGCAAAGGTTTAAGAGAAATCGTAGTGCTCTCGGTGATAGCATCGGATCAAAGCACCAAGGCGACAAGTCACTACGATCTGAATCGTAGAGTATCACGACAAATCGTAGAGCATCATCATCTTATGTCGAGAAAGCGTCGAGCCTCATGATATATGTGAAGGCGATTCAACATATGAGGAATGGATTCTAGGCGTTGCGGTACTCATCGATCCCAAAGTAATATGAAATATCCTTAGTATGCAACAAAGAAGCGTATTGAAGAAGCTAAGGAAAGTACCATTGGTAAGGGGCAAAAACACCTTTTCGGTGTTAGGTGAAAGCGATCTTTGCTTTGTGTCGGTGGGCGAATGCGGTTTGAAGATGTGCGAAATGTCTCCATCAAAAGATCGGAAAAGTCAAATGCATTTAATGCCTCAGCGGATGGATCAACGGATAGTTTTCAAGATCATATATATGCAAATCAGACGAGATGAGAGAGAAATCAAGCAAGCATTGAACAAACAACGTGAACAACTCTCAAGCTCAACTCTACGATCGAGAATTTGCAAAGCTTGCTCATTTACTCGAGTTCTTTCGAACAAGTGCTTAAACATGACAAGCGAGTAGCAACCATCAAGAACTCGACATCTATCGATCAAGCTGAAGAAGAGTACCAAGTCTCTTTGGACTTGAAGAGTTCTAAGTGAAGTGAAAAGAAAGCCAAGTCTGCTTTGGACTTGAAGAGTTCAAGAGTGAACTAAGAAGTTCTAGGCTGCTTTGGTGCAGAAGGAATCTGTGTGATTCGGAAGTTGTAAAAGACATCCTTAGTGGATATCCTACTCGTTGAGTAGAAGAGTGGACTAGGAGCTTTAAGTGCTACGAACCACTTAAAAATGATTTGTATGTCTTTTACATTCATATATAAGCTAGCTATATATCTGCCATATAAGCGCTATAAGCGCTGCCTCACTCTCATAACTCCTTTGCTTTGTAAAGAAGATTAAAACAAACATAAATTCCGCTAAGTTTTAATCATCATTAAAAACAAGTTTAAAAGCGAAAAGATTTTTAAATATCTATTCAACCCCCCCATACAGATAACTATTGTGCCAACTAGGAACTAACAATTGGTATCAAAGCGGGTTCTATTATCTGACTTACAAGCTTTAGTAGATCGATGGCACACATACCAAGCGAATCTAGAATTTGGAGGAGGCGATGAGCCACCCGATGTGCAACAAGGATAAATTTGCAAAGCTGGAAAGTCGGGATGCAAGCTTACATGGACTCGATAGATGAAGATCTATTTGAGGCCAGATTCAAAATGGGCCCTATATTCCAATGAAGCTTGCACCGACCTTTGATGATCCAAGCAGAATACAAATCAAGGTTAAAGAAGAGTGGATGAACAACGAGAGAGAGAAGTTGTCAACTTGACAAAAAGGCAAGAACATCTGTTCCAATCCTTAGAAGGCGATCTGTTTGAAAAGCGTTGTCAACAAACAAAATAACTAAGGAGGTTTGGGAAGCATTGTTGATCATGCACGAAGAAGGCTGAAGAAGTCGGAGAAAACAAACAATCTCTCGACGACACGGCGGTATGAGATGTTTGCTCGTGTTCAAGGAGAAAGCGTGGCGCCACTATGAGAGATTCAACGTTACTTTCGACTCTCTACGAGCATATGGGAAGATCTATCTAACAAAGATCGATCATAAAGTTCATGAGAGAGCCCTAGAAGCAAGTGGGATGCCAAAACCCTTTGCTATAAGAAAGTCGAAAGAATCTTCACGAGATAGCGATTCAACGACTATATGGAAATCTCGACATCTGAAGCTGGAGGTGACTCAGCGAATTTGAAACCCTATCGGAAGGAAGAAGGAAGGATAAAGGGTGTTGCTCTCAAAGCAAATGAAAGTGCATCAAAGGTCGACACTTTGAGATTGACTCGATTATGATGAAGGCGATGATGAAGACCTTTATATCTTGGTAAAAAAAGGCGAGAAGATTCATGCGTCGAAAGGCAAAACCGACAAGCCGAAGAAATTCGACAACTTCTGATGACGGGAGCAAATAAATGATCTATCTCTACAAGCTGCAAGAAGCACAGCCACTTCATTGCCAATGCAACAAACCTCTAAGAGAAGAACTAAAGAAAAAACAACATGCGAAGAAGGAATACAAAAGAAACAAAAGGCCTCGAGAAGAGAGACAAAGGCACAGTATTTGGAGGATCGTGGGTGATTAGGATAATGACTCAATCTTGACTCAGGAGGAGATGAAGAAGAACCACAAATAGCCAAATCTGTGCCTAATGGCCAAACATCTGAAAGGACAAACAAAACCTCGACATACATGATGTAAGTCTCGATGAGGTATTTGACTTCAACTCACTGATGTAGATATAAATGACTTAAGAAGCGCCTTTGCATGGCATAACCAGCGATCTACATCAATATATGAAGTGGTTGAGTTTTGTCTAAGGATCATTCACTTCTTCTTGAGAGAGAGAAGAAGAAAGTTCAAGGAGAGCTTGAAACAGCCCTTACTAAGTACTAATCTTCTCTCCAAGCTTGAATTTGAGAATGAGACCTTAAAGCAGAACAAACACACTCGATGCACAAAGAGAGTCTAATCTAACCTCTAAAATTGAGGATCTAGAAAAGACTATCTCTACATGGAACAAATCCTCATCATCCATGGATTACACTGCTCTACAGTCGAGAGAAGCACATTCGACAAAAGCAGGCCTAGGCTTTTGGGAATCCATCTCGAGCCTTGTGTGGAAAAAGACAAAGAAACTAGCACTAGTAATGCCTCGAGTTTAAGTAGAAGCATTACCTTTGTGAAATCCTCCTCACGGAAGGAAGAACAAGTTCAACCTTGTCCTCTGTCTCCATTATATACTCATAGGAGTAAAGGATCTCATCTTTGATGCAGGGTTCATAAAAGAGAAGAGTAACCTAACCTCTCTCTCTGACCTCGAAGAATCGTGAAGTAAAGCAAGACCAACTCTACGAATCATTTGGGGAAATGCAGGTAGAGGTAAAGGCACACTCATCACTATTTATGAAATCCGAGGACACGTGGAAAAATGAGAATCGAGTTTAACGAGAAGGATAATTAAAGAACCACACAAGTCCAAATGGAGGATGAATCATCATCACACACACTTTGGCATGCATCATACTAGGTGTTTTATATGCGATAAATATGGTCACAAAATTTGCTTGAGTGTTATTATAATTCCATGCATGTGAGAGACCAAGATTAAAGCAGATTTGGGTCCCCAAAGGCACTAACAAAGAAGGACCCATGCAAATATGGGTACCAAAATGAAGGTTCAATATTTTGACGGAAAAAAGAGCTCCACGATCACTACATGGTATACGGACGGTGGATGCTCAAAGGCACATGATGAGGAACAAAGCCCTCTTATCTAACTACATAGAAAAGGAGGGTCCCTCGGTCATCTTTGGAGACAACGGCTCGGGGAAGACAAGAGGATATGGCTCTGCTTTGGCAATGGTGCGATATCTTTCGACAAGGTAGCATATGTAGAAGGTCTCAACCTGACCTTCTAAGCATCATCGATCGACTCGACGACAAGGGTCATCAAGTGACATTCCTCAACAACCGATGTCAAGTCGGAGATTTGAAGACATCTCTTTGTAAAAGCTAAAGGGACAAGAGAAGGAAATGTCTCTACGGTGGATCTTGGTCGACTAAGCTCGGATGAGACAATATGTTTTTACGGCAAAAGCATCTGAAGAAATGAGTTGGCTATGGCATAGGCGGTTGTCTCACTTAAACTTCAAGAGCATGTCAAGCGGCATCAAAAGATCTTCGTGGTGGCCTACCTAAGTTCAACTTAAGTAAAAAGAAAGGCCATGCGATGCACACCGACTTGGAAAGCAAACGAAGCTCATTCAAAAGCAAAGCGCCAACTCTATCGACAAGCCCCCTGCGGTTGCTTCACATGGATCTATTTGGGCCAATTCAACAACTAGTCTTGGAGGAAAAAAGATACTCTCTAGTTATAGTCGGCGACTACTACACAGATTCACATGGGTATTCTTCCCTAACTTCAAAGGATGAAGCGAGCTCCCAATTAATCAAGATGTTGATTTGGTGATGAGCGAGAAAGAGAGAAAATCAAGGCCATAAGGAGTGATCATGGCGGAGAATTTGACTTCTCGAAATGGACCCGATTCTGCTGACGGACAATGGAATCGGTCATAACTTTTCGGCTCCACGAACCCCTCGACAAAATGGAGTAAATTTGAAAGAAAAAACGAGAACTTTGATAGAAATTTGGAAGAACTCTACTTGCGGTGACACATCTGCTGAATACTTACAGGCGGAAAGGCATCAATCTTGCATCTTACTACCTTGAGCGGATCACTAATACACTCTACGATCAAGAAAGGCCCCCGAGAGCTGTGGAAAGGAAGAAAGCCAAGTGTCGACTACTTTCATGTTTTTTTTGTACATGCATGCTACATTCTCAACAATGGAAAAGCGATCTCGACAAAATTTTAGCCCAAGTCGAGACGAAGGAATCTTTCTTGGATATACCCACAGACGGTAAAAAACTGAGTGTTCAACAAAAAAGACCTTTGAGTGTTGAAGTCTCAATTCATATCATCTTTGATGAAGCAGGACTCGAGACAACCACGATCTTGCAAAGACACTACGGATAGATGAGTGCGGACACTACTGAATGAAATCGTCGAGCCCAACACTACGATCGTAGTGCGGATAATGAAATCGTCGAACAACAAAATGAAATCGTAGAGAGATCTATGCAAGGCGGTGAACCTCCACCAAGAAGAAGAAATAGATCTTGAAGACTTAAGAGCAAGAAGGCATCGGGGACGGATGTCCCAGCCGGTAATGAGATGGGCGGAGATCACACTCGAGGATCTAATCATTGGAGATCCAAGTGCTAGAAGTCAAAAACAAAGAGGCTTTACTCAAAATGAATGCTTTTATCTAAGCTTCTATCACAAATAGAACCAAAGAAGATAGAGGATGCTATGGAAGACTCGGTTGGATAGAAGCCATGCAGGAAGAACTCAACCAATTTGAGCGAAGCAAAGTATGGAGATTGGTACCAAGACCGAAAGAGTCATCTGTCATTGGAACCAAGTGGGTCTTGAAACAAAATGGATGAGGATGGAGTTATAACGAGGAACAAGGCAAGATTAGTGGCAAAGGGCTATTCTCAAGAAGAAGGCATTGACTACGATGAGACATTTTACTGTTGCGGGGTGGAAGCCATCGAGAATCTTTCTTGCCTTTCTTTGCTCACATGAAGTTCAAAGTCTTTCGGATGGATGTCAAAAGTGCATTCCTAAATGGAGAACTCAAGAAGAAGTCTATGTAGAGCAACCTCCGGGTTTCATCAATCCATCTCTTTCAAATTATGTTTATAGATTAGATAAAGCCTTATATGGTCTTAAACAAGCACCTAGAGCATGGTATGAAACAACTAACTAACTTCTTAATTGAAAATGGGTTTCTACTAGAGGTAGAGTAGATACCACCTTTGTTTCTTAGAAAGCATAAAGACAAAGTCTTATTAGTTCAAATATATGTTGATGATATTATTTTTTGGTTTCTCTTGGCGAAAAGTTATGCAAGAGAGATTCTAAGGTGATGCGAGCAAGTTTGAAATGAGCATGATGGGTGAAATTTGAATTTCTTCCTTGGTACAAGTAAAGTAAAAGCGGTGATGAAGGAATTTTTATAAACCAAGCCAAGTACATCAAAAGACTTTGAAGAAGTATGGCATGGAATAGCCTCTCCCATGAAAACACCAATTGCTCCTATGACCAAGCTTGACAAAGATGAAAAGGGTAAAAGTATTGATATAACTCAATCTGAGGAGGTATGATAGGTTCTCTTTTATACCTAGCGCGATGAGACCGGACATAATGTTTTGCAACATGC
This sequence comes from Panax ginseng, assembly GCA_020205605.1. Lineage (NCBI taxonomy): Eukaryota > Viridiplantae > Streptophyta > Magnoliopsida > Apiales > Araliaceae > Panax > Panax ginseng. The sequence continues at coordinate 76,866,470 of CM035147.1, read as the reverse complement.
ATATGTGCTAGATTCGAGGCTAACCCTAAAGAGTCACATTTATCTCTTTGTAAAGAGGATCTTGGTATCTCAAAGGTACACCTTACTTGGGGCTTTGGTACCCCGAGGAATCCTCATTTGAACTAACGAGGATACCACGGATCTTGATTTTGCGGGATGCAAAATAGATAGAAAAAGTACCGAGTGGCTTTTGTCGATTGCTAGGAAAGCAGACTTGTGTCTGGTTTTGCAAAAAGCAAAACTCGATATCTACTTCAAGCTGCGGAAATTTGAATACATTCTTTCTTTGGCATTTCTTTGTGCTCGAGATCTATGGATGAAAAATCGACTAGTGACTATGGGTTTGATTTCAAATCTATTCCCATTCTTTGTGATAACACAAGTGCCATAGCAATAACTCATAATCTGTTATGCATTCTAGGACTAAGCATATTGAAATAAGGTATCACTTCATTAGGGGATCGTGTGCAAAATGGAACTATATCTTTACAATATATCCTCTTGAAAATCAACTAGCGATGTTTTTACAAAACCTCTAGATGAATCAGTTTAATAAGTTAATAAGTGAGCTAGGCATGCTAAATCTTGACCATAAAATATATGCTCTCTAGATTGTGCTAACCATATGAGAATCAAAGGTTTGAACTCAAAATCGTAGACATGATCGAGGAAGTCCACGATCGTGAAATTTGGAGAGACAAAACCACCTCAGCGATCGTAGCAAAAAGACTCGACCATCGTAGAAGAGACTCAGCGATGACAAAAGCCTCATCAACAAAGCAAAAGTACACCTGTGATGATAAGCTTCAAAACAAAGCAATCTTACGATAAAGCGTCGAGGAACAAACCTAACCCTTGACTCACTCCAAGAGGTTGGCCCTTCACGAGTTGCCTTAAAAGAATGCTTTATCAAAAACTCATCACAAGGATCGGGGACGGACTCGGCGATAACGTAGTAGATCGATGGACGGACGACGAATGATGCGAGACTCGACGGACTCGGCGATCGTAGATCGAGATCGAGAATGACGACGGTTGATGAGCAGACTCGACGATCGTAGCTAGCTCGGACTCGACAAAGGCAAAGCACTCAGCGATCACTAAACTACCTCAGCGATCGTAGTCCCCCTAAGGACACCTCGACTCTGAAGGAACCAAGGGCAAATCGGTACAATCCTTAAGCGACAAAATCGTGAGAGCCCGAGCAAAAAGTTGACACTGTCCCACTAAGCGAAAAAGAGAGAGGAAGTTACAAGTACAAATTGAAATCGTATTTTTTTGAAATCGAAGTTCAAAAGATATCTCTCTCTCTCCATCTCTCTCTCAAAGCAAAAACCCTAACTTTCGAGAAGAAAAGCTCGGTCGAATCTCACTTCCGGTTAGAAAATCAATGGCGTCATCGGTGTTATCTCGAGACTCTGAGACTACTATTTTTGTGAATTCAAAAGCAGCTCGACCCAAGTTTCACAAGACTACTGGCCTTCTTGAAGAAGGCGAGGTCTCGAAGAAGAGGCTTTGGTATGAGACACTTGATATACCCCAAATTTGGTAAAAGATTTCTACAAAAAAAATGGTGTGTTTGAAAAAAAGACACCATCACTACAAAAGTAAGGGAAGTAGAAATCAGACTGAAGGCAGAAGACATCAATCTTGCCCTAGGTCTCAAAAATGAAGGGCATCCCGTCATAGACAGCGTAGATTTCCAAGAGGGACTAAGAAAAATGCATCATAAGAAAAACCCCTCTGTGAAAGAGTACAAGAAGAAGGAGTTCCCATGAGTGCTGAATTTTTGGCGATATTATTGGGAAATGTATATCTTGCAAGAGCTCGGTCATGACTACATCAATGAAGTACAACTTAAGCTCATGACGGCCATGTATTATGGTATACAACTCAACTATGGAGCCCTATTGCTCGAATGGATTGGTAAATGGATAGTCAACTCTAAGAAATCAAAAAGCCCTCAGAAGATGCTATATGGGAGATTCATAAGCATCATTCTACAGTCTGCCCTGGGTGACAAAATTGGGGATGAAGAAGGAGAGGCTATCAACCCAAATAGGCGAATGACCGGTAATTTATTTGAAAATTGGAAGAGGAATCCGGTGAGTATGTTGAATGATGGCGAGAATCCGATTGGAAGGCTGGGGATCTCGAAGAACTCGGGCCTTCGAGGAAACATGTACGTAGTCGGGGAGGGAAGAAGAAGAAGAAGAAATCAACAAAAAGAAGAACCCTCTGTCCTTACGAGGAAAAAAGAAAAAGGGAAGAGAGGAAGCTAAAGGGCTAGGCGGTGGAAGAGCCTCGAGGATCTACTCTTGATATACTGTAGAGTCCTCGATATAGAGACTACGAGGATGCTAAGGAGAAAGCGGTGACAAGATGAAGCGAGATGAGGATCGAGGCTACCATATCCGGATCACGAAGAAAAACAAAGTTGGTCGTAAGTCAAAAGGCCATCGAGTCACCTCAATCGTAGAGTCTCTCACATTTCGTAGAGACCCGGACCAAGCATGGCGAGAGAAAGGAGGTTTGCCTCAAGCATTGTGGGCATTGAGCAGGACAAAATTGAGAATCAAGAAAGTCACGAAGTTGTGGCTAAACCTAGCAAATCAAAGAGAAAATTTGGTTAAGAAGTACATTCTTGAAAATAAAAAGGTGCTTTCGAGAAGGAAAGCAAAAAAGTATGGTTGCTAAGAAGGAAATATCGAGCAAGTCGAGAGGACAATGCTCGGTGAGGGAGATCACTGAAATTCTCATGATAGAGAATACACCGGTGAGGGGAAATGCGAAACTCGAAGATGCTCCAATTGAGGGGGGTTTTTATGAGCTTACGAAGAAGATGATCAAGTTGAGGGGAGCCTCAAGATATCTCCATGGCGAGAAGAGGATGTCCTGCCCGAAATGAAAAGGAACGATGTGCGGATCATCAAGAGCCCATTGAGATAATGGAGTCCTCAGCGAAGAGAGAGAAGAGGAAGATGATGATGATGACCTTGGATCCTTTGGTGTGGGCGGAGATGGGTATAAAGCTATCTCTACAATCGGATGTTCTCATACCTACCCATGATGCCATATCATGAGCCCAAATCCTAAACTCTTGGGATCACATGTTACGGGTTTCAAAGAGTATCCGAGCCATCTCGATGTATTGGCTCATGGATTTCGGGGAGTTTCAATTTTGCGAAATTGCTTACCAACAACTCTTCCTCAAAGGATAAACTTGAGGTACTATATATCCTACTCACTTGAGTTAATCACTTGCCATCATCATCATTTAGTCGATTCTATGAATTCCCTCGATGGTTGGAAGTGATTCTTAATCGATAAATCAATTTCGATTGCGAGAATCCCAAAATTACATGGCGAGGAACAAATCTGACAACTTTATTTTGCTCCCCAAACCACCATCTCTACGATCCATGACTCTAGCCCGGTCGTAGAGTCCCAAATAGAAATCGTAGAGCCCCATAGTCAAACATTGAAACTCGAGGGCCCTCCATCAGGACATACCATCCTCCTCCTCGAATGACTATTTTAGTCTTGATCTTGCTCTCTCTACTCCATGCAAGATCGGTCTCGAGAAAAAGAATCCCTCCATTCAACAATCCTCAAACCAATGATACTCTCCCAAATCGCCCAAAAAGGATGACTTGAAGGAAGCTGACCAAGGACATGGTCGAGAACATAGAAGAAAGCACGGAATCTCACTCTCGGCCTCATTCATATCAAAATTTGAATCAAATGATCACATTTGCAAATAATTTTCTGGCACTATGAATCTTGAGCTTACTAAAAAAGTGAGGGAAATTATCAAGAAATTCTTAAGAGCATGAAGGGATGAGAGATGAGATTCACTTCGGATAGCCGCCCAACAAAGAGAGACATTTGTTCTTGAAATCGAGAAAAAATCAAGAAGTTCAAAATAAACTTATCTTTGGAGAACATCATCAACTTGAAAGCCTCGGTTCAAGAATTCCGGAAATCTTATGTCGATCGGGAGCGACAGAATGACATTATTCTCACTTGCCCCTCAAAACAAAGAAGCTAGATCGAAAAGCAGATCGAGGAAAGTCGAGAGGACATTGCTCGGACACAAAGCCCAGTGAGCAGAGCTTGTCGAGGTGAATCGACTTTCTGCGGACATTTGAACCCTTGATCTTGACATAAAGGGGAGAATAAAGGAAAGGAGTTCAAGGAGCTGGGGAGATCGAGGAGAGAGCGGGAGGAGGTCGAGAAACCAAGAAAGGGAAGAGGACAATTTTCACGAAGCCCTCCTATAAAGGCAGTTCCTGACAGGATTTTGCGATCAAGCAATCGAGACTCAGCGATCGATCGGTGGGGAAGTCTTGATGGCTCGACCTTTAAGAAATCAAGGGCCAACTATCGACTCACCAAATGTGACCACCACAGGCCTAAGAATGCCAATTGGAGATCCGGCATTCATGAATAGGCATGATCACAACTGAGATAGATAGTAAGTCAGAGTGAAATTTGGAAGAGTTAGCGAGAAGAGATGAAGCTAGCGAGGAAAAGAAGAAGGGTGAGGGTATGCCGATCCTCCACCAAGAAAAAGGTCAAAGAAATAGAGATAAGTTGAAACTTTAAATTCTTATTGATGTAAAGCTAAAGCGCAATATTTCTTGAACATCGATAAATTCATGCTTATTCTCTAGAAATTTAATTTGCTCCTTTGAAATACTAAGTCATGTTTTAAATTTCTGCAAATGCATCTAGACATTAATAATCATGACAACAAATCTCCTTGGTTATGTCGACATCAAATAGGGGGAGATTGTTGGGAGAATGCATATTATGATTTGATGTTTTAATGTATATGCTCATGATTATTTGTAAAGTCCTTCAAGTAAGATATGTCTGAGGACTTAGTGATAGATCAAATTTGTTAGGTTGATCTAAGCTCTTAGCGTGTATCATTACGTAATGGAATGTATAGATAGAAAGATCAAAGTTATTAGGTTGATCTTGAGATGTAATAGATAGGCTTGAAGAAATCGGAGTGTATAAATCGGATCAACATTGCGAAGTCAATGAGAAGCGTAGAAGCTTCAGAAGATCGTAGTGTGTGCCTTGAAGGACCTCTTCGGGAATCGTGAAAGTGGTCCCAAGCGTTTGCCGAACCAACTCAGCGATCGTAGCATCTTTGAAGGAAGCGTAGAGTTTACAAGTCAGCGATCGTAGTGTGCTCTCGGAAGCGTAGAGTTAGAACCTAGCAAGCAAAGATCGTAGTGTGCAAAGGTTTAAGAGAAATCGTAGTGCTCTCGGTGATAGCATCGGATCAAGCACCAAAGGCGACAAGTCACTACGATCAGAATCGTAGAAGTATCACGATACAAATCGTAGAGCATCATCATCTTATGTCGAGAAAAGCGTCGAGCCTCATGATATGTGTGAAGGCAGATTCAACATATGAGGAATGGATTCTAGGCGTTGCGGTACTCATCGGTCCCAAAGTAATATGAAATATCCTTAGTATCAACAACAAAAAGCGTATTGAAGAAGCTAAGGAAAGTACCATTGGTAAGGGAAAAAAAACACCTTTTCGGTGTTAGGTGAGAAAAGCGATCTGCTTTGTGTCGGTGGGCGAATGCGATTTTAGAAGATGTGCGAAATGTCTCCATCAAAAGATCGGAAAAGTCAAATGCATTTAATGCCTCAGCGGATGGATCAACGGATAGTTTTCAAGATCACATATATGCAAATCGAGACGAGATGAGAGAGAATTAAGCAAGCATTGAACAAACAACGTGAACAACTCTCAAGCTCAACTCTACGATCTGAGAATTTGCAAAGCTTGCTCAGCTACTCAGTTCTTTCGAACAAGTGCTTAAACAACAACTGAGTAGCAACCATCAAGAACTCAACATCTATCAATCAACTGAAGAAGAGTACCAAGTCTGCTTTGGACTTGAAGAGTTCTAAGTGAAGCTGTAAAAAGAAAGCAAAGTCTGCTTTGGACTTGAAGAGTTCAAGAGTGAACTAAGAAGTTCTAGGCTAGCTTTGGTCAGAAGGAATCTGTGTGATTCAGAAGTTGTAAAAGACATCCTTAGTGGATATCCTACTCGTTAAGTAGAAGAGTGGACTAGGAGCTTTAAGTGCTCTGAACCACTTAAAAATGATTGTGTCTTTTACATTCATACTATAATTGCTATATCTGCCATAACTGCTATAACTGCCTCACTCTCATAACTCCACTGCTTTGTAAAGAAGATTAAAACAAACATAAATTCCGCTAAGTTTTAATCATCATTAAAAAGAACAAGTTTTAAAGCGAAAAGATTTTTAAATATCTATTGACCCCCTTACAGATAACTATTGTGCCAACTAGGAAAATGCGATTTTTAATGAACATGATTTTCAAAATATTTTGCGATTTGTATTGATTCTTAGCATGTTTGCTTAATTTAGAAGTTTTACTTCTCTTGGAACAAGTGGTAATATTTATTTGTATATTTTATATTTTATTCTTATTTTTTAACTTAAATTTCTCGTTTTGAGAACACAGGTTTGACATGAGTAGCAAACTTATTGGAGAAAGGAGGGATGTAGTAAGAATGTAGTTGGATTTAGATTTTGTGATAAATTTGAGGAGGAAAAAGAGGGTAAAAGTAGGTATAGTCGTTGGATAATATTAATTTTATAGGTTCTAAATATTTAAGGAAAATGTATAAATATATATTATATTATATACGTATATATACAAGTATTTTAGATATGTAGTATATTATATATTGTATTATATATGAAATTTACATATGTATATATGTATACATACATATTATATATTATATAATATATAAAATATGTTATATATGTTTAAGAATTGGTTTATGGTTTGACATATTATGTGTTATGTGTAATTCTAAACTTTGTTTGGAATATAGTATTTTGTTTGATTGGTACTGCTTGAATGTGATACTTCGTTGGTAGTTATTAATTAAACTACCGAGAATCATATCTTAGGGTTATTGTCTTTATGAATTTTAATGAGTTTTTACATGTATCTATTTAATGTATTTGTTATATTGTACTTAATATTCTATTTAATTTTATACTTTTATTGAGTTATAATTTTACACTTGGGACACCCTTTTGAATATGTACTGATATCTCTTTGTATGTCTTTATATGGTTGTGCAAAGTGAATTTTGTAATATATAAATTACTATAAATGTAAAGCATAGAGTGTGACTTGGAAAATTTGAGTAAAATTTTGTAGCGTATACAACTCACAACTATGAAAAGTGAAGATGAGTAAAATATAAGAGATTTAGCTTCTTGAAATTAGACCAATATTGGTAGTTGCAACCATGAAGAAATTTTGGCATCAAAGGTATTATTGAAATTATAAATTGTTTCATATTTTGATTGATATTGTACTTAATGTGATTTTTAACGAACATGTTATTCTCTTGGGAATGATAACAGTGAACACAAATGTTGTTGAGAACAAGATAGTATTAATCAATACATGACATAAAGGGTTGATCACCCACCGTGTCTGCGTAAGACCGCACGGTTCACAAATGAATTTCTAATAGAACCTTTTCGAGAAAAGGAAAAGAATGTTCATGGTTTTATAACCCTCTCGATTATTCAAATATTGACATGTGGTTTCAAGAATTGAGATATTCAAGATTTAGTTTAATAGCTTTACAATAATTGTTCTCTGTCAAAGCATGCCAAAGAAAACATTTATTCCTTGTCAAGATATTTATGAATGCTATTATTTCTTTGAACAATTGAATGTTCATTCTTGCTTTGTTATAAAAAAAAATCACTAAGCAAGGACACGTAGAGGGATCAAGTAAAGATAAAGGGCAAAGGAAAGCTCGATGAATGATTGGAGATAGTTATTTGTGATGAAGCAGATCTATATGTTTGTAAATATTTAACTATCATGTAATAAATATTTAAAGGTCATCGCACACAGGTAGAAAGACTACGGTATAATAATTTTATTTAAGTTTGGTATATGATGATGTTGAATGATAATTATCGTGGAGTATCGAATCAGAGTTACAAGTACACTGAATTTGAGGCGTCACAACAACCTTATTAGTGAAAAGATGGAGGTAGTAAGAATGTTGTGGGATTTAGATTTTGTGATAGATTTGGGGAGGAAAATAGAGGGTAAAAGTAGGTATAAGTAAAAGCAGGACTATTTTATATGTTCTAAATATTTAGGAAGAGGTATAAATATATATTATTTATGAAATATACATATATATATATACAAGTATATCTATATATGTACTATATTATATATTAGGTTGGGGATCGGTAAGGACTCCTTTACTTTGTTAAAATGCGGACTTTTTTTTTTTTTTTTTTAAATAACTAAAAAAAGTTTAATATTTTATGGAATTGAAATTTTTCATAATACAATATTTTGGATGTGATTTGGATACGTATAACAAAAAGCAGTGCATGCAGATGCATGCAGATTGTACCACCATTTTTTGGTATAGGTATTCAAATCACGCCCAAAACATTATATTATGGAAAAATATCAGTTCCATAAAATATTAAATATTTTTTTTTAGTTGTTTTTTTTAAAAAAAAAAGAAAAAAAAGGTCCGCATTTTAACAAAGTAAGGGAATCCTCACCTGATCGGTTCTGATTATATATTATATTATATACGGAATATAATATCTATGTAGACATATATATTATAAATTATATAATAAATAAAATATAATACATATGTTTAAGAATTGGTTTATGGGTTGACTTTATTATGTGTATCTTTGTGTAATTTTAAACTTTGTTTGAAATATAGTAATTTGTTTGATATCACCTTGAATGTGATGTTTCGTTGGTAATTATAGATTAAACTACAAAAATCTTGTCTTAGTGTTATTGTGATATTGAATTTGAATTAGTTCTTACGTGTATCTATTTAGTGTAATCTGTGTGATTCGGAAGTTGTAAAAAGACATTCTTAGTGGATATCCTACTGCGTTGACTAGAAGAAGAGTGGACTAGGAGTTTTAAGTGCTCTGAACCACTTAAAAATGACTATGTCTTTTACATTCATACTAACTGCTATATCTGCCATAACTGCTATAACTGCCTCACTCTCATAAATCCACTGCTTTGTAAAGAAGATTAAAACAAACATAAATTCCGCTAAGTTTTAATCATCATTAAAGAACAAGTTTAAAACGAAAAGATTTTTTAAATATCTATTCAACCCCCTCTTCTAGATAACTATTGTGCCAACTAGGAACTAACACACACACACACACACACACACACATATATATATATATATATATATATATATATTATATTATATAAAATATGTTACATATGTTTAAGAATTGGTTTATGATTTGAACAATTATGTGTAATGTGCAATTCCAAACTTTGTTTGGAATATAGTAATTTGTTTGATTGGTACTGCTTGAATGTGATGCTTCGTTGGTAGTTATTGATTAAACTACCAAGAATCATGTCTTAGTGTTATTGTGATATTGAATTTGCATGAGTTTTTCCGTGTATCTATGTAATGTATTTTTTATATTGTACTTAATATTCTATTTAATTTTATACTTTTATTGAGAGATAATTTTACACTTGGGACACCCTTTTGATTATGTATTGATATCTCTTTGTATGTCTTTATATGGTTGTGCCAAGTGAATTTTGTAATATATAAATTACTATAAATGCAAGGCATAGAGTGTGGCTTGAAAAAGTTGAGTGAATTTTTGTAATGTATACAACTCACAACTATGTAAGCAGAAGATGAGTAAAAATATAAGAGATTCAGCTTCTTGAAATTGGACCAATATTGGTAGTTGCAACCATGAAGAAATTTCGGCATCAAAGGTATTATTGAAATTATAAATTGTTTCATATTTTTGAATGATATTGTAGTAATGCGATTTTTAACGAACATGATTTTCAAAATATTTTGCAGTTTGTATTGATTCTTAGCATGTTTGCTTAATTTAGAAGTTTTTACTTCTCTTGGAACAAGTGGTAATATTTATTTGTATATTTTATATTTTATTCTTATTTTTTTAACTTAAATTTCTGTTTGAGAACACAGGTTTGACATGAGTAGCAAACTTATTGGAGAAAGGAGGGATGTAGTAAGAATGTAGTTGGATTTAGATTTTGTGATAAATTTGAGGAGGGAAAGAGAGGGGTAAGTAGGTATAGTCGTTGGATAATATTAATTTTATAGGTTCTAAATATTTAAGGAAAATGTATAAATATATATTATATTATATACGTATATATACAAGTATTTTAGATATGTAGTATATTATATATTGTATTATATATGAAATTTACATATGTATATATGTATACATACATATTATATATTATATAATATATAAAATATGTTATATATGTTTAAGAATTGGTTTATGGTTTTGACATATTATGTGTTATGTGTAATTCTAAACTTTGTTTGGAATATAGTATTTTGTTTGATTGGTACTGCTTGAATGTGATACTTCGTTGGTAGTTATTAATTAAACTACCGAGAATCATATCTTAGGGTTATTGTGCTATTGAATTTTAATGAGTTTTTACATGTATCTATTTAATGTATTTGTTATATTGTACTTAATATTCTATTTAATTTTATACTTTTATTGAGTTATAATTTTACACTTGGGACACCCTTTTGAATATGTACTGATATCTCTTTGTATGTCTTTATATGGTTGTGCAAAGTGAATTTTGTAATATATAAATTACTATAAATGTAAAGCATAGAGTGTGACTTGGAAAATTTGAGTAAAATTTTGTAACGTATACAACTCACAACTATGAAAGCTGAAGATGAGTAAAATATAAGAGATTTAGCTTCTTGAAATTAGACCAATATTGGTAGTTGCAACCATGAAGAAATTTTGGCATCAAAGGTATTATTGAAATTATAAATTGTTTCATATTTTTGATTGATATTGTACTAATGTGATTTTTAACGAACATGTTATTCTCTGGGAGCGGTAACAGTGAACACAAATGTTGTTCAGAACAAGATAGTATTAATCAATACATGACATAAAGGGTTGATCACCCACCGTGCCCGTAAGACCAGACGGTTCACAAATGAATTTCTAATAGAACCTTTTCGAGAAAAGGAAAAGAATGTTCATGGTTTTATAACCTCTCAGTTATTCAAATATTGACATGTGGTTTCAAGAATTGAGATATTCAAGATTTAGTTTAATAGCTTTACAATAATTGTTCTCCTGTCAAAGCATGCCAAAGAAAACATTTATTCCTTGTCAAGATATTTATGAATGCTATTATTTGCTGAACAATTGAATGTTCATTCTTGCTTTGTTATAAAAAAAATCAGCTAGGCAAGGACCTGTAGAGGGATCAAGTAAAGATAAGGGCAAAGGAAAGCTCAATGAATGATTGGAGATAGTTATTTGTGATGAGCAGATCTATATGTTTGTAAATATTTAACTATCATGTAATAAATATTTAAAGGTCATCGTACCTGGGTAGAAAGACTCTGGTATAATAATTTTATTTAAGTTTGGTATATGATGATGTTGAATGATAATTATCGTGGAGTATCGAATACGGGTTACAAGTACCTGAATTTGAGGGCGTCACAACAACCTTATTGGTGAAAAGATGGAGGTAGTAAGAATGTTGTGGGATTTAGATTTTGTGATAGATTTGGGGAGGAAAATAGAGGGGTAAGTAGGTATAAGTGTAAGACAGGACTATTTTATATGTTCTAAATATTTAGGGAAGAGGTATAAATATATATTATTTATGAAATATACATATGTATGTATACAAGTATATCTATATATGTACTATATTATATATTGGGTCAGGATCAGGTAAGGACTCCCTTACTTTGTTAAAATGCGGACTTTTTTTTTTTTTTTAAATAACTAAAAAAAAAGTTTAATATTTTATGGAATTGAAATTTTTTCATAATACAATATTTTGGATGTGATTTGGATCGTATAACAAAAGCAGTGCATGCGATGCATGCAGATTGTACCACCATTTTTGGTATAGGTATTCAAATCACAAAACATTATATTATGGAAAAATATCGCCCATAAAATATTAAATATTTTTTTAGTTGTTTTTTTAAAAAAAAAAAAAAAAGGTCCGCATTTTAACAAAGTAAGTGGAATCTCACTGACGGCTTCTGATATATATTATATTATATACGGAATATAATATCTATGTAGACATATATATTATAAATTATATAATAAATAAAATATAATACATATGTTTAAGAATTGGTTTATGGGTTGAATTTATATATGTAATGTGTAATTTTAAACTTTGTTTGAAATATAGTAATTTGTTTGATATCCTGCTTGAATGTGATGTTTCGTTGGTAATTATAGATTAAACTACCAAAAATCTTGTCTTAGTGTTATTGTGATATTGAATTTGAATTAGTTCTTACGTGTATCTATTTAGTGTAATCTGTGTGATTCAGAAGTTGTAAAAGACATTCTTAGTGGATATCCTACGCGTTGACTAGAAGAGTGGACTAGGAGTTTTAAGTGCTCTGAACCACTTAAAAATGACTATGTCTTTTACATTCATACTAACTGCTATATCTGCCATAACTGCTATAACTGCCTCACTCTCATAAATCCACTGCTTTGTAAAGAAGATTAAAACAAACATAAATTCCGCTAAGTTTTAATCATCATTAAAGAACAAGTTTAAAACGAAAAGATTTTTTAAATATCTATTCAACCCCCTCTTCTAGATAACTATTGTGCCAACTAGGAACTAACATATATATATATATATATATATATATATTATATAAAATATGTTACATATGTTTAAGAATTGGTTTATGATTTGAACAATTATGTGTAATGTGCAATTCTAAACTTTGTTTGGAATATAGTAATTTGTTTGATTGGTACTGCTTGAATGTGATGCTTCGTTGGTAGTTATTGATTAAACTACCAAGAATCATGTCTTAGTGTTATTGTGATATTGAATTTGCATGAGTTTTTCCGTGTATCTATGTAATGTATTTTTTATATTGTACTTAATATTCTATTTAATTTTATACTTTTATTGAGAGATAATTTTACACTTGGGACACCCTTTTGATTATGTATTGATATCTCTTTGTATGTCTTTATATGGTTGTGCCAAGTGAATTTTGTAATATATAAATTACTATAAATGCAAGGCATAGAGTGTGGCTTGAAAAAGTTGAGTGAATTTTTGTAATGTATACAACTCACAACTATGTAAGCGGAAGATGAGTAAAAATATAAGAGATTCAAACTTCTTGAAATTGGACCAATATTGGTAGTTGCAACCATGAAGAAATTTAACATCAAAGGTATTATTGAAATTATAAATTGTTTCATATTTTTGAATGATATTGTAGTAATGCGATTTTAACGAACATGATTTTCAAAATATTTTTGCGGTTTGTATTGATTCTTAGCATGTTTGCTTAATTTAGAAGTTTTTACTTCTCTTGGAACAAGTGGTAATATTTATTTGTATATTTTATATTTTATTCTTATTTTTTTAACTTAAATTTCTGTTTGAGAACACAGGTTTGACATGAGTAGCAAACTTATTGGAGAAAGGAGGGATGTAGTAAGAATGTAGTTGGATTTAGATTTTGTGATAAATTTGAGGAGGGAAAGAGAGGGGTAAGTAGGTATAGTCGTTGGATAATATTAATTTTATAGGTTCTAAATATTTAAGGAAAATGTATAAATATATATTATATTATATACGTATATATACAAGTATTTTAGATATGTAGTATATTATATATTGTATTATATATGAAATTTACATATGTATATATGTATACATACATATTATATATTATATAATATATAAAATATGTTATATATGTTTAAGAATTGGTTTATGGTTTGACATATTATGTGTTATGTGTAATTCTAAACTTTGTTTGGAATATAGTATTTTGTTTGATTGGTACTGCTTGAATGTGATACTTCGTTGGTAGTTATTAATTAAACTACCGAGAATCATATCTTAGGGTTATTGTGCTATTGAATTTTAATGAGTTTTTACATGTATCTATTTAATGTATTTGTTATATTGTACTTAATATTCTATTTAATTTTATACTTTTATTGAGTTATAATTTTACACTTGGGACACCCTTTTGAATATGTCTTGATATCTCTTTGTATGTCTTTATATGGTTGTGCAAAGTGAATTTTGTAATATATAAATTACTATAAATGTAAAGCATAGAGTGTGACTTGGAAAATTTGAGTAAAATTTTGTAACGTATACAACTCACAACTATGAAAGTTTGAAGATGAGTAAAATATAAGAGATTTAGCTTCTTTGAAATTAGACCAATATTGGTAGTTGCAACCATGAAGAAATTTTGGCATCAAAGGTATTATTGAAATTATAAATTGTTTCATATTTTTGATTGATATTGTACTAATGTGATTTTTAATTGAACATGTTATTCTCTCGGGATGAATAATGGTGAACACAAATGTTGTTCGTAACAAGATAGTATTAATCAATACATGACATAAAGGTTGATCACCCACCGCGTGCCGTAAGACTGCAGACGGTTCACAAATGAATTTCTAATAGAACCTTTTCGAGAAAAGGAAAAGAATGTTCATGGTTTTATAACCTCTCGAGTTATTCAAATATTGACATGTGGTTTCAAGAATTGAGATATTCAAGATTTAGTTTAATAGCTTTACAATAATTGTTCTCTGCCAAAGCATGCCAAAGAAAACATTTATTCCTTGTCAAGATATTTATGAATGCTATTATTTCTTTGAACAATTGAATGTTCATTCTTGCTTTGTTATAAAAAAAAATCAGCTAGGCAAGGACCTGTAGAGGGATCAAGTAAAGATAAGGGCAAAGGAAAGCTCAATGAATGATTGGAGATAGTTATTTGTGATGAGCAGATCTATATGTTTGTAAATATTTAACTATCATGTAATAAATATTTAAAGGTCATCGTACCTGGGTAGAAAGACTCTGGTATAATAATTTTATTTAAGTTTGGTATATGATGATGTTGAATGATAATTATCGTGGAGTATCGAATACGGGTTACAAGTACCTGGATTTGAGGGCGTCACAACAACCTTATTGGTGAAAAGATGGAGGTAGTAAGAATGTTGTGGGATTTAGATTTTGTGATAGATTTGGGGAGGGAAATAGAGGGGTAAGTAGGTATAAGTGTAAGACAGGACTATTTTATATGTTCTAAATATTTAGGGAAGAGGTATAAATATATATTATTTATGAAAGATACATATGTATGTATACAAGTATATCTATATATGTACTATATTATATATTATATTATATACGGAATATAATATCTATGTAGACATATATATTATAAATTATATAATAAATAAAATATAATACATATGTTTAAGAATTGGTTTATGGGTTGACCTATTATGTGTACTGTGTAATTTTAAACTTTGTTTGAAATATAGTAATTTGTTTGATATCCTGCTTGAATGTGATGTTTCGTTGGTAATTATAGATTAAACTACCAAAAATCTTGTCTTAGTGTTATTGTGATATTGAATTTGAATTAGTTCTTACGTGTATCTATTTAGTGTATTTGTTATATTGTACTTAATATTCTATTTAATTTTATAGTTTTGTTAAGAGATAATTTTACACTTGGGGCACCCTTTTAAATATGTATTTTATATCTCTTTGTATGTCTTTATATGGTTGTACCAAGTTAAAATTTTGTTATGTATAAGTTACCATAGATTTAAGATATAGAGTGTGACTTGAAAAAGTGGAGGGAATTTCTATAACGTATACAACTCACAACTATGTAAGTAGAAGATGGGTAAAATTTGGGAGATTTGGCTTCTTGAAATTGGATTAATATTGGTAAATCGTGAAGAAATTTCAGCATCAAAGGTATTATTATAAATTATATATTTGTGTTTTGTATGTTTGAATGATAGTGTACTAATGCAATTTTTAATGAACGTGATTCTCAAAATATTTTGTAGGTTGTATTGATTCTTAACAGCTTTCTCAATATAAAAGTCTTTACTTCTCTTGGAACAAGTGGTACTATATATTGATTGGTATATTTTATCTTTTATTCTTATTTTTTAAACTTAAATTTCTATTTAAGAAGACAGGTTTGGCAAGAGTAGTAGACTATTGGAGAAAAGAGGGAGGCCGTAAGAATGTAGTGTGATTTAGATTTTGTGATAGATTTGAAGAGGGAAAGAGAGTAATAAGTATGTATAGGCATAAGACAAGACATAGTGTGTAGCCTTAGTGAATTTTTGGATTAAATGCAAAGTCGATCATTGAACTTTTCTGATATTTGGGTATTGAGCCTCTTTCTTCTAGTCAACGCAAACTGAGCCCATTTCTATTCAAAATTTTGGACTTTGAACCTCAGGCGCCACATGTGCGTTGACTTGCTAACGTGGCACACGTGGCGCCTACATGACAGATCTGACGTGGTATTTTATATTTTAATTTTACATGTGAGCATTGCTGACGTGACATCTTTTGAATTTTTTCCAAAAACTTACCTTTGCTAAGACTTGAACACCCAACCACACCTTTGAAATTTTAGTCGTATGACCACTAGAGCAACACATGTCTATTGTTAATATCTTGTAAGAATTAATATTTATATCAAAACATAGATTTCCCTCATATATTCCTTTCCTCTCCTTCACTACATACCATTAATAATAACTGTTAATATTTATATTTGTAGTACTAATAATAATAATAACAATAATAATAATAATAATAATAGTAATAATAGTAATAACAATAATAATAATAACAACAATAATAATAATAATAATAATAATAATAATAATAATAATAATAATAATAAATAAAATAAAATAAAATATTAATAATAATAATAATAATAACAGTTAGTTATTTGAAGGATAATAATAATAATAATAATAATAATAATAATAATAATAATAACAACAAATAATAATAATAATAATAATAATAATAATAATAATAATAATAATAATAATAATAATAATAATAATAATAATAATAATAACAATAATAACAATAACAATAATAATAACAATAATAATAATAATAGTACTTTTAGTACTAAACAAAGGTAAATTTTAAAATGTTCTGGGTAAAAATATTTTAGTGTTTTTCTTCACGTGTTGGTCAAAATCAAGAAGCAGATTCAACCATGCATATATCAAAAAGTCACCGTTGGTGTACTATAAAGTAGATTGAATATCTAAACTGACACCTAATTTCAGAGAATAATATTTGAATTTCGCAATGGATAGACATTAAATGTCGGCTAGCGGTAGATATAATACAATTTAATTTTTGAAGTTTAAATTAATTTGAATTTATTTAATTTTAATTAATATAATAATTATATTGTATAATATATAATAAAATTATTAATCATAAATTTATTTAATTTTAAATTTTTATGAATTATATTAATAATATAACGTTATTTGACTTTAAAATTAAGGCAAATTGTATAAATATATATATATATAGCAATAATTAAAATTGATCCGGAGTATATATTTATTGTTATTAT